>OZ022245.1:13769014-14204014 GCA_963978895.1 Erpobdella octoculata | reverse complement strand
ACTGCTTTATTATCTTTTCAGATGCCACGTAATTATGCAAAACTTACAATAAGGAGCCCAGAGTCAACATCTGCAGTGACCCTCATTTAATATTTTAAAAATGTTTTTATTACTTATGTTATTGTTTTATTAATACAATATTGTTTTATAACAATTACTTTTGTTGTCCTTGTTATATTTAGGTTTAATGAAAGCTGGAACATATCTAACATTCAAGTACCCCATATTACCCCACCTCTAGTGGGTAATATGGAGTACTTGAATGCTACACTTTATTCAATTATTTTCTAAAAAATGAAATCATATTTGCTTAAATGTTTCATTAACTCATAGTAACATGTCTGCTTGGTATACAGAGAAAAAAAATCAAATTTCTGCCACTATAATATGGTTTAAATTGTATTTTTTTGTTAAGTACCCCATAATACCCCACTTTCCCCTAAATACATGTGTTTTGCCTGACCGACTGAAATAGCGCCAAGCCAAAACCACTTACCGTTGGAGCTTGAAATATAGGATCCACCACGGAGAATTTTTTTTTTGAAATTTTTCATGCTAAGAAAATTAAACTGTTGTTAAACATTTTGTATGAAATACTATCGTAATTATGGCAGCTAGTTGAAAAATATCTTGAAACTTGTGCTAATGAAATGAGCTTTATTTATTAAAGCTTAAGAACCAAAAGTGTTAAAGTCATGCGTTTTTATAACATGAGTTTTTTCCAAAGAAAAAACACGCAATTGACCGTTTTTAGCACGTGTTTTTACTTTGGTTTCTTGTTTTTCTGTTTATCCGTATGGAAAAATGTGATCAAATTTTGAAGCACTTTCTATTATCCAATATTGCTAAAATTTGGCGCATATAACTGTCGTCATTAGCATTGTATTATATCAAATTTTTAGATGTATTGGACAAAATTAAAATAATATTTAAATTACAACTAATTAAAATATTAAATAACATTGAAACGAGAAAGATTTAAATAATAGTACTTGAAAAACCTTTTTAAAACCACGTTTCCTCTCTGCACTAAAAAGACAAAAATAATTCTCTGGATCTATAAAATGTGTTAACATGTATTCTAAAAGCTAACCAGTAAAATTCTATAACTAATAACCTGTGTCGCATTGTTTTATAATCTAGGATGAGACCCAGGTTATATAGCTAAGTTATTGACTTTCACTGTTAGTATGAATGTTAACAAATTTTATATAGCCAGACCATTAATTTATTTTTTTAGTGCAGCATATTTTAAACAGTTTTTAAGTATTTTTATTTAATGCTCAGTTATGAGGATCTGAAAAGTAGAGTGAAAAGTGAAGGGTTTTTGTTTTGGTACAACTACAGCTGTTCAAAATGTTCAATACGTAAAATTATTATCTAGATTATTTTGCATATCTTATATCTTGTATTTTAGCAAAACAATGAATAATTTGTTTTAAACTGACCTTTCAAAGGGTATAAAACTTTGGAATTTGGCTGATAACAGGCTGTGAAAAGCGATGCAAATTGATCTTGCAAAGGCAATCAAATGATGTCTGCATGTCACACTTTTTTGTACAAATTTTCTAGTGAGCCTACCTTGTCCTAACCTGGTCCTGCGGTGGGGATTTGAACAAGTCTTAATAGTCGTCATACCAATCATCTTCAATATTATTTTTCGATGAAATGCTACTCAGGTAAGTTGTAGAAAGATGAGAAACTGCACCTTCTCTCCACGTTGGTTAGCTGTGGTGGATGTAGGAAATAGTGAATAGTTTTGCTGTGATATCATTTATAAAATAACATAACCAACAAAATAGGGATGAACTTGTGTAATTTGTGTAAATAAATTCTGCTGACATTTTGAAAATATCTTAAAAAACAATTGTTAAAATGGCGTTTTTAATTTGGTAACTTTTCATCGTTTTATTTATATGGCCTTGCAATAATTTTTTTTCTTGACTGACAGTAGTAATGCAAAGCATAAAAGTTTCATCATCTTACAAGATCAGCGGCAATGGAATTAAAGTAAGGCAGCAAACGACCAGATAACATCGGTGGATCGACCGGCAACATATGTAGATGTTGGGTGATGAGATCTAACGCGTGTCCTTGGCGGTGTGTGGCTGACTTAACTTGCTGCAACGGGCCGTGACTGAACGACTGACCGAATATCCAATAACTTACCAGCATCTGTGTCGTTTGCATCCTCGACATGTATGTTGAAATCTCCGGCAATCATCGACGGTACCGAGTATTCAGTCATCCACTTCAGTAGGCAGTTGAAATTGTTGAAGAACGGTTTCGTCACGCCACAGGAACCTGGCCTATAAATGGGTGGAGGGAGGGTAGTCGGGTTCATTTTCTAAAATAAATTCTAAAATGCAGTCGTTTTCTATCATGAACGCCCAATGAGCAACGAAATAATGTTTCTCGTTTTAGTCTTAGCCCTTTTATGCAAAGAAAAAGTTAACATTAATACGAAAGAAAAATAATTTAAAGTTTTATTCCGAGAGGGTTTTGAACTCCTATAACCACCCCTAGCTACGGCTCTGTATGTGGTTACAATAGTGTTGTAATCATGTATGGGGAATATCATGAAATGATGACGATGATGTGAGTGCAAATTGTGGGTGTATGTATGTATGTATGTATGTATGTATGTATGTATGTATGTATGTATGTATGTATGTATGTATGTATGTATGTATGTATGTATGTATGTATGTATGTATGTATGTATGTATGTATGTATGTATGTATGTATGTATGTATGTATGTATGTATGTATGTATGTATGTATGTATGTATGTATGTATGTATGTATGTATGTATGTATGTATGTATGTATGTATGTATGTATGTATGTATGTATGTATGTATGTATGTATGTATGTATGTATGTATGTATGTATGTATGTATGTATGTATGTATGTATGTATGTATGTATGTATGTATGTAATTCCACGTAACGATGTTAGGTGGCGCTGCAATCCCAAAACGACACATAATGAAATTAAAATAATCCGTCATTTTTGACGGGCTATCTGTGGTATAACATAAAATAAGATATAGTTGTATGGTGATTATATATAATTATGATTTATAGAAAGTACAATTGTTAGTCGTACCATGTGGTGTAGTTTAATGGTCAGTGAATATATGAGCATGGTACAGTGATAAGATGATCATAATGCAGTTTTTGGACGTAATTTCTCAAATAACAAGATAACTACGGATGAAAAGCCTTAAAAATGATCGTTGGAAGAGCAATGAGAATGTGCACCAAACTTCTTCTATCAAATATTTTTTGTGAAAAATGTGAATTGTTTTAAGATTTTTTGTGGCTGGTTGTGTGAGAAGTTGAGCAGGAATCAGCAGTGTCATTAGTTGAGTGACCATAAAATGTCTTTCCAGTGCACTTGAGGTCAAGTCTCTGACCACGTGTTGGAGTTTTATTCAGTTGACTGTTTCGAATCTAATTTCATTAAAATTTTTCATTATTTCTTTTTTGAAAGTGCAAAATTGTCTGGAAGAAATTTTTATTGCTTGTTTATTTGATTAGCTTATATGGAGAGGTCGCACAATTGCAGGCCATCGATAGAAGAACGTTCAAATTGAATTTTCTAAATGTCGAGAACTTTTCTAAGATATTCGCGTTGATGAAAAATTCGCATTTTTAGGGGTTGAGAGAAAATTGGTGAGTCGGCAGTTTGTGGGTGAGCAAAATATCGGTGGGTGAAAAAAATATCGGTGGGTGAACAGAATGTCGGTGTGAAATGAGTAACGGTGGGTAAACAGAATATCGGTGGGTAAACAGAATATCGGTTGGTGAAAAACATACCGGCGGGGCAACAGAATATCGGTGTGTGAAATGAGTAACGGTGGGTGAGCAAAATATCGGTGGGTGAACAGAATGTCGGTGGGTAAAGATTTTTTGAATGAGCCAAGAAAAAAAATGAGAGAAAACATCGTACAAAATCGCAAGTATTAATTATTTTTTGAAAAAGTTGATATTCTTCTAATTTGATTGAAATATAAAATAGAATTTTAACGTTGTTGTCAAATTTTTTGTTGCCACAATTAATGCAGTTGTTGATATTTTTGTTTCTACAGCACTATCGTTTTTTTTCCTTTTGGCCAAAATTGCTAAACAAATGTGTTGAATCCTTGGTCTACACATCTTCAAGCTAAAAATTGTGCTCACTTTTTACGGATAAGTACTTGTACGATTTCTAGGCACATGACCGGACACATCCACATATACATTTATACACAATTACTCAATTACCTAATCATTCATACACCAGCACATGTGCTTTTATACGCAAAAAACATTTTATTTGCATACAATTACTTATGCATTTACGCACTCTGCATATGTGCATTTATACGCCAACACAAGTGTATTTACACACAAACGTATGCACATTTATAAGCCAACACACAAATACACGCACAGAGATAAACTGTATATATTAAAACATTTTCCAGCTGAAGATGAAAAATCATGCAAACATGTGCAATCGGACAATAAAGGGGTTCATCAATTTTTCATCAGAGCGCATCTTTCATTCTTGTGTGCTTGCATTTCCCGCTCAAAAAAATCAATCGCTCTATCGCACGAACTTCTCATTTTCATAACAAACTCAAAAATACGCCCAGCAAAAAAGCCACCTGTGCTTTTTAAATAAGATTAACACGTGATCAAATAGTAAAGTTCAATTCGGGTTCGCCAGTCTCTTGGATTGCGTGCTTCAGCTGCGACTAAAAACCAGCTACGACTGACTGACGTGCACTCGACTACGTGTGGCTAAAGATGGAAGCATCGGCTTGCAAGCTGGAGATTTGATCCCAGTCGCTGAGGCGAGCTTATTTCGTTTGATGGATCTGTGGATGATGAGACGCGTTAGATGGAGAAGGAAGTTTTCTGAAGTGCTTGTGTGGCTACCAAGAATTTCAACTCGTTTTAAAAAAAGTAAGACAAAAAGGAAAAGGAAAAAAGAAAGAAAAAGAGAGAGAGAAGCAAGATAGCGTGGATATGAGTGATAAGTCGTAAATATGAGAAACACTGGATATCTATATATATATATAACATTTTATATCTAGATACCTATATATAACATTTTATATCTAGATATCTATATATAATATTTTATATCTAGATATCTATATATAACATTTATATCTAGATATCTATATATAACATTTTATATCTAGAACTCCTTGGCAGGTTTATGATGGTCGTGCTGTAAATTAGAATAATTGTGAAGATCAAATTATGTTGATGTAGATTTTGTCAACAAAAAGCAAATAGATGTACAATTATGTCAAATGAAATGAAATTGTAGCAAATAGATGTACAATTATATTGAATGGAATAAAATTGTAGAAAATAGATGTACAACTATGTAATCCGTCATATCAGCTTTTGTTTACATGCTTCATATTTTCATTTATTAATATACAGTGGTGAATAAAGACTGCTCTGGCATGGAGCGAAAATGGTAGAAAGGGCCAAAAAACAGTAAGGAGCCAACAACGGGGGGCGAGCAAACACTTGAACTTAAAACCATAACCTGTGTTGAAGACAGGGCCGGGGGGTAAAAATTTCATAATATCTCTTAAAAGAAGTCAATGGGTATTCGTACTTTATTTGAGAAATTTTATTTTTAAATTGAATTTTTATTTTACTTATCTCAACGATATTTTTTGTCCAAATATTCCAATGAATATTTTTTGGCATCTCAGAAAAATAAATTTTCATTCCGGAAGTTTTAGTTGATTTACTAATATAATTGATAAAAAGTACAAAATACTAAAACAGAATTAAAAATCATGACTGTATCCTCACTTTGTTATATTAACTTTCACTTGTCCGGATGACCATGGGATATTCGCGGACGTTTTCAAGTTCGGTAGATTTTTTATTTTTTAGTATAATTAAACAAAAAATAAAATTACCAATACTTAAAAAAATATTAAACAAGTACAGGAAAAACGAGTTTTTCAGCACAAACTTTTATTTCAAATACACTCGATTTATAAAAACGAAAAAGGTTCAAATTAAGATTTTTTTAATTGAATCTTGTATTGTTATCTATATATATAAAAATAAGATTATATGTGTGTGTGTGTAAATAACTTATGCGTTGCTGCACCATTCACCCGATCTTAAGGAAATTTTTACACAATCTTGAGAGTCAATGGAGGAAGGTTTTAGTAAAAAAAATTAAAATCGGTCACAAAATGAGCGGAGTGGAGCGGGAGAGTAAGCTGGAACTATATATATACATATACACATAAATATACATAAATGACCGGAAACGGGAACGGAAAAGCAACTGAGAGCGAAAGAGCGAGCGGAAAAGGAAAAGCAAGCGAAAGCGGGAAAATGACCGAGATCAAAAGAGCAAGCGGGAAGCGTATTTACAAACCCTGTATGAGCACAGGACGGACCTATAATTATTCATGTTTACGCTCTATCTTGCGCTGTGATTGGCTGAAAACATTGACGGGTTTTTTTATATTTATCAGAAATTTACTTTCAATGTTGTTCAATTAAAAATATAATTTTATAAAAAAAAGTTTAGAAAAATATATTTTAAAAATATTCTAAAATAAATTTTTATCTTAAATTTGTCAGTATATACAATCATAACTACATCCAATTACTAACTATATCCCTCTGTTAGGTGGTGGAGTTGGTTGAGTGTTAGTCTTGAATGTGAGATCTTCACGGTTCGATTCCCACTCACTGCCTTACAATTGCTTTGAAAAACATTTTGTTAGATCTCGATGGAGCCTGTTGAAATCTAAATTTGTATCAACTCTTTTTTATTCAATTCATACACGAGTCATTCAACAGAATTTTTCCTGCAACTCGTGAAGTTAATAGCGCTGTTAAACCCCACCAAAATTAACAGGAAAACAATTTCATGCTTTGGCTAAGAACAACCAAAGTAAAGATATAACAATACACTATTATCACGTTGTTGATGCAAATTCATTATTTATTGACTTGTTTTTTAGTTAAATTAGTTTCAAAGTTATAGTATGTATTTTTATTTCATGAAAGTTATCCAGAAAAAACATTGCTACAAGTAAAAGCAAAAAAATGCAAAATTGTTATTTTACACGTAAAGTTTAAAAAAACCAAATGTTATGTTACAAGTAACACAATTTTAATTATTTAATGTCCACTGCTGTGCGATCTAGCATGTGGCACATTCGCGCCAATGTTTTCAGCCAATCACAGCGCAAGAAAAAGCGTAAACATGAATCATTATCATGTCCGTCCTGTGCTCATACAGGGATTGTAAATACGCAAGCGGGAAAGAGAAAGTGACCGGGAGCAGGAAAGCTACCGGGAGCGAGAAACCGACCAGGAGCGGGAAAGCGACCGGGAACGGGAGAGCAAGCGGGGAAGGAAACGGGAGCGAGAGAGACAAACATTAGAAAAACCTCTAAAAACCCGGGCAACGCCGGGCACCCCGCCAGTCCAATATAAAGCTATGCTGAAAGTTTCAGCTTCTTATCTGGTTAAACTTTACTTGCAAGATTTGCGTACAGAGAAAGACTCACACACACATACACAAACACACACACAAACAAAGATTGTAACCTAAATAAAAGTTTGTAAAAATTAATTTAAGATTATATTAATAATGGCGACAAAAACTGTAATCGTAATTGTAACTATAAACATCTTTTGTTTACTATTTGCCTGGGTAATATTTTTACAATACGATGTCGCTATGAAATTTTATCACTGTCTTAAAAGCGTGTTTTTATTAAAAAATAAAAATAAAAATTAACTTTCACTTGTTCTTCTTAGTTACTTTCTCTCTCTCTTCTCTCTCTCTCTTTCTCTCTCTCTCCCTCTCTCTCTCTCTCTTTCTAACTCCATCTCTTTCTCTCTCGTTTGCTTCTAATTTATGCTCGGGATGATTGCGTGGGATGTTGGAGATTACTATCACACCTTCACGTTCGCTTGCCTGTTTCCAGTCTGATTGTGAGTTTAATCTGTCGTTAATTCGTTACTCTTTTTACGGGAACAATCGCATAATTAAAATCATTATTTTATTTCTGTTAAACTTCATCAAATGATCATCCTCACTATTGTAATACTAATTATTATTGTTGTCGTCGCCATCATCATCACCACCACCACCACCACCCTGGTTGATTGGCTGATTAATTGATTGATTGATCAAACTAGAGTTAAGAAATTCCCGTAAAGACATGGAATCCATCGAGCCGTTATATACATCTTGAATGTACGTATTATTGAACATATGAGTTAATGCATCTTTCTTAGAACAGCTCGGTCTCTTCTCTCTAGGATCCATTCGTCAAAAATGTGACCGGACAATGAGAAAGACATTTGTGCAAATGTGCAGTTGTGCGTCCAGTGTATATGGCAGACGCAGAATTATTGCTGAGACGGCCAATGTCCGATAACATTTGGCCCGTTATCTGACAGTGACTGGTTCGAATGCTTCGGAAACTGTGCGGACAAAATACTTGGATTATTTTCATTAAATTCATTACATGTTTACAAAGTCTCGATAATAAACTGGACTCCAATATTTAATTAAATTATTTATTCACAATTAAACGTTTTTATTAAATTTTTTCCAATTCAGTTTGCGTCAACAAGTTGAATTTTATTTTAAATATTTGAAAAAGGCTTACAAGACAGCTGGAGATAAATTCGTGGAAGCGTTTTCAATGTGTGTCCGTCTGTGTCATTCAGAGCTTTTATGCGAACGTCCAAGCGCTTTGAAAAATGACCTTTTCGAATAAAACGGATTGAAACGTTTAAAAAAAGGGGGAGAAAGTGAAGTTGATTTTGAAAATGAAGCAAAACATTTTATCAGTTTTATAAATGACATTTCAGCCTGCCAAGAATTTTTTATTTCAAGACTTTCATATTTAAAACGTTAATTTATTTAAAAAATTATTTTCCAACACCTGCAGAAGCAGACTGTTTCCAAATATTTTAGCAGAACAACTTGTAACAACAAAATTTATTGTTGGCTCTTATTAAGTTCCGCTCATTTTTAGGATGTACCAAAAAGCTTTTTTTAGATTTACAAAACCGGATTCGGCCTGTTATGGCATGCCGGATACCGGATTTCAGATAGTAAAATGTAACCGGTGACTGGTGTCAAACCAAAACAAATTGAAAAACAAGTAAATTAAAAACGAATTTTTAAAACCAATGCTTTTATATGTAATTAAAACACAAATTTTGCAATCAATTTTTTCTTATATTACTCTTTTATTTTATATTAAAGTCGAAATATCTTAATTATATCGAAATATCGAAATTAATTAAAATTAACTAAATTAATTGACTAATTGTAAAACTAATAATTGAATATTGCATTGTCTTCTATTTTGAGAATGTATGCAAAATTTGAAAAAAATCTTTCATCAGGAAGTGACTCAAAAATTGATTGCAAGATTTGAAACTGACAGAGAAACAAACAGACAGACAGAGAAGCAAACAGACAGACAGAGAAACAGAGACGACGAGTTAATAAAAGCATTGGTAATAATAATAAAAATATCATCAAAAAGCATCGAATTTAAATATCTCAACTATTTTCATGAAAATTTCGTACACGCTTGAGAATCGCGGTCATTGAGTGTGGTTCGTGTTAACTTGGTAAAATAGTCTGCCAGTCGGTTAGCGTTTTGTGGTCAAGAAAACCCTCAAGAAAACCCTCAAGAAAACCCTCAAGAAAACCCTCAAGAAACCCCTCGATAAAACCCTCAAGAAAATTAACTAAATTAATTGACTTATTGTAAAACTAATAATTGAATATTGCATTGTCTTCTATTTTGAGCATGTATGCAAAATTTGAAAAAAATCTATCATCAGGAAGTGACTCAAAAATTGATTGCAAGATTTGAAACAGACAGAGAAACAGACAGACAGAGAAACAGAGACGACGAGTTAATAAAAGCATTGGTAATGACTGCAACTCAAAGTCATATTTGAAATGAAGTAAAAGCTTTTTGATTCTAAGAAATTAAAGTGGCTCAACCCTCTCAGGCATTAACCAACACGTGTTATGTGTGTAAACATCTCCTGCAGTTCTACTTGAAACACTACCAGATGGATGTGCTAAGTATTGCATTGTACTGTCTGGTGTAGGGATGGACAGAGCGGCAAATTTGGTGCCGAGTTCGAGCACCGAGTTTTGGGGTCATTTTTCACCAAGTCCGAGTGCCGATTTTTAGTGTATATAATATAAGTTATGTTGTTTTTTTTTCAGCAGGGAGAAAAATGCTCATATGGCGATTGCACAGCTGCAACAAAATTCTATCGGCCGACAGTGCTGTTGTATTATAAATCAGTTGAAATAATGTGCCTTTGTAACTGGTTTATTTTCTAACACGTTCGTTAATATAATAAATTTATTAACATATACAAATTGAAATAATAAGGAATGTAATATAAATACAAGGAAAAAGTAAGTAACAACAATTATTGAAACAGGTAAAGTCTTATAATATTTAACTATACAGCTGATCTATAAGACTATAAGTTTGTAGTTAGTGCCTCCAAGTTCTTTTTATTGAAAATCAACATTGCGGTTTTGAAGCAGAAAGTCGCGATCTTTTGTCTGTGCATGAACCACCTGCATAGACGAATTTTTTTTAACTTGTCCTCGGTGACTCCTTTTTTGCCGAGTCCGAGTTTTAGCCGAGTACCGCAAAATCGGCCAAGGCTGAGTTACCGAAACGAGTTTCGGTCCATCCCTTGTCTGGTGCATTTCATAGCAAATTACGTCTAATCAAAACTTCAAGCTCTATTAAAAAATTCAGCCACAATAAGATGTGCACACTTGATGGAAATCCTTAAAAGGAAATGTATGTTGATACAACATATCGTTAACAATTTTTTATTAAAAATAGTGCGTGCTTTTAGTATATAAAATAATGAAAAAATTATTCCTTTTTGTTTTTTTGCATTATTTTTTACCGAATAATATGTGTTAGATATAGGATACTGGATTTCGAACAAATAACCAATGTCGGATCGGATACCAGATACAACCAGATATTCGGCAAATCCTTAATTATTTCGCTAACCATTTATCGCATTCCTACAAATTGCACAAGATCAGTTCAAATCAGTAGAAAGCATGGGCATGGGGTGCATGCGTTCCTTAGCGGATGACAGAAGAGTCGCCATAATTAAAGAAATTGGACAAATTCCAAAGGGATTTCGCCGACGAAATAGACATAGGAAACCTAAAAAAAATCAGTTCACAATGTCTGAGCAATTAGCAATACATTTTTGTTGAAAATGCAGAAAAAGTTGCAAGCCTAATTGCATATTGTCGTTCTCTTGAGAGTAATGCACATGCATTTCAATTTCATGCCATAATTTCTTTTACCTGTGCTATTTTATGTAATTTGCGATAGGCTTTAGAGTTAACTATTATTATAATAGCTAAAAATAGCCAGTAAAAAATAACGGATTTTTCAATATCATTTTGCAATTGCAGCGCCACATAACCGCGTTACGCGATAATATAAGATAGATACATACTCGTACATACATACATACATACATACATACATACATACATACATACATACATACATACATACATACATACATACATACATACATACATACATACATACATACATACATACATACATACATAATACATACATACATACATACAAGTATTATGGTTAGAATCGGGTATGTATAGAGTGGGAAGAATATTTTATGTGACTTTTAGTTTTGTGCATATTTTCTTTTCATTATATGACTTTAAGTTCTTTGCGGGTTTTGTTTACAATGAGCCTTGAAAATGGAGTAAAGGTACTCCGAAACGCGTCGGCAAATTAAATAAAATGATGAATAGTGAACTGTTTTCGGTTGAAAGTGTGCGAAAGAATTTTCGTAGTGTTGAAAGAAGTCTTCAAAAACTTGTATCGTGTAAGTATGCGGTGACTTTTAATAAAGTATGTATATATGTATATTTGTGCTCCTGTGACATTGTGTGTGCGTATAATTTTTGTATCATTAATGTATATATATGTATATGTGTGTTTGAGTGTATATATACATGGATGGATGTATGTATATGTATATGTATATATGTATATATATTTGTATATATATATATGTATATGTATATGTATATATGTATATATATATATATATATATGTATATATATATAATTGGTATTGGTCCTTTTCCTTTTTGTGGTCCTCAATAGAAAAAAGTAAGGTTGTAGTAGAGAAATTGGAATTATAAAAAGATTTGTCAGAACCGGGCTAACTTCTGCAAAGTGATATAATTCAGTTTAGAGTCAAGAAAAGGATTATATTCAAGGAAGAATAATAAAGTTAAAATAAATTCGAGAAATATTGTGTTATAAATAACTTCGACTTTAACGTTACGAATCGCTAGAAAGCATATTCCTCTACGTTTACACATACATACATACATACATACATACATACATACATACATACATACATACATACATACATACATACATACATACATACATACATACATACATACATACATACATACATACATACATACATACATACATACATACATACATACATACATACATACATACATACATACATACATACATACATACATACATACATACATACATACATACATACATACATACATACATACATACATACATACATACATACATACATACATACATACATACATACATACATACATACATACATACATACATACATACATACATACATACATACATACATACATACATTAGAAATTATGTAGATTGATACATATTGTGAATATGTGGTAGGCCTTAGAGTAAATGATAATCTTATTGTTGGTTATCCAACTGTTTGGCTTGTTGTTGTTAGATAATATCTGCTAGCATTTCAAATCCATCCAGCGTTCACGAGTTGAAAGTTATTCCACGTTGGTCTCACTGGTAATTAAAAAAAACAAACATTGGAAATGTCAAGAGATGATAGAAAGCAAACAAAAGTTGTTCTGCGGATAATTCGTCACAAGAAAAAGTTTTAAATTTGTGCACGATTTTTTATAACATTTTTGGGTAAAAAAGGTTTTATTCAAAAGTCACGTTTAAACAATATTTTAAAATTTTCTTTTAAGAAGCATAAAGTCGGTCAACTAAACTGCTTTTGAAAACATGCAATGTCGTCTACAGTATATAACGTGTCAATAAAACTCACTTTTGGTTTCTGCTAGACACTGACGTTAAGTGTAAATTCTAAAAGACAGTAATTTCTTTCCTGAGATATTGCTCCACAAAAACTTTAAAAAAGGATTAAAAGCTCATTTGGCAAGTTCAAAAGGAGCAATAATTCTTGTGAAAAACGGTTAGACGCCTCTTTAACTACCTGATTCTTTATGCACATGACACCAAACTACAGACAAAGCATAAACAACATTCCACATTTATTAGCTCCAGCGCATCCATCCGTACGTTGGTATATCCGTCCGTATGTTTGTATATCTGCCCATACGTTGGTATATCTATCCGTACATTGTTATATCTATTGGTACGTTGGTATATCTATCCATACGTTGATATATCTATCCGTACGTAAATATATATATATATATATATATATATCCGTTCGTAGGTATATCTACCCGTACGTAGGTATATATGTCCGTACGTAGGTATATCTATCCGTACGTAGATATATCTATCCGTACGTAGGTATATATATATATATATATATATATATATATATATATATAAATATATATATATATATATATATATATATAAATATATATATATATATATATATATATATATATATATATCCGTACGTAGGTATATCTATCCGTACGTAGATATATCTATCCGTACGTCGGTATATCTGTCCGTACATTGGTATATTTATCCGTATATTGGTATATCTATCCGTATGTCGGTATATCTATCCGTACATCGGTATATCTATTCTAAGTTGGTATATCCATCTGTACGCTCATTCATTCATTCACCCATCTTTCACTCTATCTATCCAGCTATTATCCACTCACCTATTGACTCAGTCATTCATCCAACGGACCCAATCTAATCCACCCGAATAACTTCACATCTATCAACAGCACCTAGTCACATTCACACAGACATAAAAGCATAGAAACAGACAACTACATACCCCTAAATAGTTACTCTACAAATATATCAGTAATGACTATTCCAGGTTCAATTCATAATTAGCAGCGTTAGCTCTCATTAAACGTCGCTTTCAAGTGGATGCCGGGCCGATTCAGGTGGGTGGATGTGATGTGATATGTTTTGTGTACATGGCGTGCACCCGGGCACCCCACTACAGAGAATTATACGATGTGTACGAGACTATAAAAGGAACGAGCTGTGTCTGCCTGTATGCGAAGACCTGCGCAGCATGTTTTCAGTGTCTTTCGTCGTCACGACGGTTACGGCAAAGACAGTGCAGTTGAGTTATTATTTTTTTAAAGTTTATTTCATAAAATAAAATTTGTTTTTGACAATGCAAAAATGAAATTATTTTTATTACTCCTTCGAGGAAGTAAATTGTAATTTGAAATTCTGCGAACGTAATGAGGTTATGTTCTACTTGAGTGGAGTCGCGAATGATTAGAAGTGCCAATTTGCTACGTAAAAAGGAAAAAATCAAGATGGAAATCTTTTTGCATTAATTTGTTTCTGCTGTTTGTTCTAAAAACAAGAAAATTTTGCAAGATTTTTTTAAAACGAAAACGCCGATCGTTGTAGAGCGACAAAACCGTACGTGATAATAAGAGGACAATAATGCTTTGACACTTGAACCTGGTATACTGCACAGCGCCGTGAGTGCTTTATCGAACGGATGGATTTCGTCCCAGAAGAACATATTGTGCATGTCACAGGCTGGTACTGATGAATGGCAGTATGGTTTGTCATGATGTATCAAGGACCCTCACAGAATCTTTCGACAAAACGACGTCTAGAATACAGGAGCGGCCAAGTATCTGGAAAATTAGCGTGCAAACACGAGATTCTTCTTCCTTACTCTTTCATCCGGATAACAGTACAAGATATTCGACGCACGCGTTCGGGTAGAAATCCGACTATTTGTTTGTTGTTGCTGCTGCAATTGTGGAAAGGTTCTGAAATATCAAATTCTATTGACGATTCAAACCAGTACAGACAAAAAAATATCTCATGTAAACAAACAGTAGGTGGTTCTTGTGATGTTCTATGTTGTTCCTGTTTATTTTCTACACTGCAGATGTCAGTTCGTTTGACCAGCGCGCTTGTAATCCTGCACCTTTTCTTTTTCATCAATTCCTCCTGCAGTTCCAGACAGGCCGATCATCAATCACATTCCTCTGTGCACCACAAAACGGGCCAGCTCGCATCGGACGGCAATAAAAATCACTTGGAAAATATTGAAGAGACCGAGAAGCATCCTAACGTCGTTGTCGTCAGCTTGCGTCCGAACGCAGTTTCTAAGAAATTTTCTTTTGCAGTCCATAAACATATCAATCACAAATTAAAAACTAAACAATCTTCGATTGAAAAGAGAAACCGAAGAAGTAGCTGGGCGTTCGACAAAAACCAGCAACATCCCTACTTCGACCATCTCGTTTCTACCGACAAACACAACGATATCTATGGATCTCCGTGCATCTACGAAGGACATTTGAAAACAGAAAAAAACTGGTACGGTTATTTAGTCAACGTCAGCGTTAAAATGACCGGTCAGATGATTTTTGAGTTTGCTTATCCTGCAGACATGTGCTGTCAAAACGTTCTTTTCTACCTCGAGGAGCAAGCAGCAGTCATCGGTCAACGAATGAACTGCTGGCAGCGCGAGTACATCCTCAAACCTGAAGAAGACCAGATTCTCAGACTCACGCCCAGTTTTTCATGGTCGGGCTGCCACGTAACAACTGATCAAAACAACAAAGATGTATTCATGTGCAAAGGAGGAAAAAGCTTTTCTGTAGACTCGTCTTCGAACAAACTGACAACTTGGTTTCTTGCCGTCAGCAACTGCGTTTCGTCGAAAGGTCTGGACCTTTGGTTCCGCTTCAAAATCTACGGCCACGTCGGGGAGTGCACTTCTCATCATTGGCCAACCAACCAGCATAGCAACCTCAACGAAAACACTCCCACGATACCAACTTCAAATTTCAACCACGATGCTGACCTGCCTTATTCTGCATCGTCAGATTCAAGTTCCAATTCGAATTCATCTGTTTTGTCGAAAGCTTCGTTAACTCCGAGGCAAGCAGACGGCGTACAAAATAGCAAAACAGAAGAAGAAATATGCGTCTACGTTGGAAACGTAAACACGACCAACACGTGGTACGGATTCATCAAAAATCTCACCATGAAATCCGGTGGAAGTTTCAAATACTGGTTCACTCAACCGCTTTCTATGCAAACTCAAAGTGTGATACTCTATCAAGACGAGGACATCGTGAAACTCGACTGGGAGATGAGTTGCTGGGAAAAAGAAGGTGTCATCACCTCGCCAATGATGGAGTACCAAATCATGGAAATGAGTTACAGGTCGACACACGTCGGTTGCCAAAATGTGAGCAGTGGGGTCGTTCGCAACCTCACCTGTACGGGTCAGAAGCGATTCGAAGCACCGCAGAGGATCTACATGTCTCTCAGCAACTGCCGCAGCACGAAGGGCCTTCTTCTCCACTACAAGCTCGAAGTTTTGGGACACGACGGTCCCTGCTCTAAAGGATGCAAACATTTTGTTACAACTACTCAAATACTACTCTTATGGTTAGTTGTTTCAGTTGTGCGGACGTTGTTTTGTTTGCGTGTCTCATACGACTGTCAATCGTTCAACGTTCTTGCGTCTGATTGCTCACTTAATATATTTATAGGCATCGTTCTTTACTTTTATTGAAACCTTGCTTGAAACGAACGAACAATTTAGGATTTTGTTGTTTCCTTTTCCCGCGCTCACTTGAATAGGAGATTCGAAACGACTGGCTCCATCCATCAATCCTAATTAATTCCTTAATATATTAATTACGTCTTAACGATTACAGATTTGCTTTGTTTTGTTTGTATTGTAACACAGTGGAAAAGAAAATAGTGTCAATAAAGCTGAAACGGTTGTTTTGTTTCTGATCGGATAACTCGTCCGCTTCTGTCAAGTACAATTGTGGAAATGACGTGATATTGAAAGCCATGCCAATCATAGCTCCGTGGGGAGGAGAAATTATGCGATGGTTACAAGAGGAATGGCTGCATAGTAATTTCCCGCCTTGATTGTTCTTTAAACATTTTCGATGTAACTTGTCAGTCATTTTACGACAATATAAATAATTTCTCAACAAAGGATAAACATTGTTCCTTTTTTACGATAAACGAAGTAAAGCTGATATTTCAAAGTCCACAATGTACTTTGATCCAGAAAACTGAATGACTGCTCGTGACGACATGACCTTGCCAATCCATCATGCAAACAAATTCTAAAACACATGATATAATAATTTATAGCAGAATAATTATATATATATATATATATATATATATATATATATATATATATATATATATATATATATATATATATATATATATATATATGTATATATATGTATAGCGTGCTGTTGTGTATTTATGGTTGAAGTTTGTCCTGTAGAAAAAATACGACAACGTTCGAGGGAGTCGTGAGGTAGTATGTGGACAGGCAGGCAGTCGAGCATCCGTGAGAGAAAAAAGGCTGGTGGTGAAGAGTTTGTGGGAAGGAATGGCGATGATATGGAGGCATTATGACCCTCCAAAAAATGCAAGCAAGGCAGACAATAAATTATTATGAAGTAGAGCCAACACACTGGTGGAATATTCTCATCAGAGAGAGTGGCCAGCGTTATTACGTGATTGCGTTGTGATAGATGCTGGTGATTTATAGCTCCTATGCACACCTGATATTAATTCCCCACTTTCTGCTGGGTGGTCGGATGGATGGTTGTGAGTAACTGGTGGTCAAGATAAGAAAGAAATTCCAATGATGGGAAACATAAATCTACAATGGTGATGATGATAAACTATATTAATGACAAATATGATGATGATGAGGCTGGTTATTGGATTGTGATTTGTCAGAGAGCTTAAGGAATAATTGCATTTTGTTTGCATTGTTGTATTTTTTCTCAAAAAATAAACGTCAACAAATCTTTCTGCTTCATACGAAAAATTTTAATTTTAATTCGCCACCCATTCCAGCAAAATACCACACGCATTCTAACAAAACACTCTACCCATTCCAACAAAACACCACATACATTCCACCAAAACACCCCATTCATCTTACCAAAACTCATAATATATGCATCCAGATTTTTTCAATCAGTCCACCATTACAAAATCCTTCTGATTTCATTTACAACCTTTTATTTTTTACCCCACAATTTTTTTCTTTTTCCACCCCACAACTTTCCTCGTCTCCCCCCAATTTCTCACTTTACAATTTTCCACTTTTTCCACCCCACAACCGTAATTCTTTTCCTCTCATTCATTCCACCACAAAGTTTCACTCATTACATCCTACTTAACTCCCCACTCAAAACCTCCAATTTGACTCAACAAACTTTAAATTGCAACCACATTAAAGTTAAGCTCGCGTTTCATGGAACGGCTCAGCCACGGGGACGTGTGCGCACAAAGAATTAAGTAGCATTAAAACATTGAAGCATTTTTTTAATTCAAAAACAAAAAAAATACATTATTGCTAAAATAAAATAAGTAAAAAAAATTAAACTGCAAAAAAACCTTAAATTTGAGTACAAAAACGTTATCTGGGTCGAAAAAAACATACACAAAAAATTTTAACGATAGCCATAAAGAGCACCACAGTGGCTTGAAAAAGCGTTCCGTGTATTCTAGCCATGAATGTTGCGCGTTCATTTGCGAGACGAGCATTGATGAGAGGAGATTAAGAAAGAAGAGAAAGCATGGAAACTGTGAAACTGCCAGAAGTAGCGAGCCTTGGTAGTTTCAGAAAAACATAAAAACGCTATTATAGCTGGAAACATTTCTGGGGTTTGAGCTGAGAAATAAATGTAGAAATCACGATTTGAAGCTTTTCTGGTGTTAAAAGTTGATGAAGATGGTAGAAAAATAAAAAGACAAAACACAAAAAAACAAAAAAACATGTGTGTGTGTGTAATGAATAAAAAAAATAAAAGAAAGAGAGAAATAAAAAAGAGAGGATTTTGTAAGATTGGCGATCTGGAGATGTCAGTTGGGTGTAAAAGAAGAAATGATAGATGATCAAGATTTTAACATCACAGAACATCACAGCTGCCTTCACGGCCTTGTTTAAATAAATTCAAATTATACTTCAAAAAGGAAAAAGAAAAAACCATTAACCGACTGAAGGCTTCCGGGTTTTGATCTTTCACAGTTAAACATAATGTAAACTGAATTTTTGATAGACCCAGATAAAATTATTTCCTTCCTACCAATGATATTTTTCTTTATACTCTCTTTCGATTCCATTTTCTATTTGTCTCTCCTTTTCCATTTCTCTTTATTCTCCATCTCAGTGCTTGGCTCTTTACAAAGTTACAGGCAAGTCCATATTGATAGCCCCTGGCATGTTTATAGTCTTTGAAGACAGGGTTAAGAATACATAAAAGTTTCCCGCCCAGCTACTCACGTGACCTCTCGAAAGATCAAGTATAAGAATTAATTTTATTAGCTTTTAAGCTTGTTTTATATTTCGATGAAAAAAAATTATCGGTTTCAAAGAAAAAACTTCTAGGAAAAATAAAAATAAATGACATTTTTTTATTGTTGTTTAAGTAATGTTTACAACAACAAGGTTGTAATTTGTTTACGATCTCTTTTTAAAGAAATATCAAATATTGAAGCTATATTTTAGTGATGTAATATAATAGTGGTTTATATTTATAGCTTAAGTGGTTATTCCATTAGTATAAATTGTAAAACTTACAACTTGTACCTAGTGTAAAATGGTAATGGTCAATTTGTGCGTAGTATGAAATGTTGACTCACAATCTGACTAACCTATTGCTAGCCAGTCCCATTCCTAGCTTGTTTAAAGAAAGAATAAATCAGGATGAACGTTAAATGGACTATAAACTATTATTTAAAAAATGTTAACTTAGAATTAGTGCCTAGTATGAAAAGATAATTTATTACTGTTTGTTTTAAAACGCGCCTTCCAAACAACTGTCACAAAAGCACGCTGCTGTCCATAAATCAAATGGTTAAGAATAATTCGGTAATGCGCTGCTTTCTGAAAGGACTAAATTTATTGCAGACTCCGCTTAAACAGTGGTGATATCATTCCATTCTACAGGACCGGCAATATAAAGTCTATACTAACCAATTGCTACAGTTTCTATTTGCGGAACAAGTAGAAACCAGCAGAAGCTGATAAAAAATAATGGGACCGATCTGTGAGCAGAGACCGACACACACACAGCTCTTGCAGTTTGACATTTAAAAACCAGACAGAACACTTTAAAATGAGTCTTTTTTGAAAGAGAAGCAAATAGAGCTGCGTTGTCACCAAATTCGAGACATTGACCCAGACAGCTCATTGAAGTAAAGGTCGTGCCGCTGCTCGCAGAAAGGGCTGAAGCCTTATGATCTGAATAATCAGTAAGCTGAAATAAAATAAATTGTAAATAAATAATGGAATAAAATTGTAAAATATTATTGAGATATAACACAATATAAATATCTAATGAGATAAAATAAAATGTAAATTATTAATGCGATAAAATAAACTTTATATTGGCAATGAATTATTATTAAAATAATAATAATTTAAAAACTTTAAATTATTAAAAAAATACAATTAAATGTAAATTGATAATGGAATAATTTATATATAGGTTGATATGTATATATAGAATAATATGTGATTTGTTGTTACGAGAAATAAAACAATTAAAAAACGATTTACTAAAACAATATTTTTACCAGTTTATAAACTAAATAACTTAGCACTGTTTTCATATTTGTACATTTTATATTTTTTAAAAATAATAATAACAACAAAACCACCAAGATATGTTTTTTTTAATCAAAGATAATTCAAATCTCATTGAATGAAAAATATTGATCCATGTTTTTATTGTTTATGTTATCATTATTAATACAATAATTAATTTAAATAATAATGATAATGATAAAAATATCAAAATTAATAATAATAAAATATAACTTATATAAATATAAATATATAAATATTTAGTTATAATATAGAACAGAATTATTTGTTTATCAAAATTGCACAAAACTTCATCGCCTTGAAAACAATTCTCAGATCGTCAAAAAGATTTCTCAATTATTTTAATCAAGCAATTTTATTTGCTGGATGTGAAAATGTTGATTCAGTTTTATATGCAGAAATTGTAAATTTTAATTTAGTTTTATATTTTTGAATTAGGAATTTAAAAATGTAATAGTAATTTTATTAATTAAAATTAGAAACTGATGATATTTACATGCTATAATGACAAATTTTATTCAAATGTTAAATTCTAAAATAAAAAATGTTTATTTAAACAATTTATTCAACGTTTTTGGACTAAGCCCTGTCCAAATTTTTCTAAATTTTATAGCATAATTTGTATTAATTTTAAGCTGATTTCAGTTAATTTTTTCTGTACATTCTGTTCAATGATTGGCCAGGTTTGATGTTTTTAATTTTGTTGCTCTTATCATTTAAAAAAAATTGTTTACTTGTCTTTAAAAAAAGTTAACTAAGATTATATTTTTTGTAAAGTTTTACAAACTTTGTTTGCCCGCACAAAAATAGATAATTTTAAGAACTTGAAAAAATGTTGATTTCCAAAAACGTTTTAAAACAACTTAAATTTGGTTTCTGCAATTTTTTTTATCATTCTTAAATATTTACATCTTGATTTTTGCAGAAATGTAACTTAATATTATTTATAGAAACCGTTTTTGTGATTATTAAATTATTATATTATTAGCAGAGAAATCTTGAAATTATTATGATATTAGTAGAGAAATCTTGAAAATGAAAGAAATCTGAAAAATGGTGATTCATGGAAATTGTCTCATGTTCATCTGCATAAATACGCCTTCTGAATAATTTATAATTTTATTTTTATCAACAAAATAAATTTTATAACTGTATTATTATTTTTATATTGTATATTTATTCACATTATGTAAATGTTTTGTTATAATGATATTATTTAATATTATATTTGATTACTGCAGTTCCAAGAAAATGTTTACGACCAGTCAGTAAGTTGAAAATTTACAATTAGAAGGTTTTACAAAATATTTAAAAAAAATAAAAATAAATCAGGTAATTTAAAACTCATGGACGAAAGATTGTGTTGCAAATCGCCCATTTCTCTCTTTCTCTGTTTCGCTCGTTTTCTTTCTCGTTATCTCTCTTTTTCTCTTCTTTTCTCTATCTTTTGCTGTCTATATTTTTATTTTTGTCTTTCTGTTTCTCTTTCTTCTTTGCCTGGCACGCCAAGGTAAACGAGAAAATAAAATTGTTGAAGCAAAAACGATTCCCGAAATCTCCAACAAGACCAATAAAGAATGAAGAAAAGATTTTTCCTTCGCTTCTGAAAACGCAACAGAAACAGTAAAATGGCGGTGACTTTTCAAATATTGCAACAAGTTTCCCTTCTCCAGTTTTTTTTAATTTATTTATCTCTCTTTTTATCTTTCTTTTTAGCAATCTTTTTTCTTTAATATCTCTTTATCTCTCAATTTCTCTCCCCTTTCTCTTTTTCTTTCGAAAACTAGTTATTGTCGTTCTCTTTTCTTTATTTTTTTCTTTTAATTTCATGTTTCTACATAAAAGAACAGGTTTTATTAGTTTCCCTCATCACTTTTTATGGACATGCAAGTAATTTTAGAGATGGACTTCTAGTTAGATAAATGTATAATAAAAAGAAAATTTTCTTCAAAGAAATTATTTGAACTTACCATTTACACATCTTAATAAGAAGCATAGCAATGAAAATAAACAGGATGCCCCGTGGCCACACAGGAAGACACAAGTATACACAGGACGACACAAGACCATACAGGATGACACAATGCCACAAAGTCCGATAGGGAGCACACACGCCGTATACATGGCGGGAAACATGAAGAGATCTTAAGACTGCAGTATAATGGATGAGAGTCCATCAATTGTAGCTTCTGAAGTGGCCTCACTGGAATTTAAAATCTTTATCAAAATTCGACATGCATTGGTGGAACCTTCTGTTGAAGTCTTCCACGAAGAAAGATATTTCAAGCCATCAACGGTAGCAAAACGTCATTTCTGGATGAAATCTTTTTTCAGTTGTGGTACTCTAATAATATTTTATTTTTATCTAATTTTTGATTGTCCAAGTATGATTGTAGGATCTTCCTAACAATATTTTATTTGGTCAACTGCACTAGATATAATAAATAACATGTATTTTAAAATTTCTACACGTTAATATTCATGATTTCAGAATTTTTTGTTGTTGTTGGGTTGGGTTGCGGTGGGTTGGGTTAGGAATTTCCATCTTGCGGTGGGTTGGGTTGGGTCGGATATGTCAGTTGGTGAGTTGGATTGAGTTGGGTCATTCAAAATGAACTCACGGACACCTCTGCTCTCCCGTTCCCGCTTGTCTCCCGATCCCGGTCGCTTTACCGTTCCCGGTCGCTTTACCGTTCCCGGTCGCTTTACCGTTCCCGGTCGCTTTCCCACTCCCTGACGCTTTATCGCTCCCAGTCGCTTTCCCGCTCCGGGTCGCTTTCTCGCTCGGGGTCGCTTTCCCACTCTAGGTCGCTTTGCCGCTCCGGATCGCTTTCCCGCTTCCGGTCGCTTTCCATCTCTCGGTAGCTTTCCCGCTCCCGGTCACTTTTTCTTTCAACTCGCTCTTTTGCTCACGGTCGCTTTCCAACTCTCGGTAGCTTTCCCGCTCCCGGTCAATTTTTCTTTCCCACTCGCTTTTTCGCTCACGGTCGATTTTCCGTTACCGCTTACTTTCCGATTCCCGTTTTCGCTCATTCTCCAGTTCCCGTTTCCGGTCCCTTTAAGCTCATTTTGTGACCGATTTCAATTTTTGTTTTTTTTGGTTTAATTTGTTTATTGGGATGATGATAAGCACAAAAACAGATCACAAGAAAAAGTACAACAAAATAAACATCACCTAAAAGGAGTCTCCGCTCATTTTGTGACGGAATTCAATTTTTTTTCTCTATATTTGATTCCCCTTGACTCTGAAGGTTGTGTAAAAATGATGATAATGATGATGACGACGACGACGGAAAATAAAGAGCTCGGGAGCCCAATGAAATCAAAACAAAAGTATCCGGCGCTGCTGAATAACACACAAATTTATTTAATATTTATATTTAAGACTGATAAAAAATTTTATTTTATAATTTAACTATAAATTACATTGTTTTTAATTTGGAGAAAAAAAATACTTCTCATTACAACCGCTGACCGAAACGTTTTTTGTCCATAAAACACCAACGGATTAACAATTCTTTTTAAAACTTCACACAAACTGCCGCCTGATTATCTTACTTGAGGGTGTCAAAATTCAATAAAAACTGTTCAGTGGTTTTCATTTGATGATTCAATATACATACATACAAACATACATAGATACATCCATACATACATACATACATACATACATACATACATACATACATACATACATACATACATACATACATACATACATACATACATACATACATACATACATACATACATACATACATACATACATACATACATACATACATACATACATACATACATACATACATACATACATACATACATACATACATACATACATACATACATACATACATACATACATACATACATACATACATACATACATACATACATACATACATACATACATACATACATACATACATACATACATACATACATACATACATACATACATACATACATACATACATACATACATACATACATACATACATACATACATACATACATACATACATACATACATACATACATACATACATACATACATACATACATACATACATACATACATACATACATACATACATACATACATACATACATACATACATACATACATACAAACATAGATACATACACACTCCCGCTCCCGGTCTTTATCCGTTCCCTGTCGCTTTCCCGCTCATTCTTTCGCTCTCAGTTGACCCCCCCTAGATCCTATTCTACATACATACATACATTCATACATACATACATACATACATACATACACTAGCAGTGCCCGTAGCGGCTTCGCTCGCATGAAATTAGAAAATTTGAACCGTGTATACATATTAGAGTACTGCACGGATCAATTTTTAAGGTCTCGGCTCGGCCCGTCGACAACTTGGCCAGCCCGTTTCAAAAACCGAAATTCCTGGCCCGGCACGGCCCGTCTAATATGGGCCCGGCCCGTTTCAAAAACCAAAATTCCTGGCCCGGCACTACCCTTCTAATATGGGCCCGGCCCGTTTTTACAGGCCTAGAAGTTCTATATACTTGATTAAAAACTTCGGCCCGTCCCAGGTTTGGAAATAACGCAAATATATATGTCTCAACCTTGTTTTTTGGCGGTGGAAGTGGCGCAGATGGTAAGGTAGTTGGCATGATGCGAGGCGGTGTTGCCGATCCGACATTTATATTTGCGTTATTTCGTGGTGGATTGTACGCCATCCAAGTTTCTGATATATGTGGCTCGTAAAAACATATCAACGCGTAATATTTTCTTTTAAGCACACTCCGTTAAAAACTATGGCCCACTTGGCGTTTATCAATTTTTTTTATGGTGCCTTCGATTTTGCGGTAATTGAAAGACGTGAGATTTGTTTCAGTTGTTTTATTTGGCTAACTGCAGTTTCGGAAATCCTTTTCCATCTTCAGAGCCCAAAGTAATAAACTAAAAGTCAGTGTAAAATAAGAAACGGAAGCAAGACGAATCAAAACAAGTTAAATTAATTTAAATTAGAGTTCGAAACAAATTAAATTAAATTCCATTAGAGTGCAGTTTTTTTGAGAAGGTTATGGCGTAACAGGTTGTTTGGTGCCACTAGGTTGTGGGTTTTGAAACTTTTGTAGTAGATGCGAAATTGAAGTTCGTGATGAAAGTGGACCCAATCCTCAGCTACCTTGTACGCTCGATGTAGATAGGATAGTATAGTGCTTTTTTTTGTAGCGCTCGGGGCAAAACCCATCGCCGTTTAATATTGTGACACCAGAGGTGGGTTTAGTGTAGACGTCTAATTGTAGCCGACTTTCGATTTGAGAGACGAGAATATCGAGAAAGGGAAGCTGGTTTTTTATGTCGCAGAGTTGATAGGTAAATTGTAGTACGCTGTTAGCTTCGAGGGCGATCTTCAACTGATTAAGATCGCTTAAACATGATGACCATGATGAAAATGTCGTCAACGTAACGCGCGTACGAGTAGGGTCTTATGAGATGGGTACTGAAGATGACGTTTTCCAAATGACCCATGTAGAACTGTGCGAACGTGGGACCGAGTGGCGATCCCATGGCGACGCCGTCAGTCTGAACGTAAAGGTCGCCATTTGGGTGTCTAAACGGTACGGCAGTGGTGCATATTTCGAGAAGTTGAGTGAGGGTTGTTTTACTGAGAAGTGGTGGTTCGAGAGTAGCGTGGCCGTACGGGCGACTGGGACGTTTGTGAACAGGTTCACGACGTCCATGGTTGCTATGAAACCGGAGGTATGGTTGCAGTCACGGACAAGATCGACGAATTCTGATGAGGACTTGAGACTATTAGAGTCAGGGCAGTAGGGAGCGATTAGAGAATTGAGAGATTTGGCTAACAAGTATATAGGGGTGGGGCATTGTGAAATAATGGGTCGCAGCGGCATGTCAGGTTTATGAGTCTTTACGTTACCGTAGATGTAGCCTGGGTTGTATTCACCAATAATTTGGGAAAATCTTGTACATTGCAGCTGAAGGTTGGCGTCGGCGATGAGTTGGTTGGCTTTTGTTTTAATATCAAGTGTAGTGTTATGGGAGATTTTATTGAATTTGGTTTGATCAGATAAATTACGTCAATCTTTTGGAAGTAGTCAGATCTATTCATAATCACGTAAGTGTTGGACTTGTCAGCCTTTCGCAAAATGATGTTTGGGTAGTCGCGAAGTGACGTAGCGGCGCGGCACATACGTGAAGACAGAAAAATACGTTTCGGATTGCGGTGGATGTGACCTTCACGAGACAGTAAGGCAGAAAGATGATCGTTATACCGAAGAATTCCTTCAGTAGCGAGTGAATTAACGTCGCGGTATAAGATCTCTAATTCGGTTTTTTTTTATCATGGAGTCGTAACGTTGCTGTGTGTGGCAAGCGAAGCCCAACTGTAAGAACTCAGTCTCGTCAGGTGTAGGAGTATAGTCGGAAATATTGAGGTAATGCGTGATTTCGTCTTTCAAAAGAATTGGACCGCCGTACAGTCTGGAAAGTTTAGACATAACAGTGATCCGTTTCTTTGAATCGTAGTTCTTGTAGAATGAATTCAGGTGTGTAAGGTGTGGATTTCTATCGCTGATGTCAATAGGGACTTCCAACGTGCTTAGGTGTTGATCATACTGTTGTTGAAAATGGCACAGATTGGCTTTGGCAGTGGTCAACTCTTTCTCAACCAAGGAGGAAGTTGTAAATGCTGCACAATTGTTGTTTAACGCCGTTTTGGAGCGACTATAAAATTTATTTCGAGCGTAGTTTGGCGTAATATTTTCTTTTAAGCACACTCCGTTAAAAACTATGGCATGTGTTCGCGGAAACGAGTGAATAATCGATAATACATTGAGTGGTAGTTTGTTCTGTGGAAGTGAAAAGTGAAGAAATATCGACGATCGTTAGTCGGATGAGTAGTCGACGATGCATTGAGTGGTAGTGGTCTGGGGGAGTGGAAGGTGAAGAGATAGCGGCGATCGTGGCGTCAGGGTCAGAAGCAGGTGTCGGAGGGTTCGAAGGAAGCGTGGTGGGAAGCTGCGGAGGAAGACAAGGTGCTGTGGTAGAAGCAATACTTGGTTCGAGTGTGGAAGTTTGGTTGGTATCAATGGGTGGGTGTTCTGTGGTCGAACTCGGTTTAGGCTCGCGTAGACTGTAGCCATGAAGTGAAGGGACCGAGGTGAAAACAGTACGTGAAGTTGTCGAACTAGAGTGTGTGTTCGATAGATGTGGAGGTGCGTGTCCGTTGCAGTGACGAAACAATTGCAATGTCTGGTTGAAGTTTTCGTCTTGGACGTTCATCGTGGGTTTAATCTGCAATATGTATAGAGCTTCGAGAATCTTCAATCGAACGGGATCGCCAGAGTACGTAAGCACGCTAGTATTTGAATCAGTAATGTTTCTGGTAAGTGGAATGGCGTGGTCGTTGATGAAGTGGAAATGAATATTCCCACCCTGTACGTGCATGGTAAGTTGGCGAGATAAAGTAGTTCTAGAATAGTGGCCGACATATGAAGCTGTAGATTCGTGGTGAAGTGGGCAACGAAACTGGTAGACGACGTTAGTTTTTTTGAGAAGGTTATGGCGTAACAGGTTGTTTGGTGCCACTAGGTTGTGGGTTTTGAAACTTTTGTAGTAGATGCGAAATTGAAGAAGGTGGGCAGTGTCGGTGATGGAAACGTGACGACGAATTATATCTCGTAGAATAGATTCATCGATTTTGTAGTTGTGATGCATTTGAGCGCGATAGTATAAAGGGACGATTCTGGGTTTTGGTGAGTCGGGCGGGCTTGTGAGGTGGTGTTTCTTGTTGAGAAAGGTGTTGACGGTGTTATCAACGAGATTTTGGGAAAAGTTGTTATTGATCAATAACTGTTTGATTTTATGAAGTTCGTGATGAAAGTGGACCCAATCCTCAGCTACCTTGTACGCTCGATGTAGATAGGATAGGATAGTGCTTTTTTTGTAGCGCTCGGGGCAGAACCCATCGCCGTTTAATGTTGTGACACCAGAGGTGGGTTTAGTGTAGACGTCTAATTGTAGCCGACTTTCGATTTGAGAGACGAGAATATCGAGAAAGGGAAGCTGGTTTTTTATGTCGCAGAATTGATAGGTAAATTGTAGTACGCTGTTAGCTTCGAGGGCGATCTATCGCAGAACCCATCGCCGTTTAATGTTGTGACACCAGATATATATATATATATATATATATATATATATATATATATATATATATATATATATATATATATATATATATATATATATATATATATATATATATATATATATATATATATATATATATATATATATATATATATATATATATATATATATATATATATATATATATATATATATATATATATATATATATATATATATATATATATATATATATATATATATATATATATATATATATATATATATATATATATATATATATATATATATATATATATATATATATCACTGCTTCCCAAATTTTGTTTTCAGTGAAGTTATTTGGCAGTTTTGTTTTAATAATTTTTTTTGCTTAAATAAGACTTATTGGTATTATTGAGCAAATTGCATATTAAATTAATATTAATATTAATAATAACAATTACAATTTTATAATTACGAGATAAACTTCTATTTTAGCCTTTTTGGATTTAAAACTAAAATGAGAAATTGTGAAGTGAAAAAACGTTCATTTTCTTACGGAGACTTCATTGCCATATGTAGTTTTGGTTTACTTGTAAGCCATTTTTATCCACGGTTTATTGGAATTATGTTAGTTTGTTTGAGCCTCCACGATTTTTGGTTGCGTCCTAAAAATTGTTCAGTTTTGACAATGATTTATTTCGTAAGTTTAATAGTACCAATGGTTCTTCCAAATTTGCCTCTAATAATAAGACAATGTTTATGCTTTGTTTGTGTTCTTAGTTTTTTGAAGGATTTTGAGCGTAGTTTTCGTTTTTATTTTACTGTAGAGTCTTTGATTTTTCAAATATCCGACTGGCTGTTTTCAACTTTTGTCTTTTCAACTTTTTCAAATATATTGAACAAAGCTTTTGTTTCAATTTCGACGTTCATTGTTGATGAGAATGTTTTACAATGGGCTTTTTTGTTTTGTTTCGTGTTTATTTCTTTGGTATTGGTACATAACAATGGTCTTCCGACCGTTTTTCGAGATATTTAGATTTTTGTTGGTTGTTTTTTTCGAGATTTAAAACAACTTTATTATTTTAAATGTTTTTAAAAATTATTTTTCATAATAAAAATTTCATTGCAACAGTGAGAAAAAATCTTTAAAAAAAGTTAATTTTGCGGACAACTTTGTGCTTTTAATAGTGTTTTGGCGTCGTTTAAATATTTAAATTATCACCATGGATACAAATACGCTATTGCTCCCGGCGTTTTTTGCGACGTTCAAAATGACTTTAAACTGGCACGTCTTACTGATTAAACTCACTGTATCTATTCAAAGTCATAGTTGTCTTTACGGGCAATTTTTGCGTTTTTAATATTGTGAAATTGAGTTCCATTGCCGCTTGACTACTACTAAATTATCCATGAGCAATGCACACACGAGTTGTCAGGCCATGAGTCAACGAACTACTTTCACACGTGATGCTCTTCTCAAATTCCGACAAGCAGCCCCTCCCATTCATTGTCGACTGCGCAAAATCTTGTTCTCCTTGCAACTATGGCTACCAATATGTCAACGAAACAGCAACTACCCGAAACTATTTCCATTTTCAATTCCATCCATAAATGTCAATTCCAATATCAGTTCTGAAAACACAAATTCATGTCACGTCACGAGGAGAGCTAATTTCGGCCCACTTAATGTCAGGTCAATCAACAACAACAAGGTTTTCACATTTGGATGTTTTAACATTCGTTCGGCAGTCCGCAAAGCTGCCTCTATACACGACCTAATTAACGACCACCAACTTGATCTTCTGGCCCTCCAAGAAACTTGGATCACAACAGATTCACCGCCTGCCATCAAGTTAGATATCGCTCCACCTCGTTTCGACGTACTACACGTCCATCAAACGTTTGTTCCTGGGGGACCACAACGAGGTGGCGGGCTCGCTCTGATCTATCGAGATATCCTTAAGCTCCGCACGTTTGATGTGCACTTTACTTCCGTATCTTTTGATGCACAATCCGTTATTATACAATCTAAACCGCCAATCTTACTCATCAACATCTATCAACCTACTTCACCGCCGCTTGCCTTTTTCTTCCAGGAGCTAGAAACTTTTCTCACCAGTATCATCGTCGACAGCAAATACAGTCTACTACTCTGTGGAGACCTCAATTGTCCAGGAGCAAACGGTCTGGTTGGCTGTGGTTTTGATGACATTCTGACAAAACTCAACTTCAAGCAAATAGTTAGCCAACCAACACGTGACCACAACCTGGTAGACATCATCGCAACATCTGACTCAAATTTTCTTCACGGTGACGTCCGCTATTACAACTACTGCTCGTTGTCTGACCATTGTCTCCTAGTCACCTCAGTCCGATTTCGACTTTAACACCTGTCAAGGATTTTGTCTATCGCGACTTTAAAAGACTCGATCATGCTGGGTTTGAGTCATCACTTAGACAATCATCTCTCTTTATTAACCCAGCCTCCACTACGGACGATTTCGCCATACAACTTAAAAATGTCATCACAGCCAAACTCAATATATTTCTTCCTCTCAAGTTAACTCGCAAGCGAGCAAGTAAACCAATCGTTAAATGGTTTTCTCCTGCCGCAATATCAGCAAAGAAAGAGAGACGTCATCTTGAACGAATCTGGCTTCGGACTCATGACGAGTCTGATCGTGCAACTTATCGTACTTCCTGTCAGCTCACCAACCTCCTCATCAACAGCTCTCGTCAAGAACACTGCCGTCGAGAGATCGAATCCTGTATTAATCCAAAGCAGCGTTGGTCAAAAATCAAGAAACTTCTTCACTCGACTGATCCCAAGAGTTCTGTGATTGATTTTGACACCAGACAATGTGATGACTTTTCTAAATATTTTGTAAACAAAATTACTGACTTAAGAAAATCAATATGTCATCTATATTCACTTCTCTACCTCCTGATCCTATTAGCAACCAGTATTTATCTCTTACCAGCACTCACTTCTTCTGAAGTCGCAAAACTCCTCTCTTCCCTTCCCGACAAATCATCCGACTTTGATTACATTCCAACATCAATAATCAAATCGTTCTCATCAGTTTTTTCAGAGCTCATTGCCAGGCTTGCCAATCTGTCATTTACTGAGGGTATCTTTCCAGCATCTTTCAAACAAGCACAAGTAACACCTATACTAAAAAAACATAATCTAGACAATTTAGATTTTTCCTACTACCGTCCAATATCTAATCTCAACAACATCTCTAAAATACTTGAACGCTTATTCCTCTCTCGTGTTAAACTACATGTTACATCTTCTCCAAATTTCAACCCATATCAGTCAGCTTATCGATCAAATTATTCAACTGAGACAGCTCCCTTACTTGCCCTTGACAATGTTTTTCACTCTGCCGACACTGGAAAATCCACACTCTTAGTTTCCCTTGACCTTAGTTCAACATTCGATACAATTGATCACAATATACTTATTAATCGTCTTACTAACTCATTTGGATTTTCAGGCCCTGCTTTGAATTGGCTATCATCGTACATTATTGGTCGTAGCCAGTACGTCAAAGTTGGTCTTTTCGGTGTTCCTCAAGGCTCTGTCTTAGGCCCACTCCTTTTCACCATTTATATTTCACCTGTCGCATCAATAACCTCGCACCTTGGAGTTTACCAACAACAGTATGCAGACGACACTCAACTTTACATTGGCATTTCCCGTCTGGTTCTACCGCCAACTTACACCTTCTCGAAACAGCTCTTTCAAACCTTGCGTTGTGGTTTTCCCGCAATGGCCTCGCTTCAATTCCCATTAAGTCTGACACAATACTCTTAGGCACTTATAAATGTAACAAATCCTTATCGTCAGTTTCTAGCGTCAAGGTTGACAATTCAACCGTTCCTTTAGCAAGTCATATCAAGCTTCTTGGTGCCACTCTAGACAGTTCTCTCATCTTTCACAATCACGTCAAACTCATCTCCAAGTCTTGTTACTTTGACATTAAAGCTCTTTGCCATATCCGTCACACACTGGACTTACAGACTGCCAGCCTCATTGGCCACGCTCTGGTCAGCTCGCGGCTTGATTATGCCAACTCGATCCTCTATGGTGCTTTCAAATCTTCCATCAAAGTACTCCAAAAAATTCAAAATACCCTCGCACGTGTCATTCTACAAGCGGACAGGTCGGTTTACTCTGCTTCCTTACTGAATCAACTCCACTGGTTACCAGTGGATAAAAGAATCAAATTTAAAATTGCTACAAGAGCATTCAAGGCTGCTTCAAGCTCCACTTCCAGATATCTCTCTACCTTGCTACACCCATACACTCCCTTCCGTCAGCTCCGCTCTTCAACTCAATTTCTTCTGCATCCCCAATTTTCACACACTAAGTTTGGTGCACGAGCATTTCGTGCTGCAGCTCCTCTGGTTTGTAACTCATTTCCTTCCCATATCAAATCTGCTTCATCTCTTTCCCTCTTTAAAAGTACTTTAAAAACTCATATTTTTCAGTTAAATTAACGTGAGCTCATCTCACGTTTACCCGCCTCAGATTCGTTTACGACATTGCGTTAAATAAATTAGATTTGATTTGATTGTTATTTAGCGAAATGTGCATTATTTTTTTCGTCTGAAAGATAAGAGAGCCGGGCGTTATCAATATAATAATAATCGACTATCGCCCAACGCATCTTCCAAACGAAAAGTTAAGTTTAAAAAATGTTAATATGTACACTTTAATATTATTTTTAACGTCTTAGTACATTAGTATACGAACGTTGTTTAAAAAATATTTTTGATAGGTTTTATATTAGCTTGCTTCGTGAGGTAAATTGGATCTGTTTGACCAAGGGTATATTATATATATATATATATATATATATATATATATATATATATATATATATATATATATATATATATATATATATATATAAAAATCTCGTATCATAGTCTTTGACTTCAAACTCCTCCGAAACAGCTGAACCGATTTTTATGAAATTGTGTGTGTACATTTGGTAGGTCTGAGAATAGGTTGTAAGCTATATAAAATATTTTTTTTAAATTATTTTAAAAAATTATAATAGAAAAACAATTATGTCCTTTTTATAGGAATATGCAACAGATAGAAATGCATATATATATATATATATATATATATATATATATATATATATATATATATATATATATATATATATATATATATATATATATATATATATATATATATATATATATATATATATATATATATATATATATATATATATATATATATATAAACATATATATATATACACATCTATATATATATTTTTTTTGCGAAGTGAAACACTGCGTTGAAATGTTTCAGGAGCCTACAAATAGGATGACTAACTGTCACCACAAGTAACGCAAATATTTATAAGACTCTACTAGGAATAGAACCCACGTGTCTACGGCAATACCGCCTCGCCTAAATGCAAGCGCTCTTACCAACTGAGCCACCGACCTTCACCAAAAAATTATGGCTAGAAGTCTCAGTCTTTCTGAGCTACTTAACATTAGACTTGGTAAGAGCGCTTGCATTTAGGCGAGGCGGTGTTGCCGTAGACACGTGGGTTCGATTCCTAGCGAAAAGCTTTTCAAAGAGGAAATTGTTATTTATATAAAAAGTAGAAAATATAAATAAATAATAAAAACTTTTTAAAAACTATTTTTATTTTAGAAACGAACTAAAAAGTAGAAAATAAAATCGTACGTCAAATTGATCCTCTTGTTGTTTACCATGATAAGACTAAGGTGCTCGCTAAGTTATACAGATCTGTTCATTACATTCAAACTGAACACCCTAGTCTTATCATGGCAAACAACAAGATGATCAATTTGACGAAAGATTTTATTTTCTACTTTTTAGTGCATTTCTAAAATAAGACTAATTTTTAAAAAGTTTTTTTATTTATTTTAATTTTATTTTATACTAGCGTTGCCCGGGGTTTTTAGAGGTTTTTCTAGTGTTTGTCTCTCTTGCTCAGGATTCCTTCTCCGGTTGCTTTCCCGCTTCCTTTTGCTTTCCCGTTCTCGGTCGCTTTACCGTTCCATGCCGCTTTCCCGCTTCCGGTCGCTTTTCCACTCCCGTTTGCTCTCCCGTTCCCGGTCGCTTTCCCGTTCCCGCTCCCGCTCCCGCTTGCTCTCCCGTTCTCGCTCATGCTTGCTCTCTCATTCCCGTTCTCGCATGTGCTCATTTTCTCTTTTTCATCCTTTCCTAACTTATTTTAGCCCATAAAACATAAAATAGACTTGGCTAAATTTTGCTTGAACCTTTCAAACGTTGTTACGTAACCTAAATTTGAATTTTATTATGCAATTACCGATTTTGAATTTTATTATTCACTCTCGAATATATAGTTCCCGCTCGCTCACCCGCTCCGGATTTCAAATTTTTTCTCTATATTTGATTCCCCTTGACTCTCAAGGTTGTGTGAAATTTTCATTATGATCGGATGATAGGTGTAGCAATGCATAAAGGACATATATACATACATACATAGGGGAAAGTGGGGTAATATGGGGCCTCGGGTAATATGGGGTACCCACCTTTTTATTATAAGAACAGCGTTATAAGAATATTTAATTAGCGATCTATGGTCGTATTGGTTATGTAACTCTGTCGCATAGCCGATAAAGCAATTTTGTTTAACGTTTTCTGTTAAGTTCCATCAACTGTGTTTCTCTACGCATAAAAGAGAGAAAAAGTAAGATATTTTCTAACAATTGTGAATTTCTATTTTTTTGGGCCATACTTTAACAGTGTTTTTAATTATCAGCCGCTACAATGTTGATTTGCCAAAATTTTACAGATTTTATTCGTGGTATGCTGTTGGGTAATATGGGGTATCTGGGCTGGGGTAATATGGGGTGTACCCCTCATGATTTCTTCACTTTTTACACGCATTTCATCATTGATCTGTTACCTTTATTTTATTATGTCATTACTTTATACTGCTTTATTATCTTTTCAGATGCCACGTAATTATGCAAAACTTACAATACGCAGCCCAGAGTCAACATCTGCAGTGACCCTCATTTAATATTTTAAAAATGTTTTTATTACTTATGTTATTGTTTTATTAATACAATATTGTTTTATAACAATTACTCTTGTTGTCCTTGTTATATTTAGGTTTAATGAAAGCTGGAACATATCTAACATTCAAGTACCCCATATTACCCCACCTCTAGTGGGTAATATGGGGTACTTGAATGCTACACTTTATTTAATTATTTTCTAAAAAATGAAATCTTATTTGCTTAAATGTTTCATTAACTCATAGTAATATGTCTGCTTGGTATACAGAGAAAAAAAAATTAAATTTCTGCCACTATAATATGGTTTAAATTATATTTGTTTGTTAAGTACTCCACTTTCCCCTACATACATACATACATACATACATACATACATACATACATACATACATACATACATACATACATACATACATACATACACACATACATACATACATACATACATACAAACATTCATTTTTATATATATAGATTTTTTTTTATTTTTTAGTGTTTATTTTTCTTATAAATGTAAAAACGAATTAAAGTCATTAATGTCACTTATCGAATTACTAACCGAGCTCGGTAGCAGGACGTTTCATCCGAAAGACGTTTCACCCGATTATAATGTAACGAACTTGTTATTATGTTATAAAGTCACGGGCTTTCTTTGAAAAGATTGATCAATGATCAATTGAAACAGAGACCTTTTCCGGTCTATTAAATAGAATTTTGATCTGACTCTATTTTTTTGAACTTCAATGTCAGAAGTAGTAATTAACATGGTAATTGTATATTTAATCATTGCGTAATTATCCTAAAAAATCGAAAATTTATATTTCAACAAATTGCATAAATATAAATTAAATTGATCGTGGTTTCATTGGTTTTATAACTGCCCCAGCAACCAGCACTCCACCCAGGCAACTTTTCAATTAGTTAACCAATGTTCAGGCAAAAGAAATATTCGGGTGAAACGTCTTATTTTGGGCGAAACGTCTTTCGGGTGAAACGACCTTCGGGTAAAACGTCATAGATTCTTTTTAGTTCACGAAACGTGGTATTTTAAGAGTTTTTTGTAAATTTTATTTACAACGCTCATATTAACTCGAAATGTTGTTTATTTTTGTTATTTCAGCTCAAATGTTGTTTTTGAAAACATCGCTACTCGTCCGATCAACAAAGTTGAGCAACGTCGAACTCGGTGAATCTATGACGTTTTACCCGAAAGACGTTTCAAAAAAACTTTTTAAAATACCACGTTTCGTGAACTAAAAAGATGAAAATAATTTTTCTCTGGGCTGTGTGAGAAATGTCTTTATGTAGGCTTGCATGTATTAATTATGGTCATTCTGTTTAAAAATATCAGATAGTTAGTTTGAGTCAAGGCGCCCCACGTTTTAAGTTTTAAAAATTTATGGCTTGTTTGTTATACGAATGTCCATCATTAATGCATGCAAGCCTCTATGAAGACATTTCTCACACAGCCCAGAAAAAAATTATTTTTATCTTTTTAGTTCACAAAAATGTGGTATTTTAAAAAGTTTTTTTAAATATTTTCTTTTATGTTTAGTGCATTACAAAAACGTGGAATTTAAGAACTTTAAATATATAAATAAAAAAAGCGACCGTGAAGGAAGGGAAAGCGAGCGTAAGCGGGAAGGCGACCGGGAGCGGGAAAGCTACCGTAAGCGGGAAAACGACCGGGAGCGAGGAAATGACCTAAAACGGGAAAACAACCAAGAGCTGGAAAGCGACCAGGAACAGGAAAGCGGTCGGGAGCGGGAAAACGACCGGGAGCGGGAAAGCGACCAGGAGCGATATCGGAGAAGGAAAAGGGAGCAAAAGAAAAATGAAAGAAAACCCTCTAAAAATCCCGGGCGCGGGAAAACAAGCGGGAGCGGGAGAGCAAACGGGAACGAGAGAGCAAGGGAAAACGGGAGAGCAAGCAAAAACGAGAAACCAAGCGGAAACGTGTGAACAAACGGAAACGGGAGAGTACACGGGAACGGGAGAGCAAGCGGGAACGGGAGAACAAGCGGGAGCTGGTAGGCAAGCAAGAACGGGAAATCAAGCGGGAACGGGAAAACAAGCGTGAACGGAAAAGCAAGCGGGAACGAGAAGGCAAGCGGGAACGAAGAATAAACGGGAACGGAGAGCAAGCGGGAATGGAGAGCAAGCGGAACGGAAAAAAAAGCGGAAAGGGGTGAGCAAACGGGAACGGGAGAGCAAGCGAGAACGAAAGATCAAATGGGAACGGGAGAGCAAACGGGGAAGGAAACGGGAACAAGAGAGAAGAACGATTGAAAATCTTTCAAAAACCCCGGCCATTGTTCACTTGATTGCTCTTCGAGATTGATTTTTTTAAATTGTGATTATTTTGTACATACAACTTTTAATAAAAAAAACCCAATTTAATTTAAAAAGCAAAACAACGTTTGCTGGGTCAGCTAGTATATATATATATATATATATATATATATATATATATATATATATATATATATATATATATATATATATATATATATATATATATATATATATATATATATATATATATATATATATATATATATATATATATATATATATATATATATATATATATATATATATATATATATATATATATATATATATATATATATATATATATATATATATATATAATATATATATATCACCGCTTCCCAAGTTTTTGTCCTCAGTGAGACAGCGAAGTTATCTGATAGATTTGTTTTAGCAATTGTTCTTTGCGGTAAATAAGGCTCGTTGGTATTGTTGAGCAAATTACCTTTAAATTTATATTATTATCAGTTTTTATAATTACGAGATAAACGTCTACATCAATCTTTGTATGGTGTTAAAACTAAAATGAGAAATTGTGAAGTGAAAAAGCGTTCATTTTCTTACATAAACTTCATTGCCATATGTAGTTTTGCTTTACTTGTAAACCATTATTATTCAAAACTTATTGGATTTGGGTTAGCTTGTTTAAATCTCCATGACTTTTGGTTACGTCCTAAAAATTCTTTACAAGGTTCGGATATAACTTATTTCGTAAGTTTAGTAGCACCAATGGTTTTTTCAGATATGCCTCTAGTGCTTAGAGTGGAGCTCTACGTTCTGTGTGTTCTTAGCCTTTTGGAGGACTTTGATCGAAGTTTTCGTTACTATTTTACTTTGGAGTCTTTGATTGTTCAAATGTGCAATTGGCTGTTTTCAACTTATGTCTTCTCGACTCTTTCAAATATATTGAACAAATCGTTTGCTTCAGTTTCAACATATGTTATTGATGAGTTTTTTAATATGGGTTTATTCGCTTTTTTGCTTGATTATCTTATTTGTATTGATATAAACTGATAAACCACTGGTTTTTTTTTAGGTTTTTTCAGTAGATTTTGTTGGGTTTTTTTTCTTTAGCTTTAAATCAGATATAATTTTAATTTTTTTACAATTATATTTTACGATAAACTTTCATTGTAATAGTTAGAAAAAAAACTTTTAGAAAAAGTGAATTTTTATTACTTGTTTATTAGTTTTAATTTAGCGGGATATTAATTATTTAGAGCATTTACTTTTTGACATCGTTTGTTTGTTTAACCGGATAATCTTAATTAAATATTAAACAGAAAGAGTTAGGAAAAATCATCAGGCAACGAAAGAATGGTCGAGTTTGTTCAAAGTGTATTTAAAACTGCTAGCTACTGATGTGAGTGAAGTTAAATGCAAAAGTCAGTGGAGAACATCATTTGAAATAGATAGCAACAGAACGGGCAAGAAAACTTATGTTGTGGTACACAATGTAGTTGAGGATGACTTGGATACAAACAAAGATGACAGACAGAGAGGTGATCCTGAAACTGCTTGAAAAAATCACTGATAGAAATTTTTATGATGAAATTAAAGTTTTTAAAATGGGTAGAGAGAATAAAAAAATCTAAGCTGATTTTTATCAGATTTGAAAACCAAGGTGACAAAAATTTTTCTACAAAAAGGCTTTAATTTGAGAGAAGTGAAGAAACATTTAGAAAAGTTATTCTAAATCAGGACTTGTCTAAAAGAGACAGGGATTTATGAAAAAGAATGTTTGTTAAGAAGATAAAATTGGTTTTAAGGAAGAAAATAAAATGATAACATGAAGATTTCCTGTTGTTATTCATAAAAAAATAATAATTATAATCAAGGAAGGTTAAAGGAATTTAAGTCTAAGATGTTCAAGTAGTTTAATTGGTTATGTTACGGTGTGGTTTGCAAACGTTGATTTTTTTTCAATAAATTTAATGATTTGTTTTTGGAAACTACAGATTTTCAGTCTGATTTGATATTGTTGAACGAAGTTAACCCTAAAAATTCAAAGTTTTCTCATTTATTCTGAGAATACCAGCTGAAGGATAGCAAATATTGTCTTCTGGGTTTCAGAAGAAAAGTTGCAGATTTAGATTATTGTATTATTCCGATGTTGTTCCTGCTCTCCTTCGTTTACAGATATATATATATATATACATATATATATATATATATATATATATATATATATATATATATATATATATATATATATATATATATATATATATATATATATATATATATATACATATATACATATATATATATATATATATATATATATATATATATATATATATATATATATATATATATATATATATATATATATATATATATATATATCTTATATATAAAAATGAAATGTTTGTTTGTTTGTTTGTTTGTTTGTTTGTGTGTTCGGACATAAAATGTAAACGGCCGAACAGATTTAATTGAAATTTGGCACACTTATGTATCTTATTCATGCGGTGGTTCCTGTAAAATTTTAAATAAATTGGTTCTTCCGTTGATGTTTTATGGACAAAAAACGTTTTGGTCAGCGGTAGTAAGTTGGAGTAAATTTTTTTTCTACAAAATAAAAATAAATTAATTTATAGTTAAATTATACAAAATATTTTTAATTTTTTTTCTTAAGTTTTAAAGGTTTTAAATATAAATATTAAATTAAATAAATATGTGTGTTGTTTAGTGCCGCCCATAGATATCTATGGTGAAGCCGGATACCTTTGTTTTTATTTCATAGAGCTCATTGAGGCTCATTCTTTTCCGAACCTCCGATACGACAGCTCTGCTATCGGTAAACTTTATATTTGATTTTAGCAACTTATTTTTTAAATCTAGATAACTTTGGATTTCAGGACTAATCAATAAATTGCAGGTGGAATTTCTTCTATTTAGAGATATTTTGTGCTTCACAAAAAGAGTTCCAGACTTAAATTAAAATTAAATCAAATTAGAAATTCATTGTTCATATCTCCCATTCAATAGTAAGTGGCAAAGCTTTGGTAATTTGTTTTTAGTTTTTAAAATCATGATTTACTGTATATCTTTCAATTTGTTTCGTTTGTTGCATTGCACGTGTTTAATTATGTTATATTATTATTAATTATTATAAGAATATCATTATGCTCTAACATTTTGTGTTTTACAAAAAGGAGTTGCAGATTGGAAAAATAAATTTAAATTCATTGTTCATATATATCGTTCAAGGCTTCTGACTTCAATTGTTCCTTATCTAATATTGTTGAGCGACGAGCTTGCTATCAGCCTATCGGTAAATGAGAATTTTTTTTGGGCAGGTAAGTTTTTTTTTATGTGATGGCATTACAACCATTATTATTCACGAGTAGTTATGACTATAAGATTATGAATTAATTTATCGGTCTTATTTTATTTTTTACTTTTCAGAGGAAATTAGAAAATTACATTTTAAAGAAAATCTTACATGCAACACCAATTTATTGTAAAAGTTTCACTGATATATGAGGTGCATGAAATTTGAAAGAAATGGAAGCAAGTGCAGTATTTTTGTGTTTCAACAAAATCATGAACAAAGTTCTCAAGCCAGCCTATCAATCTGCTGCTGTTTTGTTCAATTTATAATTGCATCATTTGCTAAATAAAAGTGGTACTCTTCGATTGTTCCAAATTGATGATCTCAGAAAACTCTCGGAAAATTCATTAAGTTAATGCTTTGAAGGTTTTTAATATTATTATTACTTCATGTTTTATTTCAATCTGTGTTTTATATCACATTTTTCAAAGCCACGGGTCAACATTTATTAACATGCCACATGTAGCGGATTTTAACATTATTGCAGCCGTTAACTAATAAATTCTTTTTTTTTCAGCTTCAGTCAATCATAATAAGCCTTTGCAGAAGATCACACTTGCAGAGTGGAACCAATACATTAAAGAACACTAATTAAAATTGAGGAAGTTCAGACGTAACTAAACGAGCAAACCAAACAACAAAGTGTTAACGAGAGAAAAGATCAATTTTGATGACTGTGCACAGCATTCCGCTACAGCCCATCTAAGCCACATTGGGAAGGCTCTAAAATTTAATGGAGGAACAGAAGAGCGAAAAGAAGAGCAAGCTGGAGCGGTAAAGCGTAAAAGCAACCGGGATCGGGAAAAGTAAAAGAGACCGGGGCCGGAAAAGCGACCGTGAGCAGAAATGCGACCAGGAGTGAGAAAGCGACATGGAACGGGAAAGCAAGCGGTTAAGGAAACGGGAGCCAGAGAGAAAACGATAAAAAGCCTTTAAAATCCCCGGGCAACGCCGGGTAACCCAGCTAGTATATATATATATATATATATATATATATATATATATATATATATATATAGTAGCGGGGTACCCGGCGTTGTCCGGAGTTTTTAGAGATTTTTCTAATACTTGTCTCTCTCGCTCCCGGTCGTTTTCCTGCTCCCGGTCGCTTTCCCGCTCCCGGTCGCTTTACCGATTTATTGCTAAGTTGCAATTAGGTCTTTTTTAAAAGATTGGCTTCCCATTTCAAAACATATTAAATCAAATTATTTTCTTCTTTTTAGTCGACTTATAAAAACGTGGTTTTTAAAAATCTTTTTTATTTCTATTTTTTATTCTTTTTAGTCTAAGTGTAAAATCATAAAGTATAACGAAAATGTATTAATCGGAGAATTTCTTGTTTTATTTACTTTTTATGTAATTTATTGTGGCTAACCTAACTATAAAGTTTATATTGGTAATAACTGAATCATGCAAAATCATCCATGATTTATCTGTGGTAAAATTTTTAAATCTACAAGTCCATCAGATGTGGTTTAATTTTACGTTGGAAAATTTGAAATTTTGCGGACAAACAAACAGAAACGAAAGCAAGGTAATAAAAACGTTGTTAAAAGACAAACAAACAGACAGTCATCTATACATATAAAAACACATGTCTTGACTGACTGACTGACAGATAATCAACGCCGAGCTGAAACGCATCCTAGGAACATGAAATTTGGAACTTATATTACTTTTATGGCTTAAGCACCCGCTAAGGAAGGGCTTCTGAAAAATTTACTACTGAGGAGAAAAAACAAAAAGTTAAAATTTCTCTAAAAAAACGCAAATCTCAAAAATGAGAATTTTTTGCAATTTGGTATCTTTCTTTTTAAAAAATAAAAAAACACGTGTTTCATAATTTTTTAAATCTGATTTCCGGGACCTCAAATGTGCGACGTTATTTGTTTGTAACTCGTCGAGTTGGAATAAAAACATCGAGTGCGAATAAGCACATCCACTACAACAACTCAGCCCATGGTTGTTTATTTTAAAAAAAAACCTTGAACAAACTGGAATGTTCTATCACCTGAGATAAAAGCTGAAAAACATGTTCACATGTTCCAAAACAAAATCAAATCAAATATTTGAAGTTATATTTCATAATGATTGTTTGTTTAGCCGCAAATGTTTGTTTAAGCGTAAAAACACCGCGACTCGCCCGATTTACTTTGTTGTTATAATAAAATGTTTTGTATTCTTTATTTTATTTATTTTTTAGAATAACTGCTACTCAAAAACTGTTAGTGCTGCAGATGTAAAAATTACAATTTAATATTTATTTGAGAAATAAAGATATACATACGTGTTTTACCAATTTTTGATAACTTTGTTTCCAGGACCTCAAGGAGCGCCACGGCGTGTACGTAATGGCTGCTAAATGCAAGAGTTTTATAGCTGGTGGACTGTTTATAAATTTATAAATTTACAAGTTTTAGTGAATTTATAGACTGCTTGACATTTACTTAGATTTATGCCTATATGTTATGGAAGAAGTGAACTGCTCGAATTTAAACAGAGCCTTACTGTCTGTTTTTGCATTCAACGGGAGGTACGTAAAAGATTGTTTTCCTTGCAAATCTAGAGACCTCAGCGTCTCCGGCCAGTCGTCACTGACTTCCCACAAACTTTAATTTCTCCGTCTCGTTCAGGTCGTTTTTTGTCCCGTCGAATTGGAGAGCGCTCCCACAACAAGCGGATACCGGTGACACCGAAGATAAAGTTTGGATGCCTCAACGTACGTTCGCTTGGCAACAAATTAGAACCAATAAATGATGTCACCTCTCAACTCGGTGTTGATGTCCTGGCCATTACTGAAACCTGGCATGATGAGGGCTCTACTGCCTTGTGCGGCTTACAAATGATGGGATTCTCGGTTGTCGATCGCCCGCGTCCTCGTTCCTTATCTCAGCAATCGAGCCTAAAGACCAATCACGGTGGCCTAGCAGTCGTCGCCAGGGCGCCATTAAAACTATATCCATTGGATGATGACTACATCTCAACCACATTTGAACATCTTGTCTGTCAAGTGGCTATGCGAGAAAAACGCATTACACTGATAAACATCTACAGAACTGGTCCACTCAAATCACTTTTTTACAGAGTTTTTGGAGCTCCTTGAGAAATTCGTGATCTCATTGCCTACTTTCTTCCTATCTGGAAATATTAACATTCGCCTTGAACGACCTTAGAATCGGGACACTCGGGCTTTCAACGATGTCATCTCTCGGTCTGCACTTTGCTGTCGACGGATTTACCCACAATCACAGGGGTCTACTTGACATAGTGCTAGAAAGAAAACATGAGAATCATAAAACTATGGTCGCAAAGTTCAACACAGGTTTCTCTGACCACAAGCTTCTCTGCTAAGAGGTCGCTTTCCCTTGTAAAAGTTCGTCGCCTACCGTTCTTCGCGTGCCTGAATGGAGGAAACTCGATGTTGAACGGATGGCACAGCTCATTGAATCTTCGTTTCTCTGTAGTTTTACTGAATGGACAGCACTAGACCTTGACGAGATGGCTGCACAGTATAACACAACTCTTACGGATACTCTCGACTCACTTCTTCCGACCTTTACCACTCGTCCTCACACACATTCGCGGCCATGGTTTGGCGCAGGATGCTGGCGATTGAGACAACGCCTCTTCAGCGAAAGAAGAAAAAGTCAAGATCCCAAAAACATTACCGACTTGAAAACTGAAACAAGAAAATATCTCAGACTCCTGCGTGCAAAACGTAGATACTTCTATAACATTCGCTTTTTGGAGGAAAGGAATCCTGCAGTCCGCTGGAGGATGATTAGAGAGGTGGCTGGCCCTGCGAGGAGTCGGGTGTCTGCAGTACCGTCACCCAAACCCTATTCAAAATTTCTTTTTGGAAAACGTCAGAGCATTCGACAATCGACAGCGAATGCACCCCCGACTGTCTACTCATCTTTAAACCAGGCGGTCGAATTTTGTCAATTTGACCCTACCACTTTTGATGAAGCAGCGAAACTGATCCGCGCTTTGCCAAACAAGCAATGTAGCCTGAATCCTATCCCAACATGGCTCCTTAAAAGGCTACTGCCGGTGTTATCGTCTTACTTGGTTAGTCTTTTTAACTGCTCACTTGCTACCGGCCACGTACCTTCATGTTTTAAGCTTGCTCGTTTACTCCCAGTCCTAAAAAACCCAACTCTTGATCCACACTTGCCGTCGTCATATAGACCAATCTTAAACTTGTGTGTTCTATCTAAACTTCTTGAGCGACTCGTTATGAGGCGTCTTCAGGCCTATCTCGACAACGACTTTCTCCTTCCGACAACACAGTCTGCCTATCGTCGACACCACTCTACTGAAACGGCAATGCTCAGAGTGGTTGCCGATATCCATCGGGCCATTGATTCAGGCGATGTTGTCGTACTCCTTCTTCTCGACATGTCGGCTGCTTTCGACACTGTCGACCACGATCTCCTACTAACCAGGCTGGATGTTTGTTTCCGCATCCGTCAGACTGTACAGTTGAATTCGATCCTATTTGACAGGCAGGACACAAACGGCGGTGACCGGCGATGATATCCTTTCTGAAGTCCCGCAGGGCTCTGTTCTTGGTCCGCTGCTGTTCTTGCTTTATGTTGCTGAGGTGGAGGGTCTTGTCGTTCAATGTGGTTTGTCTAGCAGCAATACGCGGATGATATACAAGTATATGGACATTGCAAGCCAAAGGATATTTTTTCTCTCTTCCTGAGGATAGAAAGCTGTTTTTCCAGTATTGCTGACCGGACAGGCGACAAATCGGCTACTACTAAACTCGGGGAGGACTGATCTGATGTGGCTTGGATTGGACCATGCGCTGCGTTCAGTGCGCCCGCATCGCTGCGGCTTGCTGGTGCTGAAATTCGCCCGTCAAAAATAGTCAAAAGTCTCGGTGTTTACCTTGACCAAACCTTGTCTATGAGTTTGCACGTGAACAGGACACCAGCCCGATGATATGCGATTATGCGGGTTCTCAGGGAAATTAGACCTTTTGTTCCTCGAGAGATTCTAACAACTCTTCTAGTTCAGTTGGTATTAACGCGACTGGACTACTGCCATTCTTTACTAACAAATGTTAACAAAAAACACTGTATACTCTCCAGAAGGTGTTAAACACCGCTGCCAGACTTGTCTTCGTGTCGAGTAGGGCTTGTCATGTCACTCAGCTACTGGACAAGCTTCAGTGGTTAAAAATTCCAGAAAGATTTAATCTCAAAATATCAAACATCATCTTCAAAGCCATGCTCTATAGTTTGCCAGAATACATAAGCTCCCTCCTGGTAACTTCAAATACAGTTCAAAGAAGATCATCTTTCCGATGAGCTGATCTTCCTACTATCATCTTTCCCAGATCCCGTCTCACAAAGTTCGGAGACCGATCCTTCCAAGTTGCTGGACCAGTCATTTGGAACGCTCTTCCACCGGGAGTCAGAGAACATTCGACCTACAACAACATTTCCACATTTTTGAGGAACTCAACTCACTCACCTATCCTTTAATATGACAATTTAAACATTTATCATTTGTGCGATTGTTTTTGGCTTGCTGACTTGGTATTGGTTGATTTTTATAATCTTTTGTCTGATTTTAAAGCACTTTAAAAATTGGAAAAATAAATAAATATATATCAAATTGTGAGGTGGAAAAGCAATATTTGCTTAAAAATTCTAAAAATTAAAATTATGAAAATTTTGCAATTTAGTACCGAGAGTATTTTTACAAAATAACAAGATACGTGTTTTAATAATTTTTGAAAATTTGGTTTCCAGGACTTCAAGTTAGGGTGGAAAATATGGTTAATTGTATTTTAAAATAACTGCTATTTAAAAACTGTAAGTTCTACAGATGTAAAAATTAACATTTAGAATTTACTCGAGAAATAAAGATATACGCGTTTCACTAATTTTGATAATTTTGCCTCGGGACCTCGAATGTGAGGTGGACAAATATGTTTAAAAAATCAAAACCTAAATATGTCAAAGTGTTGAAATTTAGTATCTATGTTTTTTTTTTAAATAAAAAGATACGTGTTTCAATGTGTTTTGAAAATTTGATTTTTGTTACCTCAAACGTAAGGTGGAAAATAATAATAGAATAACTGCCACTCAGAAACTGAAAATACTACCAATAAAAAAATTAGTTTTAAGATACTACTTACAAAATAAAGTTACACAAGTTTAACCAATTAAGATACTACTTACAAAATAAAGTTACACATGTTTAACCAATTTTTTAATATAATATAATATAATATAATATAATATAATATAATATAATATAATATAATATAATATAATATAATATAATATAATATAATATAATATAATATAATATAATATAATATAATATAATATAATATAATATAATATAATATAATATAATATAATATAATATAATATAATATAATATAATATAATATAATATAATATAATATAATATAATATAATATAATATAATATAATATAATATAATATAATATAATATAATATAATATAATATAATATAATATAATATAATATAATATAATATAATATAATATAATATAATATAATATAATATAATATAATATAATATAATATAATATAATATAATATAATATAATATAATATAATATAATATAATATAATATAATATAATATAATATAATATAATATAATATAATATAATATAATATAATATAATATAATATAATATAATATAATATAATATAATATAATATAATATAATATAATATAATATAATATAATATAATATAATATAATATAATATAATATAATATAATATAATATAATATAATATAATATAATATAATATAATATAATATAATATAATATAATATATATATAAGCGATATATATATATATATATTAAAGCGAGCGGTGAACGGAGCGTTACGTTATGCTTTATAAATAACTAAATAAACGATTTTTAGGGACATAATAGTTAAGAAAATTATACGACTGAACTTGTTATAAAAATCTCTATCTGACGGTAGAGTTTTTTGTCTGTTTTAGTAAATATTTGTAGCGATATTAGTAAAAAATACAAATTCAATTTTGTTGTTGTGAGCCACTCCTTCGAGTCGAATTGGCGATATTAGTGAAGAACACGAATTCAGTATTGTTGTTGTGAGTCACTCTTTCAAGTCGAATTAGCTCAGAAGCAGCTTCTGTTGCCAGTAAGGATGGGGGAGGTCAAAGGCCATCTTCACGGCAAGATACGGTGAAGGCTGTGATAGAATGTTGTCAGAAAAAGTTGGACCTCGAAATTTCAGAGCGTGACATCACTGATTTCGCGTACCGGGTCCAAAGAACGCACCTCGGCCAATTGTTGTTACATTCGCCTCCAGGCTTGTCAGAGATAGGATCTATGAATTAAGGAGATTACTACGAAAACAAGACACTGCGCAAAAAGTTTATATAAACGAACACCTAACAAAAAAAAAATGCCGACATCTTTTCAAAGGGTAGAAAACTTCTTAAAGAAAAGAGAATTGCTTCCATCTGGACCTGGAATGGTGCGGTCTTTGTCAGGCGGGCTGAGTCTGACAGGCCCACCCGAGTTCTAAGTCTGGAGGAGGTTGAAAACTTTTGATTTCATCCAATGGATTCTGTCGTTAAAGAAGAAATTTGTTTTGGTTTTGAGAGGTCTGAAGATAAATCTTCTTTATTTGATTCTGGTATTGATCCGGATGACAACTTATTTCGTTCAATGTTTGAAGACACCAGCATTTATGTTTCTCCAAAAGATTTAAATGACCTGACCAATCAACTGCCTCGTGAATTTTTCTCTTTCCTTCACGTTAATTGCAGGAGTATGAAAAACAAATTAGACGATTTAACGATACTACTTCGCCAAAGTCGAGCTCGAATTTTGGCGGTCACAGAAACTTGGTTGGATGAAAATTCGTCTAAAAGCATAGAAATACCGGGTTTCCACTTCGTGTTCCAAAATCGAAACATGAAAAGAGGTGGTGGAGTTGGATTTTTTTATTGATGAGCGGATCAAGTATTCAACAGTTGATGCTTCACTCTGAAACACCAGTGTTACTTCATTCGAGCTTCTTCTAATCTCAATGGATTGTCAAAAAACTGGAAATTTCTTAGTGGGTGTTATTTATCGTCCCCCGGACACAAATTTACACAGTTTTAACATAGAATTCAGCAATTTGTTAAATTGCCTCGTCAAAAGAAATATGAATATTCTTTTAATAGGCGACTTCAATATTGATTTTCTCAGTAGAGAACAGAGCTCGTCTATGGCTGATTTTTTCAATTTACTGGCTTCTTACAGCCTTCTTCCGGCATTTACGGCGCCTACCAGGATAAGTTCTAAAACTGCCTCTGCAATTGACAACATGTTTACAAACTACCCCTTACAACATTCTATTGCTAGGATTGTGATTGATGATATCTCTGATCATCTTCCGATTTTTCTGTCAACTGATCTCGCACCTCGCACCAATACTGAAAAAGATCAGGTTTCATTTAGAAGGCTGACCAGCCTGAGACAGAAAGAGATGTTTGAACAGATGTTGGTTGAGATGGACTGGTCTGGGGTGATTGGGATGGCCGATGGTGGTGATGCGTCCTCTGCTTACTCATTATTCATTAATAAGTATCTCGAAATATATAACAAGTGTTTTCCACTGGTTAAATACACTCGTGGTCCTGCTAGAATTGATAAGGATTGGATGACGCCAAATCTCATGAAGTGCTGCAAAAAGAAAAATGCCTTATATAAAAAATACCTCAAGAGCCCGACAGTGGCCAATAAAGAGAAATTCACTGTGTACCGTAATCGCTTCAAATCAATGAAAATTGCGACAATCAAAGAATTCTATTCAAAAAATTCAATTTATGTCAAAACAATGCTAAAGAAACATGGAAAATCATTGGGAGCCTAATGGGCAGGCGATCTTCTGTGGAGCAGTGCAGGACTTTTGATGCGGGTGACGGGAGTTATTTGACCTCTCCTACAGAAATTGTTGACTCGTTTAATAACCATTTCACCAGCATTGGCACAGATCTCGCAAAAATATATTAATTCCTAATGCAGCATTTGATGAATATCTTGGTTATCCCGTGGTCCATTCTTTCGATGCTGTACCTACAACACCGGACGAGATCATTGAAATATCGACACGATTAAAAATCTCACACAGCAGTGGAATCGACGGAATTGACCCGTGTATTGCAAGATGCTCTGTTCCACGGATAGCCCATATTCTTTCCTGCATAATAAACTGCTCTTTTTCTTCAGGGGTTTTTCCTGATCAGTTAAAGTCGGCAAAAGTAATTCCCCTTCATAAACCTGGCAAAAAAGATACCATTTCCAATTATCGGCCAATATCTATTTTATGTTTCTTCTCAAAGTTTTTTGAAAAAGCTATGCACTCCAGGCTCTATGGATTTCTTGCCAGATTTTCCATCATTGCCAGGAGTCAGTTCGGCTTTAGAAAAAATCACTCTACCTACATGCCGCTCGTTCTGTTGCACTCGAGGGTTGCGGAGGCTATGGATCGAGGAGACTACATCATCGGCGTGTTTCTGGATCTGGCCAAGGCTTTTGATACAGTGAATCACAAAGTCTTGCTAAAAAAACTTGAACACTATGGGGTCCGAGGGATTCCATTAATGTGGTTTGAAGATTATTTGAGCGGTAGAACTCAACAGGTCCACTACAACGAAGTTACTTCATCAACGCGGCGGGTAACTTGTGGCGTGCCTCAGGGGTCGGTGCTAGGCCCTCTCTTATTTCTTGTCTACATTAATGATTTGTGCACTGTTTCGCATCGTCTCGAATTTGTCTTGTTCGCCGATGATACCAACCTTTTTGCTTCTGGTGAAAACCTAAAAGATTTATATGATGTTACTAATCATGAACTACTTTCCGTTTATAAATGGTTTTGTGCGAATAAACTTTCTTTAAATATAAGTAAAACCAACTATATTCTATTCCACCATAGAAATAAATTAATTTGTTCTGATTATCAACTTCTTATTGACGATTAACCTATTGCGCGAGTTTCCTCGTGTAAATTTCTTGGAATGTTGCTTGATGGGCACCTCTCACTGATTGACCATATTTGTTACGTCACCTCTAAAGTTGCAAAAAATTGTGGAATTCTATCTCGCGTGAGTCGATTTGTGGATAAAAATATTTCTATGATGTTGTATTACGCTCTCGTTTACCCTTACTTGTCCTATTGTAATATTATTTGGGCTTCAAATTATCCTACACGTCTAAAGTCTTTCCACATCTTACAGAAAAGAATCATCCGAATATTATTTAACTTGCCCTTTACATCATCTTGTAAAATGAAAATGATCGAGAACAACCTACTGAATGTATATCAAATTAATTTTTTTCTTGTTAGTATTTTCATGTACAAATATGACAACCATATGTTACCGTCGTCATTTGATAACCTTTTCACAAAATCGTCTCATGTACATTCTCATGATGTGCGTTCTTTGCATTGCTTTCGGTCCGATTTTGCTCGAACAACTCTCAAAACATTCTCCATAAAGTGTTTTGGTCCGCGGTTGTATTCAAGTATTCCGATAACAATATCCTCATTGAAAAGCATTTCGCTATTTAAAAAAATCGTTGAAATCTTACATATTACAGCTAGATTCATAATTTCAATATCTATATACTTGTGTTAACTTCGATACAGATATGTTAACTTATATATACTTATGTTTACTCCTATACACTTATGTTAACTTTTATTTCTCTGTCTCGTTTCGTATTTAAATCTGAATTTTCGTTTATAGGTCGTCCAGTTAGCGGGAAGTAATTCCCTTTGGATGAACCTTTTGAGCACTTGATTTTTTTCCTTATTTATAACTTCACTGTTGTACTTAATTGTTTTGTTTCGTGCTCAATAAATGTTAAAAAAAAAAAATTTTTATTTTTGCATCCGGGACTACAAATGTAAGGTGTGAAAAAAGATTATTTGCTTGAAAACATAATAACTGGAAATGTGAAAACATTAAAATTGAGTCATTAGGTTTTTCTTCAACAATAATAATAAAATATGTGTTTCATTATTTTTCTAAAAATTATTTTCCAAGCTTTGAAGTTTTGTGTCCGTTAAAACTGGCTAAATCCAGTTCAGCAAGGACCGGGCCAGGCCTCGACTTTTGTACTCATGAAACAGGTCGGTTCAAGCCTGAAATTTTGCGTTTGAATACCAAGCCAAACCTGGAATTTTCTGCCTATAAAATGAGCCGGACCTGGTTTCAAAACACCGTGTATGGCTCTATATATTAGAGCAGTTCACAGACCAGACTAAGCCGTGATTTTAAGGTTTTCGGGTCACGATTTTTGCCAAGTATATAAGAATTTCAGGCCAGTAAAACTAGCTGGGTCTGAAATTTTTGTTATGAAACTTTTGTTATGTATACATACATACAAACATACATACATACATACATACATACATACATACATACATACATACATACATACATACATACATACATACATACATACATACATACATACATACATACATACATACATACATACATACATACATACATACATACATACATACATACATACATACATACATACATACATACATACATACATACATACATACATACATACATACATACATACATACATACATACATACATACATACATACATACATACATACATACATACATACATACATACATACATACATACATACATACATACATACATACATACATACATACATACATACATACATACATACATACATACATACATACATACATACATACATACATACATACATACATACATACATACATACATACATACATACATACATACATACATACATACATACATACATACATACATACATACATACATACATACATACATACATACATACATACATACATACATACATACATACATACATACATACATACATACATACATACATACATACATACATACATACATACATACATACATACATACATACATACATACATACATACATACATACATACATACATACATACATACATACATACATACATACATACATACATACATACATACATACATACATACATACATACATACATACATACATACAGACATACAGATATCGGAAATTATGTATGTTGATAGATGGATGGGAAATCTAGGACATAATGTGAAAAACCTGTTTGAACGCCTGAATAGAGAAAACTAAGTGTGGAACTTTTATAAACAGGTTTATTTTATTGTTACTTGATTTATCTTTTTTTTTATTAATGAGAACCATTTCAAATGTGGATTGCTGCTGGAATGAAATCAAACACCAGATCAACCTAATAATAGATATGTTTGTTTCTAAAGTTTTATCCATTGTTTGAAAAAATAAAAATATAATCAATAAATTGATTATTGATAAATCTAAACTTTGGCAAATTTGGAAAACAAACCACAATGATGTCAGCAAAAACATGCACGGCAATAACAAAAGGGTACTACCAATCTTAGGAGTTTCAGGTGCTAAAAAATAAAAAAATTAGCCAGCTTTATAAATATATCAACAAAAAAATGCACATTTAATTTGGAGTCTCAGAGCCTATTCTCCCAAATGGCATCCTAACACGAAAACCATTATAAATTACAAAAACGTTCAATAATTACTTCTCAACAGTTTTCACAAATGATGATGGCAACAACTCTGTTATTTCCTCAATTATATCCAAATTGATTCTACTTTTTTTCAAAAACAGATTAAAACATTCTAAGAGAAGCCTATTGCACATATGTAAAGCCAAAATTGGAATACAGCTTTCCCGTCTGAAATTCCCACAGCAAGTCATTCAGAAGCCATCCTAACTCTGATCCCTCATCCCTATATGCAAAAACTTAAACTACTCAAGTTACATACCTTAGAGAAACGTTGATTGCTGGCTGACCTCACACTCTGCTTTAAGATAAAAAAATCACCTTACCACCACACAATATTTTTTATGAACTCAAATTATTTCAGAACCCCAAGCTACGATCACAAATTGGCAACTAGCACATTACAATGCGAGACTTTAAAAACGTTTTTGCAACCGTGTCGTAAAATCTTGGAACTCCTTACCGTCTGATGTTGTAAACTCAACAACTTTAACTCGCTTCAACTCAGCAATTTAATAATGATACTCTGGTGAGACGTGTTGGTGTAGTGGTTTAGACACCGGCATGGATATCCGAAGTACCCGGGTTCGATTACAGATTTGGGTGCGTAGTATCCTTGAGCAAGAAATTAACTCACACTGCTCAGACCAGCCCAGCCTTTCATCTTTCACTGGTCGACTGGTCGATAAATGTGTACCTGCTTCGCTACTGGGGGTAATAATGTTCGGCACATCCCGGTTTCGGATACACGTGCGGGTGGCAGGAAACTGTGTGATCCCATATGCACGAGTCGTTCCCGGCACCTCTGAGGATTCACGCCTCTACTACTATAACCGGTTCTTTAGATTTAAAGGGAGAAATCAATTTTTAAATTTTTTGTGTGTGCCCTTTCTGTGGTCTAGCTCTGTGGCTCGGATATTTTTGTTTGTTTACATTTTGTTTCCTTTTGACCTCGTGTGAATAAATAGATAAATACCTTATTACTAAATTTTGTTCATATTGCTCCAACGGTTCGGATGTTATCAAGATAATAATAATAGTGACAACGAAACCGAGTAAGATTTAAGTGGTGTTATGTTCAAGTGAACTGAAACAAGTAAATAAAAAATGAATTTTTCAATACAAACTTTTATTTCACATACACTCAATTTAGAAATACGAAAGATATTCAAAATAACGATCCGTGACGTCATGAATGCTACGCGATCTTCAGATGGATCACGTGCTCATTTGCTGCACCATAATCACACTTTTTATCTTTTTAGTTTATTAACATATGTCGAAATTAATTGAATCATGTATTGTCATCCGATATAAAGCTATGCTGAAAGTTTCAGCTTCCTAGCTAGTAAAAAAGTTGGTTAAATTGTACTTGCTAGATTTGCGTACAGAGAAAGACACAAACAAACAAAGAAACGGATATTGCAAGTTAAATAAAAGTATGTAATAAAAAAGAAAAAAGTTTCAACTTTGCCTCGCTAATTGCGAGCCAGTCCCAAGCCTGGATAAAGGAGGAGGGACAGTTAAAAGGATCAAACTTTGATCCACGACAGGAAGCACTTGTGTGTTTCCTACATACAGCCAATTCAGTCTTAAAACACTTGGTGTAAGGGACTATAAACTATCATAAAAAAAGAAAAGATTTCACTGTTGACAAAAAGGAAAAGATTTCGTGAATAGAAAAGTCTTAAGTACTGTGTGGAAGATGGTAGAATTAAATGTGGTAAGGAAGTTTGTTCCACATTTTAGGCCCAATGACGTTGATGGATCTTCTGTCGAGCGTTGTACGATGGGTCAGCGGTGTCAGCAGAAAACCCCTGGATGCTGATCTGAGCCTCCGCCGTTCCGGTACGTCTCTGACATGGACAAAAAACAGGTATAGAGAAGCTTGACCATGCAGGGATTTATGTTGCAATCTTGTACTTAATCCGTTGCTAAGAAGTGAGACGTGATCATAAGTCTGAGATTTGAAAAGTTTTTGGCGGCTGTGTTGATAAGTATTTGACGCCGTTCAAGATGACGATAAGGAAAGCCTATCAGAGTTGAGTTTCGGTAAACGATCTTTAGAGAGGATTCTCCGGGCATCTATTGAAAGTGGAGTGGCAATGCTTTTAATCTCTCTGAAAGAAACGTAGTAGGAACTAGCATATGACTGACCATAAAACAATCTGAATTCAGCCAGACCCCTAAATTACCAACACATCGTGTCGGTGGGATCAGGTCGGAGCAAATTTGAATTGGCTTGATGGGGAGCGTGGAAGAACGTTGGGAAGAAGAAACAGCACATAGCTTTTTGACTGCCAAACAGCCAGCGATTGACGGTGTCCATGCACTCCGAGATGTTTGTTGCCACAAAGTCGGCATGTCCCGGTTGGTAGCGGCCGTTAACCTGCGTATGGTCGGCGTACATGGGGCACTGGAGCCCGTGCGCCACAATTGCTTCCTTGACTTCGGCTGTGTAATATGTACAGAGAAGTAGATCTAGTACAGACGCCTGAGATACTCTGCATGATAAAGGAGTCGCTGATGAGACTGATACACTTGAGCTTACAAGCACACACAGGCCTATATATAGGCTGTATAAATCAAAATTCATTTATACAGCATTATTATTTGAATACAACAAGTAAAGATAAAAAACAATTTTAAAAAATGCTTTTATTTGCCTCTTTATCTGAGTTAACGAACTAAAATTTTTGAATCTAAAACAACCGTTACGCTCAATCTTGTACATTGTTTATTTCTTTCATATGAAATCAAAAATCATAAATTTAACTTGATGTATGGATTAGTTGTTATCTAACTCTAACCCTAACCTTAACCCTAACGGACAACTTTGATCAATTTTAATTGATTTAAGGCCTTATTCATGTTGGAAACATTCAATTCATGTATTGTCATCCAGAATAAAGCTTTCCTGAAAGTTTTAGAGCTCAAGATGGTCGAAACGTGGGTGAATTTTTGTTTCTAAGATTTGATTACCACAGACAAACAAACAGAGAGTCGAGTGAAGTTAAATAAAAGCATTTAAACAACGAGTTTTTCAACACAAACTTTTATTTCAAATACACTCGATTTAGAAATACGAAAGATGTTAAAATTAAGTTTTTTTTAATTGAATCATGTATTGTCATCCAATATAAAACTATGCTGAAAGTTTCAGCTTCCTAGCTAGTCAAAAAGCTAGTTAAATTTTACTTGCAAGATTTGTGTACAGAGAAAGACAAACACACACACACAAACAGAGATCGTAACCTAAATAAAAGTTTTAAAAAAATGAGATGTTATAAAACACTAATTTAAATTTAATGCAAGACCAGTAATAATAAATAAGATTACAATTAATATTAAGCTGATAATAATGTGGTTTTTAAGTTTCTGTTTTTATTAATTTTTGCCTGATAACACACAAAAAGCATATTTTGTAAATAAAAATAATTAACCATAAAATATTTCATGCTCAAATGTTGTTTCTTTTGGTATGTGCTAATATTAACTTGTTGATAAACATGGAGCGGAAGTGAGTTCCAGTATTAATGCATGCATGTGAGGATGTCCGAAGGAATTTATCAAGTTGCGTGATCACTGTCGTCACATCCATCACCTTCCCTGTTTCACGCCAATCAGGACTTTCATAATCTTCGCTTTTTATCTTTTTCCAGTTTTTCATGTTTCATTCCAGCTAACATCGCAAAGGAACAAATGTTAAAAAGAAGAAAAAAAATGTTTTCAGAACAATGTTTAGTTTTCACTGGTTCGAGTCGTGCCCCTGTGCATTTCCTAAGGAGGGCTTTTCCATGAAAAATTTTCCAAACCACCTGTTGTGTTGATGTGTTTTTAGCTTGGCTGAGTTCTGCTGGCGGCTGTGGTGGGCGGAAGTTGGTTTGATGTATTGCTCCGTTATATTGGTTTTCACTGTTGGAGAAACAAAAGAAAATTTAAATTCTCCTACTGAGACATAAGACCAAATATAAATACTAAGCTGTATATACAAATATAAATGTTAAGCTATATACAAATATAAATACTAAGCTATATACAAATATAAATATTAAGCTATATACAAATATAAATACTAAGCTATATACAAATATAAATACTAGGCTAAAATAGTTAAAATTCATCCGTGTTTTTTTGTCACAGAAGTTATTATAGTTTTAACAATATGCTTCATTCAGTTATTGTACAGAAAGATTAATTATTTTCTACAAATTTAATTAATATACGTAGATCATAAATATTAAGTAAACAAATAACAAAAAACAAAAAATTCCAATCACGCAATTTATCATTTTAGTTTTTTCACGTCAGCGGTCTGGAGACATACAGAAAATAAAAAATAATAAATGAATAAAGAAATATGGATGTATATGTATGTTTTGAATTTTTTTTTAATTTTTTAAGTTTGCAAATAATAACTTTAAAAAATTAAAACATTACTTTAACAAATAAAATTTAATTAAACTATTATAAAATGTTATTTTCACCCTCAATAACAAAATAATAATAATTCCCTTTTTTTAATTTTTTTAATGAAACTGTCGTTGTTCAAAAATAATAAAAAAATTTATTTTGTATTTTTCTGTTGTTTTATTACAATCAAAACCATTAAAATAAATTAAAATAAAAAAAAACCTAATGTTTATTTATGCATAAAAATATGACAAATAACAAGCTCTATGTAAAAAATATTTTATACATTTTTGCCTCCATTGATATCTGATGACTGGGGGGTAGTCGTAGGTACTTTTTTTTAAAAAAGTTTAAACTTCTTCTATATTTATTTTTCGCAAGAAAAGGTTTTTGGGATATCCTAGGAAAGCAACGGTTTCTTATCCATCCCCAAATTTACTACACATACAAGCAAGCAAACATCATATGGAGCTGACAGAAGCGTGGTAAAAGCTGCTCCCTGCTGAGTTTCAATCCAAGAACCTAACGCCTACAGAGTCCAGCGTGTTATTCACTGCACTACAAATCCTCACAGCGGATCTTTTAAAATAGAACAGTTGAATGATCACGCTTTCTTTATTTTTTGCATTAATTAGTATCATGTTGGGAATTATTCTAGCATTCATTATTTGTCGGAATAGGCATATCCTGCAGTAATACATTAAATATAAAAGGAATAATAACAAGTGAATCAAAAAACAAAGTTTTTTAAAAATACACTTTTATATAATCGATTGTGTAGGCCACATTCTGTTACATGAACAACGAGCATATTAGCATAGACTATAAATAGTTCGATGAAAATATCACAAATAATTATTTCATTAAATTTGGTCCAATCAATCCAAAAATTTGATCGAATGCATTGTTAATCAGTTCGGAGGTATGTTTAAAATTGATTGCAAATTTTGACGACAGACAGACAGACACACAAACAGACAGACAGACAGGCAGAGAAGTCAAGTTAAGTAAAAGTGTGTAAAAAAGTAAAAATGGTTCTACTTAGATTTGAACCCAAAACCTCTTACTTTAAAAGCACCGAACCTATGACGTGTTTGATTTGATTTGGTCTGCCACCAACAGGCAAATAAAGTTAAATAAAAATATACAAAAAAAACATTTTTAAAACACACTTTTACTTCTAATCGGTAGCACATTCCAGGACGACGTTAAATAAAAGTGTATGAAAAAAACGTGTCGGTACTAAGCGTCTTTAATAAGAAATGAACGTTTTAACTTTGTTACTACTTACTACTATGTACTGTAGTACACATTTGTATATTTGTTTTCTCACTCTGAAATAATGTTTATAATGCATTAAAGTAACATACTCGCATCAATATGACATGAAAAACTGTTTAGGTTTTATTTTAAAAGTTCATTTGTTAAATAGCTATTGACAACTAAAGGTACCAAGTCGATATATTTTACTCAAAATATCGTAGCATGTCATGGCGTGCTTATCCGTAAATGATTCCACCGAAGCGATCAAACACGTGACAAAATTTTCCGAGAATGTCGGTTTAAATAACTCTTCAAATTAATCAACTTTTTCTGACTAACTGACATTTTTATGTTTGAGATGAGATCTTATTAAGAGATAATTTTATTCTTATTTTTTCCCCTTTTTGAGAAATATCTTAGAGTGAATAACTAGCGGTGCAAGGTTTTTCAAATCCTTTTTATACAATTTCCTACTCGTTGCTACGGTTGTCTATATTTTTCAAAACGTTCATTTTCTCAATTTCTCATTAAAGTAGCATTTAAAAGTTTTAATGAATTTAAGTTAAATTAGAATTTGTTTTTTTAATGCTGCTTGTTTGATATAATTTAAATTTTAATTATGTTTATCAGAAAAAATTTAGTAGCAATCATTCATATATGTAATGAATTGCACATAGATTATAATTATCCGACTCAAGAATTTCTCGACCAAGAAATCAAGCAGCCACCTAAGAAAGCATTACTTTGGTTGTCCATCCTAAAAAACAACATCTGCACATTTCATGAAAGTTTATAAGCCACTTGGAAAGCAACTGAACCGAACTTTTCTACTAGCGCGATAATGCCAGCAGTTTCTGGTCCAACCACCGTTCTTACCACCCAAACATATTTCACGTTCAACTTGACCCGCTGTAACTCCCGACCACAATTCAAATTTCCAAACGACGCTTCGAGCTGCACTTGACATTCGTCACGTGCACGTTTTGTTCGTAAGTGAGAAAAAGAAGAAGAAGAAGAAGAAGAAGAAGAAGAAGAAGAAGAAGAAGAAGAAGAAGAAGAAGAAGAAGAAGAAGAAGAAGAAGAAGAAGAAGAAGAAGAAGAAGAAGAAGAAGAAGAAGAAGAAGAAGAAGAAGAAGAAGAAGAAGAAGAAGAAGAAGAAGAAGAAGAAGAAGAAGAAGAAGAAGAAGAAGAAGAAGAAGAAGAAGAAGAAGAAGAAGAAGAAGAAGAAGAAGAAGAAGAAGAAGAAGAAGAAGAAGAAGAAGAAGAAAAAGAAGAAGAAGAAGAAGAAAAAGAAGAAGAAGAAACAACGACTAAACAATGCTGTGGTGGATTCGCAAGTCGTAGTTTCACTGGCGTTGTTTTATTCTTATAAGAAAAAATTTCTCAGACTATCAATTTAAAATTATATTTTTTTTAGTAAAAAATTAAATTACATTTATTATTTTGTTGATTTAAAAAAAAAATTTTCCACACATTTTATTTGTTTTCTTTTTTTTCTCTACATTTTTTTTTCTTTTTTATTGCATGTCTAAACACAGGTCAGACAAGGTCAACAATTTTGACCTAGCCTTATTTGACCTACCTCGACGAAGTTGACAAACTTCAAAGTGCCACTTTTTAGACATTCGCACGTCGTTTTGAAATTTTCTCTCGTCATCATTCAAAACAAACATCTGTGTCTACACTGCTCAGCAGCTGAACCAGAAATTCAAAGAGGACTCAAATTAAATGCAATAAACTTTCTTACTTCTCAGAACAACTTTACTCCGCTCACGCACTGTCACTAACGTCAGAACTTTGTACGAGGCTCGTCAAAGACTTATATTTTCTAATCGTTACAAATTCTCCATCAAGCTGCCTCTAATGAAGCACGCGTAGAGGAATTTCACAGCACATAAACAGGAGAATTATGCCGAGAGACGGGGGATACATCATAGGACGAAAATGAGAGAGAGCGACTCCTTTAGAAATTGCTGTTTCTGTGCGTGCAGTCCAGGACGTATGAAAGGAGATTGTCGTTAAATTACCGGGGGGTCCGGAGGGGAACAGGGACATATTTTTATAGGAGCCGAGTTGTTCTTGTTTATTGTCATCTTGTAAAACAACGCCGGGTACATTCTTTCATTTACTCTCCCCTTTTTTGCGCCCTTTTTTATCTTTTTTTTCCACGGCTTTTCTTCCACCGACTTTCTTACATTCGTGCCTTCAGTGGAAAATAAATCCACAGTCATCAAACGAGAAACACGTTTCTCGCATATCCTCTCAGTATTGCATAAAAACCTGTTTCCAGTTTTGAAGCCTCAATTATTACGCATGTCATAAAAATTTCTTTCACATTCGGTTTCTCTCTTTTCTCTCTCTCACTTTCTCTCTCTCTCTCTCTCTCTCTCTCTCTCTCTCTCTCTCTCACTTTCTCTCTCTTTCTCTCTTTCTGTCTTTCTCTCTCTCTTCTCTCTCTCTCTTTCTCTCTCTCTCTTTCTCTCTCTTTCTCTTTCTTTCACAATTTTCTTTCTTTCTCTCTCAATTTCTCTCCTTTTCCGTTTATTTTGTGCACGCGTTTAACGATTTCATTGAATTTGTTTTATTTTTCTAACAAATTTGAATTTTACTTTTATTTAAAAACATAAATTTTGTAATTTTGTAAAATTTAATGTTTAGTTACAAAAGTGCAGGTGTCAGTTCTTGTTTCTAAACGAAATATTGCGTGGAATCTCTTTGATTTGTTTCCATGGTGTTTAAAAGAGGTTGTTCACGTTTCTTCTTTTAATGAAATAAAAAGCAGACCAGGTATCGTACTTTAAACCATCATCATCATCATCATCATCATAATAATAACCACCACCATAATCATCATCATCATCATCATCATCATCATCATCATCATCATCATCACCGTCATCATCATCATCATCATCATCATCATTATCATCATCATTATCATCATCATCACCGTCATCCTTGCAGCAACCATCAAAATTTTCACTCTCATTGTCATCACGATCATTATCCACACCATCATATTTCTAGCAATTATCCATCCATCGAACGTTTGAACCATTTTTATGCGACATCATAGAAAGTACAGAAAGCTCTCCCTTGACATCAATAAGCTAGGCCGCAGAAGACATCTCTAATTGTTTTCAAACCCCAGAGCATCTGGGCATCTGGGCATAATTGGACTCCAGCGATAGGCAGGAGTGCTGCGAAAGTACTAAAATGATTTGCACAGGTAGGCATCTGATCACCTGTCATCAGCCGCAAGCAATTTGTCTTGTGGTGAAATTTTTCAGAAATGGTCGTAAAAATATTTTTTTAACTTTTTATTGTTTTCATATTTTCAAATAAACACCAACAAGTTAATAAAACACTTTTTTTATTTCGTTGAATTTTAAAATTTCAGTTTGAAACAAAAAGAAAAGCAGTTTCCTTCAAGTGAGTTTCCTTGTAAGGTAGTTAATAAAAATTGAATTGCAAAAATTATCTATCAGTCCAATTTGATAAATAGACAAATAAAAACAATTCATTTTTGTGCGTGGTATAAAAATGCAAATAAAAATAAACTTTCGCGACCTTTTGAAGCCGAAGCATTTGTCACGCGCTGAGCCAATTGAGCCGATCTGAACGGCTAGAGGCACGGCCATGAATCGGCTTTAAGGAGAAATTCTAGCAATTTCTGAACAGAAGAAACGGCTATCAATTTAATTAAAGAAAAGAAAAACGAAGCTCAGTGTTGTTGTGACAATGTTGTTGTGACGATGTTGTCGTGACGATGTTGTTGTGACGATGTTGTCGTGACGATGTTGTTGCGACGATGTTGTTGTTGCAATGTTGTTGTGACGATGTTGTTGTGACGATCTTGTTGCGACGATGTTGTGACAATGTTGTTGTGACGATGTTGTTACGACGATATTGTTGCGACAATGGAGTTGCGACGATGTTGTTGTGACAATGGAGTTGTGATACTGATAATGACGATGAAGATGATAATTATAATGATAATGATAATTAGGGATCTCACGGGTTTGACTTTTTGGGTTTTTCGGGTCCTGACTTGAATTCTTTGGCTTGGGTTTGGATTTACGATTTTTATAAAAATCGGGTTCGAATTCTGGTATACACTTTTTCAAACACCGGGTATTGTTCGGGTTAACGATTTTCAAAGTTCCGGGTTCAGGTTTTAAAATTACAAAGGTTCGAGTTCGGATCAAGTTTGAGTAGTACTAAATTTATATATTTGGAAATGCGCCTGGGTGTGGTTTTTGCGCTAATATATTTTATGATTGAATTAATGAAGTTATTGAATTACTTTAGAAGTTTTTATTACCATAATTAACATCATAAGTACAACAGTAAATATTTATGTTGTTTAATAATGTCTATAAAAACAACTATACAATTTTTTTTTTATCCTGCTAAAAATCGAATCGTTCTTAGGAATACTTTAGCATCTAATATATAGAATGCAAATAGGTGGAGTTTGTCCTTTAATAACTCCAAAACCAATGAACGGATCTGCATGAAATTTGGCATGCAAAACATTTGCCACCCAGAAAAGACTTTAGACAAAAATCTTTAATTTTTTAAAACTTTTAAAAAGCCCGGACCACACCGGTTTTACCAGCTAACTACATAATTTATAAAAAAAAATTATAGCTACGACATAAAATGCACTATTCTTAAGTTCTTTAAAAATGTCTATTTAAGAGGTCAAACAAATTTTTCAAGGTCCCATGACCTGTTCAAAGTAATTTTTGTTAGATGAAGATCTGCTGTAATGACGTACAAAATATGCTAATTTTATCAAACATGTTAACCATAAGTATTAAGCTGCCCCATCAACCAGCGTTTCATCTAAACAACTGTTCAGGGGGGGGGGGTACTGATATATTGAACTAGGCTGCAGAAAAGATGTTGTTAGTGAAAACAATTTGCTTGAAATCGGTTTTAGTGATAGATTTTAAATTTTTCAAAACTCCGGGTCTGTGTTTAAATTACTTAAAGCTCGAAATTCGGGTCTAATTTTTCAAAACTCCGTATTTAAGTTTAGATTCAGTTTTCAAAAGTTCGAGATCGGGTATCATAAAAAACCGGGTAGTACCGAACTTCGGGTTCAGGTCGGGTTCCCGTGACATCCCTTATGATAGTGATTAATGATAATGACGATGATGGTAATGATAATGATAATAATAATGATATGATTAAATGTTTTACACAACCTATTTCAAGTATCATGTCACTTCAAAAATCATAATTCTGAAAGATGATGCCGGTTAGTTTGTATCCCACACTCGAAACTTTGGATCAAAGGCAGTGAGAATCTTCGCCTGTGCAGTTTTCTCTTCTCTCGTTTTCAAGTTTTCAATTCTCTCCTCTGAGAAATATTTTTTAAATTAATGTTTAAGTTTAATAAATTTTCAATTTTTTTAAATATTTTTATATTTGAAAAAAATGTCGGCAGTTTTTTCCAAACAAAAAAAATTGTCCACTAAAAAGGAAAGTTTAAAAATATGATAAAATTAATGTTTTTAAAAATAAACAAGAGTTGTGGTTGGTGGATAGACTTTCGTAGATGATACTTGTTATTTTCAAACGGATTCGACAAGAAATAAGTAACTAGTTTAGTTGAATGAAATATTCGTAAAAGGTTGATAATAATGATGATGGTGGTGGTGGTGGTGGCAACGGCCGTGGTGGCGGCGACGGCGGTAACGTCAACGACGACGAAGATGATGATGATGACGACAACGACGATGACGATGACGATGACGATGACGATGACGATGACGATGACGATGACGATGACGATGACGATGACGATGACGATGACGATGATGATGATGATGATGATGATGATGATGATGATGATGATGATGATGATGATGATGACAACGACGACGATGATGATAATGATGATACTTTAGTACGGTTCTTTAATTTATAAGAACGAGGTAGTGACGATTTTAGACGCTATAGAATTGTAAAGCACTGAGTTGCAGCAATCATTCTTGATTTGAATACTTCATGGCAGCTCGAGAACTGTTTAGCAATGAATTTTTGAAGTGACGAAAGGTCTTATGTGACGAATATTTTTTAGATGATGTTTGGTGATACAACTAGCATTTTGCTTTTCAAATAATAAAACTATTTGGATAAACACTAATATGCAGCCAGTTTGTGAGAGCAATAAAGAGAGCAGTTCTGCGTTTGGCTGAACAGCATAACTGATGCAGCCCCTTCAGATTGTCACTGATTTTGAACATGTTTTATGCAGACTGTTTAAAGGGAATTACCAGTGATGAAAATTGGAACTTGTTTTTTTTATGTTTTACTTGTTAGAGTGGCCTCTGGTGGCAAACTATAAACAAAATAATCGTTAATAATTAATTAGAAGTTAATAAATAATTAGAAGTTAACAAATAATTAGAAGTTAATAAATAATTAGAAGTTAATACATAATTAGAAGTTAATAAATAATTAGAAGTTAATAAATAAATAGAAGTTAATAAATAATTTGAAGTTAATAAATAATTAGAAGTTAATAAATAATTATAAGTTAATAAATAATTAGAAGTTAATAAATAATTAGAAGTTAATAAATAATTAGAAGTTAATAAATAATTAGAAGTTAATAAATAATTAGAAGTTAATAAATAATTAGAAGTTAATAAATAATTAGAAGTTTCACGACACTTGCGTATTTGCATCAACTTATTTTAAGCCTTCATTTCCTCGCCATACGTGGCAATCAAAAAGGTAGACTTCTGGCTGAACTACTTAGAGGACTAACATTCTGCCAAACGCTCTGTTTCTGCCCCACGTTCAGAACATCTTCTACAGAAACGTTAACAAAAGGACAACCAACCATGACTAGAGTATGCAGTTTCAGTGATTTCGTGATTTGTCTGATGACCGTTTAGGCAAAATCTTGTAATAAATATTTATTTAGCTTCCCAACTAGTTGGTTGTTTGAAACTTTCAGCACGAGTGTAAAATGAAAGATTATACTTTTTGCATTTTTAAATTTTTTACACATTTTTTCAAAAGCTTGTCTTTAAATTTTTGATTTACTTGTTGTTTCATTAAAAGAAGGAACGTAAACAGTTTCTTTTTAAACTCCATAGAAACAAATCTAAGAAACTCCACGCAATATTTTGTTTAGAAACAAAAACCTGCAATTCTGTAACAAAACAGTGATTTGCACCAAACTGCGAAACTCATTTATTTAAATGAAAATTCAATATGAATTTGATGAAAAATAAAACACATTGCAATAAACTCGTTAGATGGCGTTGAAAAAATAAACGGAAACTGAAAAAGAGAGACGCAAAAGTAAGCAAACAATTCCTGGTTTTAATTATACTTCATTTAAAACAATAAGATATTTAATTATTTTATATTTCATATTGTATTCCAATGAGATGTATCTTGTTTATGTTGCTTCTTTAATTAAAAAAAACACGATGCTCCATGAGCTGTTTCTCAATGTCGTTATTTTATGTCTGCATCTTAAACTTTGATATTTTTCAATTTACATAAATTTTTGCTCTCGAGATAATGGCGACGGAACGTTTTTTTTTTTGTACGAAACGGAATATATTGATTTACAGTTTTGAATGGAATGTTCTTTTCAATACTTTCAAATTGACGTATTTAATTTACAGTCGTACCATGGCCTTGACCCACGTCAAGTTTAATTCAGTTGATACAACTCGATCAAAAATAGCTTTTAGTGAAATAAATTTGTTTCATCAATATATCAACAAATTACTTTCATGTCCGAAGTATTAATACAACGTATTGGTTTCTTATGAAAATATCAGGAGAATAAAGAATTGTTTAGAATGAATTCATCCATGAGGTGGTTGACAATGTCGAGAATGACATTTTCATTTCGATAATGCTAACCATGACGATGACGATGACGATGACGATGACGATGATGATGATAATGATGACGATTAAGTTAACAGTAGTGGTGATGATGGTGCGATAAGTATTTCTATATAACGCAAGAGCTACTTGAAGAAGTGATGAAAAAGATTGAATGCCAGTCAATAAGTGACCACCCAGGTCACACAAATGGCTATAAATATGCACACATGAGCAATAATTTATTATAAGCAATAATAAACAATAATTTACTAATGTAAGCACGATATTTAATATCCTGCTATAACAACAACAACAACAACAACAACAGCAGCAGCAGCAACAACAACAACATCACCACCATCATCATCATGACCATCAAACTAGCTACAACATCGTGTGGAGGACACTCTGATCAAGGGAGAACTTTTTCACTCTCTCCTTCTCTTTCTTTCATCGGACAATGGACGGCTGACAGCAAAAAATATGCCCGAGAAACATTCGTTGCTTGATCGCCAGCATTTATTAAGCTGCTATCCAACTTACTGTCCCATTGTTATCCCATTTGAGTGAAGACCCTTTGTGTGATGTATGTATGTATGAATGTGCTTATATTATTTGTGTGATGTATGTATGTATGAATGTGCTTATATTATTTGTGTGATGTATGTATGTAAAAATGTGCTTATATTCTTTGTGTGATGTATGTATGTAAAAATGTGCTTATATTCTAAAGCCGACAAATAGTACATGTCAGTGATGCAGACACTCTATTGAGAAATGCACAAATTTATAGATTGCTGAATATTTATAAACAATTATATTTATGCACTTTTCTCCCTCTGTTTTCTTTTTTTTAGTTTCCTTCTCTGTCTCCTTCTCTGTTTCCTTCTCTGTCTCCTTCTCTGTCTCCTTCTCTGTCTCCTTCTCTGTCTCCTTCTCTGTTTCCTTCTCTGTTTCCTTCTCTGTTTCCTTCTCTGTCTCTTTCTCTGTTTCCTTCTTTCTTTTTTATTGCATTTTAAGACTCTCACGAGTGATATATTTTTTATATCTAAACAATGCAAACGTTTTCCTCAAGCGACAGCAAATTTTGAGCAAAGAAAAAGTGAAAGAAGTTGCAATATAAAAAATAATTATTAAACGTTGTAAAACCATTTCATGAATTTTGAAAAAATAATTTCATCTCAAAATCTTTCGGCATTGTGACAATTACTACCCCAACATTTAATGCCATCACAGTTAATACAATTCCTTCCAAAACTTAATTAATACCCTCATAGTTAATACAATTCCGGCCATATAATCCCACAACACACTATACCGCAGATTTTTAATCTCCTACGACATATAATCCCACGATCACTTAGTATAACCTTTGACTTCTTAACAGGTACCTAAATGGTACAACGTGATTAGATCCCGCAACAATTATTATTACATAATTATTTACATTTATTTGTTCATTATGATCATTCTTTATTTCCTAATATTTTTTTATTGAATAGATTTAATTTGTTCACTGAAAATATATTTCAATGGTTGTCACAATTTTATCTGTTCTCTAGGTTCATTACAATCATTACCGTTATGAATGGAAATTTCTGTTTAAATAGCAAAAGATTGTCAACTTTCATATGCTTGGCTCTTATATTTCAAAAGCATCGTGACAATCCAAATAAAAATTAAACTACTGCATTTTGGTCGTCTTTCAGAGCCGTTACGGTTACAGTCTCACTCAAACTTACAGTCTCACTCAAAATTACAGTCTCACTCAAACTTACAGTCTCACTCAAAATTACAGTCTCACTCAAACTTACAGTCCCACTCAAAATTACAGTCTCACTCAAACTTACAGTCTCACTCAAAATTACAGTCTCACTCAAACTTACAGTCTCACTCAAAATTACAGTCTCACTCAAACTTACAGTCTCACTCAAAATTACAGTCTCACTCAAACTTACAGTCTCACTCAAAATTACAGTCTCACTCAAACTTACAGTCTCACTCAAAATTACAGTCTCACTCAAAATTACAGTCTCACTCAAACTTACACTCACTACACGACATCACTGCCAAGAGTATGGAAGAAGTGCTTAGTTAAAGGCGGGCACACACGAACAACAAAGTTGGGCAATATAGTCTATATTTATAAAAATGAATGTTTGTATGTATGTATGTCCTTTATGCACCGCTACACCATTCATCAGATCCTAATGAAATTTTCACACAACCTTGAGAGTCAAAAGGAATCAAATATAGAGAAAAATAATTTGAAATCCGTCACAGAATGAGCGGAGCGGGTGAGTGAGCGGGAGCTGGAAAACGACCGAGAGCGGAAAAGCGACCGGGAGCGGAAAAGCGACCGGGAACGCGACGGGAACGGGAAAGCGGAGAAGGAAACGGGAGCGAGAGAGACAAACATTAGAAAAACCTCTAGAAACCCCGGGCAACGCCGGGTGCCCCCGCTAGTTGCTCAATAAAATTTCTTGAGCAACTTTTGCGCGCACATGCTACAAGTAGCAGTTGGTACTTTCAACCAAAGTATGGATCTTTTAAGTTAAAGTTCTCTGCTAAATTAAATTATTAAACTAAATTAAATTCAGTCACAACTTTTTCTCACAAGTTCTGTATTAATTACAGAAAGACGGGTGACTAAAAGTTGTCCAAATTTTTCCAAAAAATTGACAACTCAGCTAGTCAGGCAGTTGCGTTGGCTACTTGAAATGTTGCCTAACATATAATGAGCACAAGAGCAATTTGCTTGCCCATCTTAGTTTTTTAATTTTGTGTGCCCACCTTAAGTCACTCAAATGAGAAGATTTCACCGGTACAACTCGGTACAACGTTCTGCACTTTGTATTTATTTATTTTAAATTAATTATTAACGTGCTCTCCAAAAAAAAATAATTTCAGCGCCAAAATAAAAAACAAAATTTGATTCAGATATCAAGAGTAAAAAAATAAAATTCTATTCAATATCTACGAAAATAAATATGTTTAAAGTTGAATTTTTTTAAATCAGAAAGGCTGTGTATTTGCAAGGCTCACAATCCAGTAGTATTTCTCGAACCACGAGCAATGCCAAAGGATGTCATCATGGATGAAGTCGCTTTTTTATTGTCATTATCATACGATGTGGAAGTTTTTGACAGGCATCAAGCAAGACCTGATGGAGCAAAAGACCTTTCTCATCCAAGAAGCATCTAATTTTGCACATCTATTCAATAAGAAACATTCTCGCGTGCAAGCTTAAGTACTCAATGCCGTATCCATGTATCCATGATCAAACAGAAGTTATCTTCCTCCTTAGTGCTTTGGTTCTAGCAGTTATTTTGAAATCAAATAACCCTTATTTCCACCCCACATTTGAGGTCCTGGAAACCAAATTTTTAAAAAATGTTGAAAACCCTTCTATCATTATTTTTTGAATAAATAATAAATACTGCTTTTGACATCTGTAGCATTCACAGTTTTTGAGTAGCAGTTACTTTAAAAACCAAATAACCCAATTTTCCAACCCAAATCTGAGGTCGGGAATTTTCAACTTGTTGTGGTTAGATTGGGTAAAATAAAGCTTTATTTAAATATTAAAAAAACTGATTTAATTTTAAGAATATATGTTTAAAATACATCATTTTGTTGTCTTATACCATCTATGGCTAACTTCGTTGTTGCTGACAAGTCGACATCGGGAGTCAAGAAAACCAGTGCTGTCGTCCTCTCAGCATCGTAAAAGGCAATGCGAGTGCCAATCACATATAATAGACAAATAGGTCACTTCAATTCTGGAAACATTGTGGCAAAAAAATTCTAGTTTTTTCCGAAGTGGCACGTCGTGTTTATTGCATCTCGGCAATTTCAAATTAATCAGAGCGTGACCTTTCCTCTATTAATGGCATAACGTCTAATTAATTGAATTAATTGAAATTATTAAATAGGAGAAACGTGCATGCATTTCCAGTTTTAACACAACTTTAATTCGTTTATAGAAATTTGTTCTGAAATTTTTTCTTGATGGTATTATTGAGTTAAACTGGGATGGGTTGAGCTGGGCTGGCCTGGGTTGTGTCAAAAAATTTTATTGTTGGTAGGCTGGGTTGAGTCATTGAAAATAGATCCACAAACATTTCAGCTTGGCTTAACTCTTGATACATAAATCTGATGATGTCTCAATTTTGTTGTATGTTTCATACGTGTTAAAAAATAGAAAGACTTGAATTCACGATATGTATTATCTCGATTCTTATTACGCCTCAAAACAAAGCTTTCTTTTAAAATCAGAAAAATTGATAAAAACGACTTAATAAAAACGATAAAACTAAATTGTTTAAACAACAAATATATAAAATAGCACATGTTAGTGCAAAAGGTAATTTTTTAAAGGTTTTAACCTTTAATAGTTGAGAATTTGTCAATCTGTTATATACTAACTTTCAAGCCATCTAACCTCTAAAAAAACTTAATACAACATCGAAACCTTAATAAATTAGCAGTGGCAGTGTATTGAAAAAATTATGTGTCACTATCCACTTATCCACTCTATCCCTCATAGTTTCTCACTTACGGGAACAAACAGTCTGTCATACCATTTTATTTCTTACCATAAATCGGATCTTACAAACACTGAATAAAAAACTTTTGAAATAAAACATTATACAAATTTGTGAACCAATGATAAAATTTAGAGATTTACAAAATATTAATAAATCAAAAAAACCTGCGAGAAGAACAAAATAAATTCCCCAAACAAGACTCCATATCCATCCAACCAGTAAGAATGGAATGGTCAAAAACTGCATGAAACCAACTGCCAGGTTGACGCACAATGTTGTAGCCCGTGGACCACTCTTTATGAACATTCGCGAATAACCACAACAGAAAACCAAAGAGCCACTGACCATTGTTCCTGAGATAAGTAAAAGTGATAAAATTACCATCGATGGAAATAAAAACAACAACAAAAAACAATAACTGATTTTATTTTGTCATCTAAATATTTTTAAATCAAATGATTATAAATCATCAATATTTTTTTAAAATTCACTTTTAAATGGAAAAAAACTTAGGTTTTTGTTTAAAACAAGACAAAATAACTTTATAGTTCAATTAATTATTTTTTAACCATTAGAAATTAATAGACATTTTTAAATAAAAACACAACTTTGTAATCAAATCTATCAAAAAAAATTCAATCTCCTGACCACTCCCAGGCAAGAAAATATTCATGATCAGACAGATAACAGCAGCAGGTCTGGGTAGGTAAGGAATAGCTGATCTGATATAAGTGTCGCCAACTACAGCGCGGTTAGATTCAATTAGATTTTTTTTGTCTGTTGATGTGCTGTTTTCAGGTTTGTCGAAGTCTTTTGATTCGAACCCAACAGCTTCTCTGTGTAATAAAAATATGAATTAAACTTTTTTTAAATGAAGTTTAATAATTCAACTGACACGAACATTTGGCAACCAACAACTCAAGAAAGTTTATAAATCACTTCATTGATACAAAAAAAATCGCCACTGCAAAGACATAAATTATGTATACATTGTTTTAAAAAAACTGCATTAAAGCATGTATTGCCAGTGTGCGTTCCTCAATTTTTTTTTATTTCGCACTTAAAATTCTAACTTTAATAAGTTAAAATTATTATAAATTTAAATTTTGATGAGGCAAGTCTATCTTTGAAACAACAGAAAATGCTTACTGCGCTTCTTCCAGTGCAGCGTCCCATCCATCCAGCTAACCACCCATCCAGCTAACCACCAATTCATCTACCCACCCATCCAACTACCCACTCGTCTAACTACCCACCCATCCAGCTACCCATCCATCCAGCTACCCACCCATCCAACTACCCACCCGTCTAACTACCCACCCATCCAACTACCCACCCATCCAGCTACCCATCCATCCAGCTACCCACCCATCCAACTACCTACTCATCCAGCTACCCACCCATCCAGCTACCCACTCCTCCAGCTACCCATTCATGCAGCTACTCATGTAACGGCGACAACGAACCAAGTTTCATAAAGGCAACAGAAGTTATTTGCATTTGCATTAAATAAAAACAGCTTTCACCATTTCATTTTTTTTTTAATTTAAAAAAAAGTTAAAAATCAATTATTATAACAAACCGATTTGTTGAGTCTCCTCCGGACAACGTATTATCTTTAGGCATGTTTGCAATAATGGTTTTTTTGTGCTTCCTGATCAAGTCTCTCCATTTCTGGTTTTTTGGCTTGGACTCAGTTATAAGAAGATGAAGATCACTATCTTCTACTTGATTATTCGACTCCTTTTTCGTGCTATCAACAGCAGCAGAGCTGGTTGTTTTGGCCTCAGCGATCGAATTCATCGGGGCAGGTGCAACTTTTGACTTCGGCATTAACGCTCTGCTTGGTTCTCTTGAAGGACCTTTTAAATCTTTTGCCGTGGAATTTTTCGACGCTTTCTGACCATGTTTTCCTTTTTTGATGTTACTGTTACCAACATCGGAAGATACAATTGGCTGCTTTTCCATTTTTAAGCTGGTTCTGATCCAGTTATTAGTTTATGACTTTCCGTGTTCTACTGAGCAATACAATGAGGAATCGTTCGAGCAAGAAACATTGCTAAATGCAAGTGAAGGAAACTTGAGGAATACCGAAGACTAAGTCCGTGTCATTGCAAGTATCGTAGTGGTTGCTGTTGGCAACGACATAAACAACGATAAAATGGCATTGTGATGAGACTTGAAAAGTTTTTGTTATTTCCGTTTTTTGTCCTTCCTTGTGTTCATCCGCTTATTAATTTTATCAAAGATTCTTTTCAAGAGAAGTGTTTTGTTATTCGTGATGTTCATTGTTCTTGTTGCACCAATAAAAAAAGAGAGAGAAAAAGAGAAAAAAGTGGATTGGAGAGAAAAAACAGAATTGATTGAGTGACGTACATATATAAGAGGAAGTTACAATATTATTCTTCGATGACTGCCTCAAGTGCCCTCACAATGATTGATGCATGACCAGAATATTTTATAAGCAAAAACGAACTGTTTCTGAGATATTTTTTGTATATTAGAATCGTAGTAGTATCGACCTTAGTAACTAATTTGTTGGTATATTCACAAACTCATCTGAACCAGTTGGCAGATAGTCGAAATTGTATGTTCATTAAAAGACAGGTAACACAAATTCCATTCTTCGAAAATCATCCTTGCTGACAACGAAAATGTGGAACTTTGTTCTACAAATCATCTAATCGATCTGTCATTGATTTCATATTACCATCCGTATTATAATGAACACCATAATTGCGTCAATTGAAATTAGCATATAATAAATAAATAAATTAATTAATGACCGTTTTCGAACGGAAAATATTTCAATCATACTTGATTTTTGATTGATTGAGGTCGACCTTAGTTTAGAAATTAAAGGAATGTAGAAGTCATTTAAAAATTTCCGTAAATTAAAAAAGCAGAATTATTTTTAAGGGTGATTAGATCAATTACGTGGTTGGACAAGTGGCGTCACAAAAGTCACAATGGTTTATGTCACTGGTTTATGTTATCTTTTGAACTTCATCCGAGTCCGTCGGTGCCAAGTAACGGAACAGAGGCGTGACGGGGAAGGGACGGTTGGGCGACCAAGGACAAAATACTAAATAGCGTTTTTTTCTCAGAATCAGTGGATGACCGGAAAATAGGAGTTTAGGTTATTATAGTAAATTTTCTATAAAAAAAAAAGTTGATGAATGAATTTGTAAACGCTAGTTCTCCTGAAAAACTTGATGACGGGGGAAAGTAAAACCTAATAAACTGTTCCACGTAAGTAGTGACATAGAGAAAGTAATATTTTGCTTTTACAAACTTGTTTACAAATTTTTATTTAGGTTAAAACCTCTGATTGTGTGTGTATCTTTCTTTGTACGAAAATCTTGCAAATAAAATTTTGACTAGCTAGGAAGCTGAAACTTTCAGCATAGCTTTATATTGGATGACATTACATGATTCAATTAAAAAACAACTTAATTTGAACATCTTCCGTATTTCAAAATCGAGTGTATTTGAAATAAAAGTTTGTGTTGAAAAACTCGTTTTTACTTTACTTGTTTTTCCCATAGTGTAATTGTGTCACCTAATGCGGTCCACGCTCTCAGTCGCTCCCCGTAGTAACGCCACTGGGCTGAACGTATCTGCTAATTGTCGTGTTCCAAAAGTAATGTTTTTAACAGCTCGTGCAATTATGTTCCGGCATGTCTTAGTGCGTTGTGAAGAGTGTGCACTTTTGTATCGGTTTCTTGTTTACATCAGAAAGCGGACAAATCATGCAACGTGCTGCATTCTTTTAGGCAATTAAGTATACAAAGCAAGTACAAAATATAATTTTGGGCTCATTAATTCTCAATGATTTGAATAAACAGAAAAGTCAATTATTTTGTTGTTTTATTCTTCCATCCCGGGGACGCTTAGGGATATGGGGTTTCGGAGGTGTCAACACTTACCACTTAGTTGTTGATACTCACAAATATAATATCGGTTAACAGAATACAATCTGAATAATTGTTGTTAAAGTAATAATTATTGTGGTTATTGAAAAATTTTATGAATATTATTACTTTTGACTAACTTTTCAAAACGATTCTCTTAATATTATTTAACTAGAAAATTCAATTATTTAGCGCCACCATTTTTATCTTTAGGGCTGACAGTGTACAATTGCAAAATAATTTTTAATATTAAATAAAGTATTATTAAAAAATATATACTTTATTCTTAAATTATTAAATAAATTATTATTAAAAAATATATACTTTATTTTTACATTATTAAATAAATTATTATTAAAAAATATATACTTTATTCTTACAGGCCTAGAAGTTCTATATAATTGATGAAAAACTTCGGCCCGTCCGACCTTGACTTCAGGTTTGGCCCGGCCCAACTGAAGACCCTAAAATCACTAAAATATCTATATACGTGGTGAAAAACCTCGGCCCGTCCCACTTTGATTTAAGGTTTGGCCTGGCCCGTGTGAAGACTCTAAAATAACGACTTGGCCCGGCGGTGATAAACTGGACTTAGCTACTTTTAACCGGCACAAAACTTCAAAATACTAATTTTTACATTTGTAGCATTTACAGTTTTTGAGTAGCAGTTATTTTGAAATCAAATAACCCTTATTTCCACCCCACATTTGAGGTCCTGGAAACCAAATTTTTAAAAAATGTTGAAAACCCTTCTATCATTATTTTTTGAATAAATAATAAATACTGCTTTTGACATCTGTAGCATTCACAGTTTTTGAGTAGCAGTTACTTTAAAAACCAAATAACCCAATTTTCCAACCCAAATCTGAGGTCCGGGAAACCAAATTTTCAAAAAATGATAAAACACGTATTTTTTTATTTTTAAGAAGAATCCATATACCAAATTTCAAAATCTCCTCATTTTTGATTTTCGAGATATACATTGTTTTAGAAAAAAGTTTGTTCTCCAGTTTCTTCCCCTCAGGAGCAAAATTTTCAAAAATCCTTTTTTAGTGGATGCTTACGCAATAAAAGTAATATAAGTTCCAAATTTCACGTTCCTAGGATAAGGCGTTTGAGTTCGGCGTTGAATATCAGTCAGTCAGTCAGTCAGTCAGTCAGGACATGTTCTTTTATATATATAGATTTAGTAAGGAAAGTAGAGAAAACAATTAAAGTAGCGGAAGTCCTGGCCAATAATTTCCTGGACTATAAAATTTGAAAAAAATTGTGGTAACTGAGTTCGTCATCCTGGTGTATTTTATTAGACTGTGATTCAATAGTGTCGCTTTTTCTGCTTCTGCAAATGATTTGACTTATTCTCTGTTTTTTTAAACAGTTGAAAATTTTTAGACGTTTTTTTTCAAGCGTCCCTGTAAACTTAAATACATGAATTTGAAAGTTACGATTATCGATTCCTATTACAGGAAATCGGTATGTTAGCTACGTTCCTGCGTCCATCCCGTGAGTCTATTGTGCTTCTATTTATGTTGACGCCGCCTGATAATTTATTATCTATACTACATAAAGCGCAAATGGGTTAGGTTTGTTCACAGCCAATGAAAGAATCTGCATGAAACTTGGCATGTTGAACATATGTCACCCGGTAAAGATTTTTCAATTTTTAAAACCTATATGACGACCCTTTTAGTTGTAGGTACATAAACACTATTAAACACAAACGTTTCGTTATTTTGTTATATAGCAAATGTTTTTGAAAAAAGTTTAAATCACTTAAAAAATTATTAAATTTTATAAAAACAAAAAATTTTGAAACAAATTTTGATCACTTTATAAAATTATCGTCAAACTAAAATAAAACAATTAGAAGCTTATAAGAAGTTTTTCAATTTTCATCAAGTTGTTTTTTTAATAAGGATAACAAAAGTGGATTTGTATGAGTTGAGAACGCCAGGTTCCAGTGTGTTTTATTCAATTTTCTTTTTTTTTTCAGAGATATCTTTTGACTGGATGAGTTTTGTGGTTTCTACAGAGGCGATCTTCTATGAATGTTGTTTCCTTGTCATGAAAGATTGTCGTACCGTTATACCACGGCTGGTTTCCAAATTTCTGAAAATGGAAAAACAAATAATACAATCACAAACTTATAAAAAAAAATAATTTATCTCTAAACAAGGATTTATGTTTAAAAAAATTATCAACACTCCACTTCTGTTTTATTAGCTGAATATCAAATATCAGCCTGCACTTGTAATCTTTCACACAAAAAACTCAGTTTTGCTTAATGCGGTTAGTCTAAGGCCTTGATGAAGAAAGGGAAAATGAAATTTGTTCAAGAAAAACTGCGACAGAAATTATGTTTGTATTTTTCCAACCTTACTGCCCTACGGATGTTTTAATATCCCAATACCTGCTGTAGAAAAATAAGAAAGATATTTTTTTTAATGTTTCACTAAATATTGATATCGTTTATATTAGAGATGCAAGATTTGATTACTTCTTCTATTCGTTACAACTTGTTACTGGAACCGACTGTAGCAAGTACCTTACGGTTACTTGTCTGATTACTTTTGAGGTGCAGCCATCGCCAACCGATTAATCTATACTGGGTGGTCAATGTCAAATGAGTCTCATAATGCATACCATCCCATCAGTTTATTATGCAATTAATATGCATACCATCAGTTTATCATTCAATTAATATGCATACAATCAGTTTATTATGCAATTAATATGCATACCATCAGTTTATTATGCAATTAATATGCATACCATCAGTTTATTATGCAATTAATATGCATACCATCAGTTTATTATGCAATTAATAAGCATACCATCAGTTTATTATGCAATTAATATGCATACCATCAGTTTATTATGCAATTAATATGCATACCATCAGTTTATTATGCAATTAATATGCATACCATCAGTTTAATATGCAATTAATAAGCATACCATCAGTTTATTATGCAATTAATATGCATACCATCATTTCATTACCTCGGTGGGCACGTCGTCTTTTGTAAGAGGTGATTTCTTTTTTCTATTAAAAAATTGTAATAATTTTTAATTCAATATTTTGTAATAATGAATAATTTAATATATTCTAGCAAAATTATTTTATAAAAAAAATTCAAGTGATTTAGAAAAAGTTGAATTTGAGCTAGTTAAACAAGATTAATTTTAAATAAATAATACAATTAAACATTATGCATATATTAAATTATGCGTAAATATGCTCCAAGAAATTATATATTATAATTAATATAATAAAAATATGGTGTTTTCTATAACAATTTCTAGAACAAGAGTCAGTAGATTTAAAAATCAGTTGTTGCTTTTTTTAGTTTTCATATTTCTATTTATATTTATCTACATTTTAAAAATAAAAAAAAATAAACAAATGATTAAACAAAAACAAGGTTAGCTTTAATGTAACAAATTATACAAATTGTACAAATTGTACTCAATACATGTGTGTTAGGCTAATTGCAACTTACATAACTATTAGCAGCTCCCGATCCCAAATTCTTACCTAAAATAGTTCTAAGCAAAACGCTCGTTTGTTCTCACCTGAATATTGTTAACAACAAACTTAAAAAAAAGATAAAATAAAATAGAAACAAATGCAACAGAACAGAGCTATGGGATTTTTGGAAGTCATTTAAAACTTTGCTGTTAAAAATTGCTAGTCTTTAATTAATTAATAGTAAAATTCGAGGGATGCATAACTAGTTTTATAATTTTTGATTACAGTAGACTGTTTGTGATTTTTAATGCAAACAAGTAAAAAAAATAAATTTAAAAAAAGCTTTTATTTGCCTGAGTCAACGAACTAAAATTTTGAATCTGAAACAACCGTTACGCTCAATCTTATTACCATTATTTTGGACCTCTGGCGACTTATAAATAAACATCCGTACTGTTTAATTATTTTGGATCTCTGGCGACTTATACATAAACAACTTATTACAGTCGCTAGATGGCAGTAATTAATTTGATTTGATTAATTTTAATTGATTTAAGGCCTAATTCATGTCAGAAACATTAAATTCGTGTATTGTCATCCAGAATAAAGCTTTCCTGAAAGTTTTAAAACTCTAGGTGATTGAAAAGTGGGTGAATTTTTTTTTCTAAGATTAGATCACCACAGACAAACAAACAAAGAGACGAGTGAAGTTAAATAAAAGCATTTAAAAATGTCTCACTTGATTCGGTAAAATATAACAATGAGTAAGAAGAGAGAGAAGATTATTGAGAGAACAACAACGAGTAATGAAATGTCATGTTTCGTCAGCTGCACTCCACTTCCGGATGGAACTTTCTGAAGTGAACCTTTTAATGACCTTTCACTTTCATCTACAAAATCCTCATTCCGCTCGTAGCTATCATTACTATCGTTATCATCACCATCACCATCATCAATGTTGTTATCGTCTTGGTCATCATCTACGCTTTCTCCGTAGTTTTCTCCGTCATCACCGTCATCATTATCTGCCGGAATTTCCCAGTGTTTTTTGGGATTTCCAATCTTGTTCGTCAAAATGTTCATTCCGTCTATAAATTTGTATTTGTATTTATCTTGCTGCTGGTTTTCCACTACAGTTTTTGTCGGTCGTCCCCCGTTCCTATCTCTCCCTCTTTCTCTTTTCTTTTTGTTTTCAACGTTGAAATCTAGGGGAGGCAAGTTCATGGCCAATCTTTCATTCTCTTGAAAATTTCTTTCGTTTGATGAAAGTTGATCTATTTAATATATATTTTACATTTAAATAATTTGATGGTAAAAATAAAAAGTGTTTTTAAAATTTTATTATAAATAAATAATTAAATACAAACTCAATTCTTCGTGGTCACAAGTTTTGTGGACAGCAAGTTTGAACAGAGATTCTGCATTCAGAGCATTTTGTGGTGAGGTACATACTCGTTTGTTAAAATCTTTCCAGTCTGCCCTTAACAGAGGAGCGAATGTAGGGCAATCGTGGCTCAGCAGAATTGATGACAGATCAAAGGTTAGATTGGCCAGGGATGGAAAGTTTTGAAGGGTTGATCTAAAAATTTGAAGAAAATCTGGAAATTGTGGCGGACTGCAGAGAATGTTGTCACGTGAGCAAGAGCAGGAAGTGACGCATTGACAGCTCTGAAAACAAAATTAATAACAAGAAAAACATTTATGTCCATATTCTTTGAAGAGAGTATTATATTTAATTTCATACTTGTTTACAATGTATCTTTTGGTGTTTTCATTCAAAATTCTTTTATTTGTTTTTTTACCAATGCTTTTATTAACTCGTCGGCTCTGTTTCTCTGTCTGTCTGTCTGTTTCTCTGTCTGTCTGTTTCTCTGTCTGTCTGTTTCTCTGTCTGTCTGTTTCTCTGTCTGTCTGTTTCTCTGTCTGTCTGTTTCTCTGTCTGTCTGTTTCTCTGTCTGTCTGTTTCTCTGTCTGTCTGTTTTTCTGTCTGTTTCAAATCTTGCAATCAATTTTTGAGTCACTTCCTGATGATAGATTTTTTTCAAATTTTGCATACATGCTCAAGATAGAAGACAATGCAATATTCAATTATTAGTTTTACAATAAGTCAATTAATTTAGTTAATTTTCTTGAGGATTTTATCGAGGGGTTTCTTGAGGGTTTTCTTGAGGGTTTTCTTGAGGGTTTTCTTGAGGGTTTTCTTGACCACAAAACGCTAACCGACTGGCAGACTATTTTACCAAGTTAACACAAACCACACTCACTGACCGCGATTCTCAAGCGTGTACGAAATGTTCATGAAAATAGTTGAGATATTTAAATTCGATGCTTTTTGATGATATTTTTATTATTATTACCAATGCTTTTATTAACTCGTCGTCTCTGTTTCTCTGTCTGTCTGTTTGTTTCTCTGTCTGTTTCAAATCTTGCAATCAATTTTTGAGTCACTTCCTGATGATAGATTTTTTCAAATTTTGCATACATGCTCAAAATAGAAGACAATGCAATATTCAATTATTAGTTTTACAATAAGTCAATTAATTTAGATAATTTTAATTAATTTCGATATTTCGATATAATTAAGATATTTCGACTTTAACATAAAATAAAAGAGTAATATAAGAAAAAATTGATTGCAAAATTTGTGTTTTAATTACATATAAGAGCATTGGTTTTAAAAATTCGTTTTTAATTTACTTGTTTTTAATTTATTCAACTTTATAATTTTTAAATATATAGGTAGGTATATATAGTTTTATATTCTTAAAATTTGATTTACAAATTAAATTTATTAAATTTACTAATGTTAATTTATTTAAAAAAATAACCCTTTTTTAAACTAAACTCAAAACAATACAATAATTGAAAATATAATCATTTCAATAGTTTATAAAAAAAAACTCATTAATTTTTATATTTGTTATTATTACAGTTGCAAATGATAATATGCACATTTATTGACAATTTTACATCAAATAAATTTTATTTATTTAACTTTTCTAAAAAAATGTCATTGAACTAGACAAAAATTTATTTAAACTTGTAATTAAATAGTGCATTTTGTTGATTGATATTAGCAGTTTTTGTTTAATTTAAAAGATTTTCAATTTATTTATAAGAAGTTTGCACAAGCTTACTTGTTGTTGCGAATAAACAACACAAAGAGACAGTAAAACAATTTTTTGTACTTTTACGGGTAACATCAGAAATTAAAATTTATCCCAATCCTACAATACCAATTTCATCAATCTAAATCGAAGTTCAATTACTGAATGAAATTTATTTCAAATTTCCAACACGATAACTACGAAAGCGTATAATTATAGATATAGACAACGACAAAAACCATAATACAAGCTGGGAATCTAAAAAAAAACTGCGCTACAACATTATTGATTTTTTTCTTGCAGTGCCTCCGACGTTCACAAGGCTTTATCGGCACTACAATATGTAAGTTATATACATAAATATACCTGGTTACGGTGCAATTCGCTTGAAAATACTTAAAAAATATTTTCATAGTAAAAAAATCTAGTTTATTTATAGAGATTAAATAATAGTTTATTTATAGAAATTGTGAATTAAATTTAAAAAACATCAATAAAAATACTTTTTTTTTCAAAATGATTCATACATTTACATTTTTAATAAACCAATAATTTTAATTTTTCCAATTATTGTGAACAGCATCAGTTCTGACAGTAAAATGTTTTGACAGCTTATTATTTACTAAACTTAAATCAGATCAATCTTATTTTCTTCTTAAAAATGATTCACAGTACGAATTGCACGAAACATTTAAATTTCTCAACCTTGATGACAAACCAGCCTCGGGTTAACTTTAAAGAGATTTGTTGTAACTACGAACTGTTATTTATTTATTATTTATTTAGTGTTGTAGCTACGAACTATTATTTATTGTTTTGGGTCTGTTAGTTCTGGAGACGCGGATGTGGTCGAAGCAGGTCTCGAGGTCTTTTCATTATCGCAGCGGTCGCTTGTAATCAATAAACGTTGTTCTCACTAGTCGTGTTGTTTATCAATTAGTTAAAAATACAACAGTGGCGCAGTCGACATGGAAAATTCCAACGAACTTGTTAAACACTTGCTAGATGAACTTAAGCGTCAATCCGACGCATCCGATCAACGCGAGAAAGCTCTTTTGGAGGTTTTGACGAGCTTCAATTCGTCTGGAGCGGCAGTCTCAACACCCAGCGGAGCGTCTTCTGACTTCCGGGACGTGTCGAATCTAATCGAAAAATTTGTTTTCAACCCGGAGGAGCGAGCAAATTTCGATCGCTGGATCAGACGCGCGGAAACAAGGCCCAGAACATCAGCGACTCCGACAAATCGACAATCATCCGCTCAAAACTTCCCACCGATGAGTACTATCAGTTCGAGAGCTACATTTTTCCAAAAAAGCCACAGGCTCTTCGGACGTAAAGAATCCTTATTCTCACGTCACTTCCGAGCATGGCAAACCGAAATTCAGCCAGATGAAAGTTACTTGGCCCTGGCTTCTCAAATAAAAAGGATTGCCGAGGACTTCGAAGTCACTAGTTTCACCCGTGATGACCTTCAATCTTAGCTCTACGTTCAGGCGCTCAAGGACCCTCGACACTCTGGAACTCGAAAAAAAACTCTTGGAAAGGACAGACGAACTTCAAGAGAAGCTGAATGCTTCCTGTCACTTACTGTCGACGCTCTTGCAGACCTTGCTTGTCGTCTGGCAGATCTCGACTTGGTCAATAAAACAGTGGCAATCCACCAAACTAACAACCAAGAGGTTATGGCGATCAAAAAAGATTCTATTTTGCAATAGATGTCAACTCCCAAATGTCCTTTCTGTGGCAGTCACTACTGGGTCAAGCTCTGCTCCTTCAGGGACATCACCTGCAACAAGTGCAACACAAAAGGACACAAAGCAGGCTTTTGCGAGTCCGCCAAACGCTTCATAGAAAGACGACGTTTCCAGCATCCCCAGGCCGACGAAATCGTGTGCAAGAAATTTGCTCGCAAATATGTCAAGCCAAAGATCAATGGTACGACAGTCCAGCTGAAACATGACACAGGAGCTGACTGGACTATGATCTCCAATGGAAACTGGAAGAAGATCGGTCAACCCAAGCTAATGCCGACGGAATCCATTGCAATCAGCGCTTCGGGTCAAGAAGTCAAAGTCAAAGGAGTTTTCTAAGCGATGGTGGAAATTCAGAACGCCGTTGGAATCGTTAACGTTTATGTGTTAACGGAGGGACTAAACCTATTCGGCAATGACACAATGGAGGCTCTTAAACTCAGGGACGTACCAATCTCCGCCAAGTGCGGTGGGATCACCGACGCTCATCAATCCATACTCGAAAAGGTGAAGCCCAAGTTTCCAAATTTGTTTTCTTCTAGGCTTCGAAAATGCAATCGGAACACCTTTTCTCTGAACTTTAAAAAGGATGCAGTCATTCCGTTTACCCGTGCTCGTCCTGTAGCCTTTAGTGCCCGTACACCAATTGAGGAGGAGATTAGACGACTCGAACAAGAAGACATTCTTACTCAGATTAACTACGCTAAATCTGGTTCTCCCATTGTTGCCGTCAAGAAAAAGAACGGAAAAATCCGCATTGCCGCTGACTTCTCAACCGGATCGAACCGTGTTCTCGAAACATTCCATTATCCTCTTCCTACAGCCGAAACTATCTTCACTGGCCTGGCGGGCAAAGATACATTCAGTACCTTGGACCTGTCTAATGCTTACCTGCAAATAGAATTAGATGCCGAGGCCAAACGCTTCATGAACATCAGCACTCATGTCGGTCTCTTCCAAGTAAATCGCATGCAGCCAGGTGTCAAGACCGCTTCCGGCAACTTCCAACAAATCTTGGATTCATTACTAGCGGGCACCGGCGCAATGGCATATCAAGATGATATAATCGTGCTTGGCAGAGGATCCACAGACCACGAGAAACGCTTGCACTCTGTTCTCAGCAGGCTGGAGGAGGCTGGCTTCACTCTATCATTGGACAAATGCACCTTCACTCAACCACGAATTAAATTCTTGGGCAGGATCATAGACTCAAAAAGAGTGAGCCCAGACCCAGAGAAACTTCAAGCCGTCAAAAACATTCCTCAACCAGCAGATGTCTCTCAACTTCGTGCATTCTTGAGGGCTATCAATTGGTATGGCACCTTCATACCTCATTTAAAGGACATAAGAGGTCCGCTTGATAGCATGCTTTGCAGGGGTGAGAAGTTCATTTGGACCCAAGAGCGTATCATGGCCTTCGCCAAGCTCAAGCAAGCTCTTCATTCAAACCTCGCCTTAACCCACTACGATGAGAAACTGCCACTCGTTGTCGCAGCAGATGCCTCTAGCATTCAGAATCGGTGCAACCCTTTTTCACCGTCTGAATGATGGAACTCTACGTCCGATCGCTCATGCAGCTGCATTATTCAACAAAGCAGAGAAAAATTTTCCACAAGTGGAACGTGAAGCACTTGCCCTTATCTACGCGGTAAAAAAGAGATCCAAATTAAAGACATCAAAACTTGCAGCAAGAAGAGATATCTCGAAAAGCTTCCCAGACTTCAAGCCTGATGGGGAATCAACATCTACATATATGGCCACCGGTAAAAATGCTCATTTTGCCCTTGACAACACTAAGATAAAAATAGGGGATTGGTGTATTTTTGAATATGTTTTTGACTCGAAAACCTATTATGTAGGAAAAATCATGGAAGTCAAAGGTGATAAAGTTTCTGCTGGTTTTTTGAAGTTTTTGTACAAGGATAATTTTAGTCTAGGGATAAAAGTATTTGTGAGGCAGATTTAGATCAAATTGTTGTGAAACTAGGAGATCCAATCCTTCAAAAGTCCAAGAAAAGAAATGGGCATATCAATTTTTTTTTACTTTTCATCATATATTATTGGATTGTAGGCTACAACTTTTTAATAAAATGACAAAATGCTTTTATGATTTTTTTTAAATTAACATTAATAAAGACTTGTCTGTGAAATAAAATATTTTGGCTTACCATTTGGTGAGAATTGTGTCTTCTATAATAAAAATTGCATGAGTGGCCATTCAGTACTATGGGGTGGCCATTCAGTACTACCAGGTTGTACTGAATGGCCACCCAAATATTTTAGGAGAGGTTGCGTTGTTTACGTTTTTTTATAAAATTGTTATAATTTGAAAAGTTTTAATAAGCGGTTTTTAGTAGTGAAATGTTTTTGCTTTCATTATGTGAAAAAATTTTAATTCTATCACTTATAGTTTCTTTGTATGATTGATTTGAATAAAAGTGTAAAATTGTGTGGCCATTCAGTACTACTCTCCCCTATAGATAACGCCCAACACTTTAATCTTCCGATAAATAAGTTTTAAATTTTTTACTATTTATTATTGAATATTATTTTTAAGTTTTTAGTACATTTGTATATAACCGTTGCCTTAAAAAAATTCTTTATTTTATTATTTTTCATTTTTTAATGTTTAAATCTTTTTTTTCTCTTTTTTAAATTTAAAACCAGATTAATGTATTGCGGTAAAAAAAGGCGGTAAATTAAAAATGGCGCAGAATTAAAAAGGCACAGAATTAAAAAAGGCGCAAAATTAAAGAGGCGCAAAATTAGAAAGGCGCTTTTTTATGCAATTTTACTTAACTTGGTCGTTGGTCGTGGAGTTTGCTACCGGGATTTCTTTCAATCAATTTTTCACTAACTTCCCGATTTCAGATTTATCTGAAATTTTGCACTGATAATAGTTTTTGATTATAATAATCATTTTAATTATCAAAAATAAATTACTTAAACGTTTTTTTAAATATATTCTGTTGGGGCGCGCATTTCTGCTTGCTTGATCTATGCGTCGTGGGCGTTGGAAAATTTTTGAATTAAAATGTTGCAAATTAAAAGTAGAGCCGTTAAGTACTAAAAGATCGGAAAATCATCTGAAAGATGTTCGTGCTCTAAAATTGGGATTAAAAGAAATTTGTGCATTGAAAAAAGTTAACATTGAAAAAATTCTATTAATAAAAAACTGCTGCAAATGCAAAAAAAACAATTTTACAACGCTTTTATTAACATGTTTTATCAGTTTTGTTGTTTGTTTCATCGGATTTTCTAAAGCTTTCTAAAAGCACTTCTAATAGTTGTAAAAAGTTGATTTTTTTGCAAACAGAATCATCACTAGGTTGAGTAAAGTTAAAATTTAAAAAAAATATAGTAAATTCTAAGTAAAAAAAATTTTAATTTTGAAAATGCCCCCCCTGCCCCCCCCCCAATTTACGTCCCTGCATATCGCACACGCTATGAGCCGGCCCTGGATATACCATATATGGCATGTCATGACTTGATCGAAGCCAACGATAATTATACAGGAAAGGAGGATTTAACACCAGCAATGTGTTTTTAACAACTACCAATTCAAAACACAGATTTAAGCTCTTTAAAAAAACAAGAAAAAACTATAAAAAAAAAGGTTTTCTTTAGTTCTAGGGTGATAAATATCTAGAATAACTTGGACGATAACACTATAGCTTCTGAGTCTACCACAGCTTTCAAAGTAGCGATATCCAGGCATGGATACTGATTTTTATACAAATTTTTATTTAGTATTTATTTTTATTATTTTACTAGCGGGGGTACCCGGCGTTGCCCGGGGATTTTAGAGACTTTTCTAATGTTTGTCTCTCTCGCTCCCGTTTCCTTCCCCGCTCCCGCTCGCTCTCCCGTTCTCGGTCGCTTTCCCGTTCCCGCTTGAGCTCATTTTCTCTTTTAAATGCTCTCCTAACTTCTTCTAGCCCTTCAAAACGTAAAATATATTTGCTTAATTAAACTGGCTAAAAGTTGCTTGAAGCTCTCAAACGTTGTTACGTAAACTAATTTGAATTTATTACGCAATTACCTTTGATGGTCGTACATAGGCACTTTTTAGCCTGGAAACGTTTTTTGGTCCCCCTCAGCTCATTTTAGCAAGATTTCAATTTTTTCGATAAAACCTCACAGTGCTTATGTATATATGTATGTATGTATATATATATATATATATATATATATATATATATATATATATATATATATATATATATATATATATATATATATATATATATATATATATATATATATATATATATATTATCATTTATTAATTGCTTAAAACAAAACAAATTTTGATCGAAAGCGATCACATAGGTAAAGTAAGCTATTGTGCTATTGTAGAAAGCAAGTATGTTTTCAGTTTAATTTTAAATTCACGTAAGGTTGTAGATTCTTTAATAGATGTGGGTATTGCGTTCCAATATATATATATATATATATATATATATATATATATATATATATATATATATATATATATATATATATATATATATATATATATATATATATATATATATATATATATATATATATATATATATATATATATATATAATCTTCTCGCTCGCTCTCTCGCTCATTTTTTGCCCGAGTTCAATTTTTTCACAAAAATCTTCTCCTATTGCCTCTCAAGCTTGTGTGAAAATTGCATTACGATCGGATGAATGGTGTCGCAATGCATAAAAGACATCCGGACATACATACATAATCCAATTTTTATATATATATATATATATATATAGATTAATTTTTTTATATTTTCAAGTCGAAGTGGTTGGCTATAGACATAAAGTCTTCTAAACCACTATAATAAACGTTATGTTATCTGTGACATAGGAGGAATCATCACAACTTTCTCGCACTTTATGAAAATGTTGAAAATACATTAATACACACACGAGCCATTTGAATTTACGAAAAGACGCTATATAAGTTCATTTTGATTGATTGAATAATTGATTTTTACTCGCTCTTCCTCCAAACTGAATACCAGCTTTGGAAAAGAGTTGGATTTGATGAGATAAACAATGTCAGGCAGACAATACAGAGAAACAATATTAGAGCTGATTCTTTCTTCAATATATTTTTGGCGAACCATATATGTATCCGTCATCCGTACCTTGACTCTATTCTTCAGGCTCTGAGTAGTGATGAAAAGTTCCGGAAAGTTTCCGGGAGCATTTTAACTCATTTCAGTTGTTTCCCTTGATGTCTGCATAGGTTTGATCTTTTTCACCTACCTACATAAACCTGACCCCCTACCCCTATATAAGAAAGTTACAAGTTACCCAACAATATCCATCCCCCGGCCAATACTGGATCCGTACCTGTACATGTGCTTCAACCTATGTTAAATTCCTAACAAATTTAAATCACCGAGATCACAACTGTAAAAAAGCTTTCTATTAATTGATTAACATAAACATATTTATAAGAATAAACAACAAACTGTCCACAATTAAATTTCATACATTTATTCATTAATGGTAACCCACATATATATTCAAAAAAATTGCTCAATGTAGCAGCCAATGGTAAATGGTTTAATGGTAAAAACAAGTACTTTAAAAAAATTTATTAAAAGTTTACTTTTAAAATTCTCTCCAAAATTGAATAAAAATAAAGCACATTGATTATTCAAATATTTAAAATATGATTAATGGATTTCTGGATAGACTGACTAGTCATAAAAAGGAATGAATATTTTTTCAACATGACATATTTCCACCAATAAAATTATTTGGAAAATTAAAATACCATTAAAAGGACTAATTAATTATTGCAATGCTCTTTACACCGGTTAACACATGAGATACAAGTGTGACTTACATGTACACACATGAGATACAAGTGTGACTTACATGTACACACATGAGATACAAGTATGATGTAAGTATGCAAACATGAGATGCAAGTACAATGTTCATGTACACACATGAGATGCAAGTACGACTTACACATACATACGAGAGAGACAAGTACGACGTACACGTACACACAAGAGAGACAATGGGACAATATCTCAATATGTGAGATTCCAAAGCAGAAAATGCATAAAAAATTTGAAACATCACAGATGTACACAAGTGATGTCACAAATGGAAAAAAACTTTCAAGTAATTCAGCACAAATTTTATACTTTAAAAAATACAAAAAATGACTTAGCAAATGAAGAAAAAAAACAAATAAATCAAAAAGTGAAAAGAATTTTATCATAGAAATAAAAAAAAAACAAAATTATGAAATTAATATGACTGTACTTGATAACATTTTCATCTTTAATATATGATAGATCTACAATAAATTACAACACATAGCTAAGTAGCACATATCCAACTTCATTGGAAAAATAACACTTTAGTAAAATGCCTGACCAATGGGAATGCAGCAGAATAATGAGATATATGTTTAATAAATAAATGCATACAAACAAAAAATATATTTGCAGATTAATTACTAACAAATGCAATATTGAAAAGCAGATTTGAAAAGTAAAACATAATTCTCATGACTGGAATTGGTAATAATAATAATTTATGTAACCTGATGTAGTTTTAAGTACCCACATGTAATCCATTTAAAACAAGTACCTGTAATGTGCTAATGTAATTAAAACATTCTCAATTTAGTTCACTGCAATCTCGATGACTAGATTGAACGACCAACTAAAAGAGATGCTGAATATTCAAATTAACCACCATTGTCCATCAAAAGCTATTTCTTTAGTTAAGTTCATTAAAAACTATTTTAAAATGGTGGACGACTCGTTGTTAAAAACATCTGATGTTTTGTTCTTATTAACCGGATTCCCATTACGAACCGTTTTGTTTGCATTCTCCATCGTAACTCTTGACTTTCACATCATCATCATCATCATCTCGACTGCTTTCAGACGAACGTTCAACAACTGTTTGCTTCTTCAGCTTTTCGATGGTGTTCAGAAGAGCTGCTCTTTCCAGTTCGAGAATTTGATTCTGAGATCTTAATTTGACCTCGCTGATGCTTAGTGAACCATTTTCTGTTTCCAAGATTCTAATCTGACGTCTTGCTGTCTGCGATTTTTATAAAAACATAAAAAAGTTTTTAGAATTTAAAAAAAAATAGATTTTCAGCCGCAATAAACTGTTAAGTGTTAAATTTTGCTTCTGATTTATCTGTATTTTGCCACTATAAACATTTAACTTTGTAATACAAAGAAATATTTATTTAACTGCAGAAAGAATAAATAGACAAATAACTACACACACACACACACACACATGCATACACCATTACAAGTAAATAACTACACACACACACACACACACACACACATGCATACACCATTACAAGTAAATAACTACACACACACACACACACACATGCATGCATACACCATTACAAGTAAATAACTACACACACACACACACACACACACACACACACACATGCATGCATACACCATTACAAGTAAATAACTACACACACACACACATGCATGCATACACCATTACAAGTAAATAACTACACACACCCATACACACACATGCATGCGTACACCATTACAAGTAAATAACTACACACACACACACACACATGCATGCGTACACCATTACAAGTAAATAACTACACACACACACACATGCATGCGTACACCATTACAAGTAAATAACTACACACACACACATGTATGCATACACCATTACAAGTAAATAACTACACACACATGCATGCATACACCATTACAAGTAAATAACTACACACACACACACATGTATGCATACACCATTACAAGTAAATAACTACACACGCACACACATGCATGCATACACCATTACAAGTAAATAACTACACACACACACATGCATGCATACACCATTACAAGTAAATAACTACACACGCACACACACATGCACCATTACAAGTAAATAAAAAATGCAACTCCACAAACTTGAAGCTGTTCAAGAAGTTCCATCTTCTGCCTCCTTAAACTATCATTGGCCAGTTGAACCCGAGACAGCTTCATGAGAAGTTTGTCTTTCTCGGGCGCATCACAACCTGGAGAAGTTCGTGAGGAGCAGTTCTCCATTTCTTCATGTAATATATGGTACTCAACCTCATATGCTTCCAAAGTCTTTGTTATATCCAATTGAAACACCTGCTTGGTTATTTAACAAACATATACCAACAATTTATATCTACAAACACAAACTCTTTACCAGTAAATTATATCTACAAACATATACACTTTACGAATAAATTACATCTACAAACATATACTCTTTACCAGTAAATTAAATCTACAAACATATACTCTTTACCAGTAAATTAAATCTACAAACATATACTTTTTACCAGTAAATTAAATTTACAAACATGTACTGTTCATCAACAAATTATATGTACAAACACATAATGTTTACTTAATGCCCTTGACATATTTAAGCTGTCAAATATTAATAATAACAATAACAAATTGCCTCCACAAACGTATACTGTTTACCAACAGAGTATATCAACAATATAACATACCAAACCATTATAATTTCTACAGAACACATTAACAAGAGGTGACTTTTGAAAACACAACTAAATTGACATAATGCTCAAGAAGTCATTTTAAATCGATATTGATACATTTGCATCTCAATGTAAAGAAACCTGATTGAAGATTCTCTCCATCTGAATGATGGCCATATCTGGCAAAGTGGTCTTCAGAAACTCAACGATGCTCTCAAAAGTGCCACACTGTTTGATCAACTCCTTGTGGTTCCCCAACAATATAAGAGCCACTTTCAAGACCACTTCGGTTCCAAAGGTGAAAATTAAATCTAAAGTAAAAAAAAAAGTGGTCTTATGATAAAAAAAATGAAATTTTAATATGTCATATGAATTTGTAAAATTTTAAATTGCACGTTATTTATATTTATATAAGAAACCTGTAACTATTGATATTTGATACAATGGCTCAAATTGCTGGCTGACACCTCAGGAATGCAATCACTTAGTTTCTTAATATTTGTCAAGTCTATAACAATCAGGCCCACCAATATTCTCTTATTCTGTATAGAATTAATTATTGTAACTGTCTTTACTAGGGTCTTGCTGATACTGCTCTTTCTCCATTTACTAAAGCCTTTAATTTTGCTGTGCATTGTCTCACACACTTCTCGATTCTTTTATATTTCTCTTTCTCTTGTTCTTCTGCACTGGTTACCTCTTAGATATAGAGTGATTTTTTAAAATTGTCTTATTATGCTTAAAAGCGAAAATTGCACTTCTCCCTCATATTTGAAAGATCTTAGAAGTTAGGTTTAAGATCTTCTACTGCTAATCATGCTTTTACTTTCTCTGTAAAGCACTCTTTTGCCAAATGGTCCTTTTCTTATTCTTGTCCCTTTCTCTGGAATTTGCTTTCACCTACTTTCAAAACTTCTTCATCCCTCATTTCTTTCCGCCGGGGGCTGAAAACCTTTTTTTCAGTCAATTTGTAGCCGAGCACTAATGAACACCTCATCGAAAAAAGTGCTTTAAAAATTGAATTTGATTGATTGATTGATAGAATAGGGGTGAAAGAAAATGCAACTGGTTTGGGTACTAAAAAATATTATGTAAAATTTATTTAACATAACAATACTGCACCCAACAATAAAACAACAAAAATAAATAAGTTTTGTAAAATGAGATGTTGATGAAGTAAGATATATCCAGAACTTCTGATGTAAGAAATAGAGAGGGAAAAAAAGAGAAAACAGGCAAGCAAACAAACAGGCAAGCAAACAAACAGGCAAGCAAACAAACAGGCAACAACGTGACTTGAGAAAAACGTTGTAAAAAGGATCTGCTGAAGAAGTTAGAAAGCTGTCAGCATACACATGGCAGATGCTGTAGTGATGTACAATAACCTTTGTTTTATAAAATTGTCATTTTTGTAAAAAAAATCTTCCATTACTGAGTTTTACATTGTACAATTGGAGCTAACTTACAAAGTTCTTCTTTTAGAGCTGTTTCAATAAATTTCTTTATTAAAATTCGTTTTTCATTGATAGAATTTGTTTGAAAGTTTGTCATTAACTTATTTCTATAAAATCTGATGAGAGTTTAGAAACACATGGTTGTTCTACTCAGGGGCCCAAACTTCTCTGGGCAGACGTGATTAAAATATCATGATCACAAATTGTTTGTTGTCATTTTGTGCTGCATTGACAAATGTTTCTTAAAAAACAAAATTCTAACCGAAGACTCTTCCAACAAATCCGAGAGGAAATTGAGATGCAAATATGGTGAGAAACCAAGGAGCTGCATACAAGGTTGGAGCGATTTGATGTTCTTCGAGATGTTCATACAAGTCTCTGTAGGAGTCGTGCAACATTCGAGTCAATTGGTACATTCGAATCTGTATTGTAATTAAGATGTGTTACAACAACAAAACAGTGAATATAATTGAGGGTACATTTCAATTGGTACATTTTAAAAAAAAAACTGAACATTTATTAACAAAGGGACGCAGTCACAAGCAAAACAAAACACAAAAGAAATGAAAAGAAAGAAAATTCAAATCAAATACAGCGAGCGTTCATCGGGATTGCAAGTGACAGTAAATAAGTAACAGTAAGTTCCAAGGTCAGACCCAAGGGAATTATTTCCCACTATAAGAGGCTACTTACGAATGATTGTGTAATAATTGAAATTTATATTATGTTTTGAACTTAGATAAAGACGATTTAACGTGACATGGTATTTTAGAATAAACACAAGGTCTAAGGCATTTTAAGGATAACAGTTTCAAGTTAGTTCGGGCATGTTCAGAATGAAATCGGTCCCTATGGCGAAGAAAGTAACCGTGAATGTCAGTTGGTACATTCAAATCTGTATTGTAATTAAGATGTGTTATAACAACAATACAGTGAATATAATTGAGAGTAAATTCTTTTAATTTAATTTTGCAATTAACATCCTTGAATTATTGAATCAAAGCCTGAAAATCAAGTTCGGTACAAGTACAGAAAATTCTGCTTTTAATCCATTATTAACATTATTGCAAACAACCATGTTATCAGCTTTGTTATTTCTGTAATATATAATTATCCAAGTATCTTCAGCCACAAATGATCCAGTTGAGACAAAAATATATTACAGAAATAACATGGTAATTCACAAACTTCAGTCGACGCAACTGGTGTATCAATTCCACATTGTAAGGTGGATACATACATCGAACTGAAAACGACTACTTTCTCAAGACGCCTCTGAAGCGTGAAGTTCTTGTTGGCAATGTTAAAGTTACTGCCAAAGAAAGAGATATTAGACATTAGTTATTAAACAACTGAGAATCAAAGAAGCTCTGCTTATCTTACAGCAGATGCCAGGAATTAACAAACAGTTAGATGCATTTCCACATGTTCTCAGATTTGTATGGTTTGGGGTTGACGGGTTTCAAATTAGCTTGTGGTGAGGAACAAACAAACAAAACGAAAGGGGCCTGGAAGTAGATGATGAGAGTGAGTCCAGTACTTCAGAAAAAAGAACATTTAGTTTAACCTGACATTGAATATATTTTAAATTACATTTAAATTAAAATATACTAAAAAGTATCTTCAAGACCATCATATTTTAACCAGTTCTAGACATGCAGAGAATCCACACGAGGGCTGCTATTATTGTACATATTGTGTTATATTATTGTACATATTGTGATACATAATTGTACATATTGTGTTATATTATTGTACATATTGTGTTATATTATTGTACATATTGTGATATATAATTGTACATATTGTGTTATATTATTGTACATATTGTGTTATATTATTGTACATATTGTGATATATTATTGTACATATTGTGATATATTTTGCAACTGCTGTTTCTTTGCACTTTTTCTATTGCCAGTTTGCCTTGAAAATGGAATAAAGGTACTCTGAAACACACAGGCTTTAGTATAGAATAAAATAATGATTGCCAATGTATTGTTTGGAGTTGAAAGTTAAAGTTATTCAGAGTAGTTTCCGTAAATTTCGAAGAAGCTTCATTAAAGTTATTTCAGCTAAATATGTGGTGTTTTTTAATAGAGAAAATGTTTAAGAAGCAAATTTCTAGCCAAATACATTATATATATATATATATATATATATATATATATATATTATTTAAATATACATAAAAGCTTGCTGGACTGTAACCTGAAGTGGCACCATGTCAGGTTTGTACTGTCTTCTGAATCCCAGTCGAAACATGATATGTTTCAAAATCTCAAATGCATCTTTTTCATTTACCTGGAAATGTTAAAATACCAATTTTATTCAGAATCTGTTTTCAACCATATCGAACAAAATTTATATAAACAAATGGAAAGTAATATGAATCACCAACATGAATTAAAAGGGCCCCAGCAACAAAACTTAGTCCCTGACAATATCCCACTTCAACGTCGAGAACCGAATAAGCTTTGAGAATATTAAAGAGAGCAGCTTGTCCAGGTCCAGAGGAGGTAGCAAAGTAAGGATGGCCCGGATAAGTACGTCCTATAATTATTTAAATTTAGGTTTTTAATTAAAGTGTGAAAGCGAGAACTTAATCAGCATACATAATTTCTGATGTATGTATGTATGTATGTATGTAGTATGTATGTAGTATGTATGTATGTATGTAGAGGAGACTAGTGCTGATGGACCACGTATTGAATGGACCTGGGTTTAAAAATTCAATTTACATATGACTTTAATAATAATTGACTCAAGAATCTTGCAACAAATTGATGTCAGTGCCACAGGTCAATAATCAACATACATAATTTCCGATGTCAGTATATATGTATATATGTTAGCAATTTCACATAACGCAGCAGCCATGTTGGTCAGTAGTTGCTAAAATTAGTGCGCCCAGGCGTGTAGTAAAAGTTATTTTGCAACTGTACACTGTCAGTCATAAATATCAGAAGAGGTGATGATGCAATCAAAAAATATTATATAATGAGATTATACAAAATCCGTCATTTTTGACAGGCTATCTCTAGTCTACATACCTAATTTCCAATGGCTGTATGTATGTATGTATGTATGTGTGTGTGTTATAACTCATTTCGAGCTTTCTTTGCCGAAGGTCTTCAGAAGAAGAACCTCTCATTCCTTAGCGTTTCGGCCCTTGAACTTCTTAAAGTTTTTAAGAGAGGTGGGTTGATCAGACGGACGCCCTTCGGTGAGAAAAATGTAGACTTCTTGACACTTCAACGTTCAGAAAACAGGAAACTTTTTGAAACAAAACTTGGAATCGCCGAAACAATTATCGCCCACTTTAAACAAAGGCGAGGCTTTTTTCTATTAGCAAAAATCCAAAAAGATGCAGCTTCAGCTGTTTGGGAGATCTCCTTGATGGCTCGAGTTTTTTCTCGGTTTGAAAAACCAAGAGCTTTTAAGGGATTTAACGATGAGATAACTGAACAAACTTAATCATTCTCTGGGACTAGATGGCTTTCTTTTTACAAACTATTATTTAGGTTACAATCTCTGTTTGTGTGTGTGTGGCTTTGTCTGTACGCAAATCTTGCAAGTGAAATTTAACCAGCTTTTTGACTAGCTAGGAAGCTGCAACTTTCAGCATATCTTTATATTGGATGACAATACATAATTCAATTAAAAATAAAAATAAAATTATTTGAACATCTTTCATATACATACACACAGACACACATCGAGTGTATTTGAAATCAAAGTTTGTGTTAAAAAACTCGTTTTTTCCTTTCTTGTTGTTTTATAAAAAATATTTTTTATATATTTTAATTTTTTGTTTTTTAAATTTTTTTATTTACATATATATATATATATATATATATATATATATATATATATATATATATATATATATATATGTGTGTGTGTGTGTGTGTATGTATATTAATGTTTAATGGTGATATATTTCCTTTATTTTAGTCATGTTGTCATGTTCAAAAGATTTTGTTTAAATTATATTACTCGTTCACTTTCAGTTTTTTTTTTCAATTGAACGATAAAATGAATTTCTTTAAAAACTACCAATTCAAATCATTAAAATCTTTGTGTCTGGAGCTTTGTGTTAATAACTTTTCAAAAATATTTCTTGATCATTTCAATGATCCAATCAAGGAAAATAATTACAAAATGAAAGATGAAATAATTCTTTATAATGGTTTGTTTGACGATATTGTTAAAAAAGCATTCAACGACTTAAAGACATACCTTTTTCATATTTGTATCCTTGCTTGTTAAAAAACGAAAAAATTAAATGTTCAAATATTCAGTTGATAATATTCAACTATGAAGAAAAACTTGTGAAAAGAAATATAAAACATATTTTCAACTTGTGTAGTCCTATGTCGTTTAGCTATTCTGGACTCAATATCATATATCCATATATGAATAGAAATTTTTTAATTAATCTTAGAATTCTCGAATTAAAAACTAATTGTGTTTCTCGGCACTGTACAAAAATGTTTCGGCACTGTACAAATATGTTTCGGCACTGTACAAATATGTTTCGGCACTGTACAAATATGTTTCGGCACTGTACAAATATGTTTCGGCACTGTACAAATATGTTTCGGCACTGTACAAATATGTTTCGGCACTGTACAAATATGTTTTGGATGAAAAAGAAGACTTTTCACTGTCCCCACTTGATTGAATTATATCTTTATTGTCGCAGAAGCTCCGGACTTACACATGACAGTCTTTTAGATGTTTTGAATATTTCTTTTCCAAAAGAAAATCTTAAAAAACTTTTTTATGAAAATTGTAGCTTAAAATCTTCTTTAGTCAGCTGGCTATCGAAATGTAAAAATCTAGAAAAATTGGCTTTACCTAATATAAGAAGTCCTTACAAGACAGAAGACATGTGCAAATTGTTTAGCTGCATTTCTAAATTGCAAAATCTTGATTGGTTGGATCTTAGCTTGTATCTTGAATATGAACACATGCCTGTTTGTGTTTATTTCACAGAAACACTTACCACGCAATTAGAAATTATTGTTGGTCAGCTTCCTAATTTGAAACATCTTGAACTAGGTAACTTTGCATTAAATCGAAATAGCAATTCCACGTGGCTTCAAACAAAAACCTTTGAATACTTGGATGTTGGCAAATATTTTACCATGTCAGCAAAAACAGTTTTTAAGGCCAAGGTTTTAGGAAGCTTAATGAATTGCAATGAAATGTTAGCAAAAATGAAATATCTCATGTACTCAGATGATTCAATAAAAAAGTGTTTATTAAATATGCATTACCTTTTATCAAAAGGAAATGTCTTTATAACACAAACAAATGTTCACAATACCCTGCAAATGTTGTGCAAAGGACTACAATCAAATTCAATTTTAAACATTTTAGATTGCTTTCATAAACTTTTATGTCACAGTGTGACAGAAAACGAGAGAAGACACTTTATGAGTGCTTTCGTCCGAACTGCTTTTTCAGATAATTCCTTGAGAGAAATGATAACTGATTATAACTACCAAGAATGTATATCTGACAATTTATGGAAAAATATTGTTACTGACGATGAACTAATAGAAAAAACTATTGAAAAAGCTGACCAATCTCTTATTGCTAGACTTCAATTAATGATTTTTTGTGCAATGCACTTGCAATTTTACAATGAAGCATTACCTCAAATAGAAACCATTAAGAACTTCTTCTGGAAAAAAGTCAACATGAAACCCACTCGAGGACATGGAATTTTTGGAAACTAGTTTTAATAAAAAAAAGAAGTGATAAACAAACTTGAGTGGAATTTATTATTTGTTTGATTAACGATAGCCAACAGTTATAAATAAAAGAAAACTCTCAATTACTTGATAAGTTTAGAAAAACCCATTTTTAGACGAAAAGTTATAAATTATATATATATATATATATATATATATATATATATATATATATATATATATATATATATATATATATATATATATATATATATATATATATATATATATATATATATATATATATATATATATATATATATATATTTATATTTATATATATATATATATATATATATATATATATATATATATATATTTATATATATATATATACTAGCGGGGTGCCCGGCGTTGCCCGGGCTTTTTAGAGGTTTTTCTATCGTTTTTCTCTCACGCTCCCGTTTCCTTCCCCGCTTGCTCTTACGCTCCTGGTCGAGTTCCCCCTTTTCGACCACCTAGAGCTCTAAAACTCTCAGGAAAGCTTTATTCTACTTTATTCTAAATAACCTACAACCTATCCTCAGACCTACCAAATGTAAACAAAAAATTTCATAAAAATCGGTTCAGCCGTTTCGGAGGAGTTTGAAGTCAAACACCATGACACAAGATTTATATATATATATATATATATATATATATATATATATATATATATATATATATATATATATATATATATATATTTATATATATATATATATATATATATATATATATACTGATCCCACGGAAAACTGATCCCATGGACAACTGATCCCATAAGCAACTCATTTTTGACGACAATGGTGGTGGTGATGATGCTTATGTAGCCAGCTTACGATGGCCGGCTGCATACGACAACGGTGGTGGTGATAATGATACTGACTACTCCAGTAAAATTAATCAGTGTTTAATATTTATTGTCACTTTTACTCAAAGACATTAATGGAACAGTCTTGAAACTATCGCATCGCCAAGTAGTTTTTGTTTCGTTGGCCAGATGTTTAACTTATATGAATTTTTCATAGTGCAACTTGTCCGTTTATATATATATATATATATATATATATATATATATATATATATATATATATATATATATATATATATATATATATATATTTATATATATATATATCCTTTATATTTATGCTCATCACTGACTCACTCTGGAATGCTTCTTGAATACAAATATAGAATTAAATTAAATTATACTGCAGTATTTATTTATTTTTATTTTTTATTTTAATATTTGTTGCCCGGGGTTTTTAGAGGTGTTTCTATCGTTTTTCTCTCCCGTTTCTTTCCCCATTTGCTTTCAAGCTCCAGTCGCTTTCCCTTAACCGCTTGCTCTCTCCTTCCCATGTCGCTTTCCCGTCCTGTTCCCGGTTGCTTTTGTGCTTAATACCAACATTCTACATCCTCCCACGAGCCAATTTCAAAGACTATGCATTATAATTGGTTTGATGTTTTTTATAAGCAGAACACAGATTCATAGAATGTTCCATTCAGTACATGGGGTAGACCATTCAGTACATGGGGTAGACCATTCAGTACATGGGGTGGCGCACTCATTACGACCACGACGTACTTAAGTTTCAGAGGTGGGTTCAGAAAAATGTTGTTTTTAGTGTTAACCTGCTTTGTGAAATTTATGGAAATTTAACTATTTGTTTCTACATGTATCAGCCTTGCATTTGTCATTAATATATTTAAAAATCTATGTAAACAAATTTATTGTGAATTTGTAAGCACATTTCATGAAAATGTGGTCCATTCAATACCAGTCTCCCCTATGTATGCATGTATGTATGTATGTGTGTGTGTATGTATGTATGTATGTATGTATGTATGTATGTATGTATGTATGTATGTATGTATGTATGTACGGAAGATCCATCGACGTGATTGGGCCTGAAATGTGGAACAAACTCCCTTTCCACATCATCTCTACATCCAGTTCAGCCAGTTTCCACACAGCACTAAAAACATTTCTGTTTACTAAATCTTTTCCCTAACGTCTACAGTGGTCTTGAAGTTCTTTTGAAGAACATACGCCACTTTAATAAAACTCAGATTCATTATCATTATCGTTATGTATGTATGAATGTCAGAAATTCACAATACCCTTTCACTGGCACTGCAATCATCACTAATTAGTTTCTGCCATTTTTGACAGGTTAACAGTAGCAATATATGAGTGAGTAATTTGAACAAATTCAATAAATAATCAAACACACAAATAGAAACCAACAAATCTTATTTGCACATACATTCACAAAAATTTCAATAATAAATTACCAAGATCAATGAGAATTGCATGCTGGTGAGAAGTTAACTGCCTTTTGAGAATTTCATAATCAACTGCATCACAATTGAATGAGTCATCAATGCCGCTGCAACTTGATTTGTTGTTATTGTTAGTGTTGTTGCTGTTATGCATTCTGTTCTGATGAACAAGAAGTTTCCAAACTCTTCCTCTCAATTCTTTTGGAACTCCTGTCGATTAACATTTATTATTTTTTTTAGTATATTGTGGTTGTTACTTTACCATCATCATCATCATCATTATTGACACAATGTATTAACCTACTAACCATCCCTAACCTTATTGAAGTCCCATACTAACAATCCCTGACATTATTAAAGTAGTCGCCTACTAACAATCCCTGACATTATTGAAGTCCCCTACTAACAATCCCTGACCTTATTGAAGTCCCCTACTAACCATCCCTGACATTATTGAAGTCCCCTACTAACCATCCCTGACATTATTGAAGTCCCCTACTAACCATCCCTGACATTATTGAATTACTAACCATCCCTGACAGATTTAGCAAGAAGTTCATAATCGACTTTCATTGATTTCCACAGTTCCGATTCAAGAAGTTGTTTCCATATCTTTGTCACTTCTCTCAAGCAGGGAGTAACTTCTTGATAATTCACTCTGCTTCCAACTCCTTCTCTCTCTTCTGTAAAATTCCGATTATACAGCAATTTATTAATAATAATAAGAAGAATAATGAAAATAATAATAATAATACAAACAATAATAACAATAACAATTTACTGTACATTGAATGTCCACAAATTAAAGTAAAAGTAAATAAATAAACAAATGGTAATCGAAACAATAAAAATATTTTAAACCATACAATAAAACATTAAATTCTATTAATAAATGAATAACCATCATTATTATTTCTTTCTTGATTTTTCTTGTTAATTTTTATCAGCAAGAGTGTATCTCCGATTGCTTTTTTCCATGTTGACCTTGCGTGAAATGACCTTTCCGTGTCTCTACTTTCGTTGCAATATTCACCATCTTAAAAATTAATTTTAATTTCAACATTTGTGATCATAATAATCTGCTAACGAAAACATTTACAATTGTCAAAGCCATCAAAACACATAAAAATAACACATTTAAAATATAAAAATATCAGATATATATATTTATTTATATAAAATACTGCTCATAATTAACAGAACTGTAGAAAAACCACAACAAAACATTCTATTCATAACAACAAACAATACAACATCAACAATACAAACAGTAAAACATCAACAATACAAACAGTACAACATCAACAATACAAACAGTAAAACATCAACAACACAAACAATACAACATCAACAATACAAACAATACAACATCAACAATGCAAACAATACAACATAAACAACATAAACATTACAACATCAACAATACAACGTCAAAAATACAAACCATCAACACTGGAAAGTCGAAGACTGGATAATATGTTGATCTGCCAAGCCCCTGTATGCTTTAGTAAGAGACAAGAATTGACACCCGCCAACAAAGAAGGAGATGAAGATGATGATGAGGAAGAAGATGTCAATGAATTACTACGACCTTGAACTCTTAGATTTGGTTTGACCTTTACCCGACTCGTGTTTCCAACTTTTATAAACCTAAAATGATTTTTTCATGAATAATAATTCTAAAATATCTTCAATTGTTTGTCTTGCATATGACAAAACATAGAAATGCAAATATAAGCTTCTTTTTTAATTATTATTTCTATTCAAATATACACATCTGCATTTTAAATAAACAAATTAAATATGATTATAATAATAAACAAAAGAGTAAACAAATAAATGTAATAAATAATTAACAAACATTGATCTTATTGGACTATCTTCAGGAACCAGCTTGTCCATGAAGACAACATTGTTGACATCCTGATTGGTCAGTAACACCTGGTCTTTCCGGACCGACGACTTGTTGAGTGGTGATGACGTCGCCTCGTGAGGTTTGGCACTGATGGGAAGTGAGTGGGGCACAGAATGCCTCCTTTGTCTTACTTCATTTGCCCACCTGTCCACCTGCAATCTGTCCAGGTTTGTTTCATTTCCATTCAAATCCTCTATCGATGACATTTCCAAAGACTGTTTCTGTATTGATTGAAATTAATGCGATATTTTGTTAATAACTAAAATAAGGCTCAAGAAAACGTTTTTTGCAGAGATTGTAGAAGATAATTATTTACTTGGATGATGGTTGATAAAATTATTCTCATTTCTATAAATAAAAATTACTGTTTGTTTGTCTTCAATACAAATCCAAATCGCTGGACCAATTTGAACGAAATTTGGAATGGAGGTAGTTCTCAAAGAGGGGAAAAGATAAGAGAGGTTTCAAAAAATTTGCTTTTTATGACCAAAGAACCTATCCCAGACCAACAGTGCCTATGTACAAACATGAAGAATTATTGCATAACAAAATTCAAATTTAAGAAGCATTACAAAGTTTGAAAAGGGTTTTCAACAATTTTTAACAAATCTGCTATTTATTTTAAATGTTATAAGCAAAAAGCCAGTGACATAGCATTGGTTGCCTCTGCCGGGGGCGGGCCGGCCAAAAGCCATTCCCCTACCCAAAAAATCTTAATGGGGGAAGGAGAAAATAAAAGAAAAAGAGAGAAAAATCGAGTGTGTTGCAGCTGCTTGAGCCAGCAACTAACCTTCAATGTTCGTATATAGCCACTGTTGGCCTGGGATGGGTTTTTTTTCCATAAAAATTAAATAAAAAGCAAATTTGTTTGAAACCTCTCCTATTCTTTTCTTCTTTTTGAGAACTACCTGCATGCCAAATTGTGTTCAAATTGGTCCAGTGGTTTGGATTTGTATAGAAGACAAACAATATTTATATTTGGAGATCGTACTACTTGTAACTGCAATAAATAAATATTTTCTATAAACAAACAGTACTTATTAAATCATTCACCTCATCAACTTCTTCTTCTTCATGTTCTTTCTCGGTTGGAAACATTAAAAACTGTTTGTAAAACGAATATGAATAACTTCTTTTATTACAAACTTTTATTTAGGTTACAATCTCTGTTTGTGTGTGGCTTTCTCTGTACGCAAATCTTGCAAGTAAAATTTAACCAGCTTTTTGACTAGCTAGGAAGCTGAAACTTTCAGCATAGGTTTATATTGGATAACAATACTTAATTCAATTTAAAAAAAAAAAAAAAACTTAATTTGAACATCTTTCGTAATTCTAAATCGAGAGTATTTGAAATTAAAGTTTGTGTTAAAAAAACTCGTTTTTTCATTTACTTGTTTTACAAATAAATAAATTATCATCACCATATCAACCCTAATTTTAATACAATGAATAGAATAAATAAACTGCACATGCTCCTTGGCAACCACAATCATGCAAAATGTAATCATAAAGTAAAAAAAAACTGATCAAGAAACAAACATCATTGGACTTCTTATTTGATCTCTTATTGTCGTTGATATGTTCATGAAATTGCTGCTGTTTTTCACATAACTTCAGCAAGCGATTCATCAGACAGATGTTACTTTCAAGCAGAGTCGGAACATCATAGGTCATCTGCAAACATGCAACCTCATTAACTCTCCCATGATGATGACTGTCTTATATTTTAATAATATTGATAAGCAATTCAACCGGGAGTAATTATTTCATCAATACTGAACATCAATGAGCAAGATTTGAAAGAAAGAAAAAACTCTGAACAAACTCTTTCTTTAAAATTTGACTCAATTTCACAGAGCTTGGCTAAATACTGAAGTCGACTAGATAGTACATTGAAGATCATCTCTTGATCCATATCTGCAAAAAACAAAAGAAAAAAATTAAGATAAATTAAATTAAAACTAATTAAATAAATGAAAAAATAAAAGTTATAATTTAGTTTTCTAATTTATATATTGGTTAAGTTTCAATAATAATATGCAATAAAAATAAAAATCAATTTAATAATAAAAAATTAACAAACTTTCAATAAAGAGACACAGTTTATGAAGTTGGTTCATTGGACACAACTCACAAACGATAAGACTTCTACTGCTCTTTTCGAATGACGACTGAAAAGCTTTCTTCATAGTCAACATCATTTCATCAACCTGCAACAAAACATCAAACATTTTAAGACATTTTTAAGTAAATAAATTTGTCAAAATTAAGTCTGAAAAATGGGAATATATATAAATACATAAAATTAGAATTTCAATAAGATGCCAAACAAAGAAAATTGCAATCTGAACAAATAAACAAAAAAAGAGTCTTATAAAACAAAAAGTCATGCAATTTCTTGTCTGCTTTAATGAACAAAATCTAAGATAAATATATGAGTATAAAACAATGGTAAAATACAAACCAACGCTTCAGAAGAACATTTGAAGATGTAACAAACGTAATTGGATGATCCGGAACTTCTTGCAATGAAACCAAAATGGTTGCAGCAGATGATTCCCTGTCAGAAGAAAACTTTAATTTAATTAAATAACAAAAATAATAAGTTAATAAAGTTGTAATCAATGATATTATAAAAACTTCAGTTGAAAAGAAAGAAATAATTTAATTAATAAAAAAATGTAATAATTTAATTCTTTCATAACTACATTTTCAAGAAATGACTAATGAACATCTAAGTTTTATTAATTTTGTATCAACAAAAATTTTATTTAAACTTTGTCTACATCATTTTTTCTCATTTTAACTGAAGATAACTATGACTTTACTGAAGTTATAACTGATTTCTAATATGTAATGTGTTACAATATTAATATGTAATGAGCTGCATGTTACAATATTAATATGTAATGAGATGCATGCTACAATATTAATATGTAATGAGATGCATGTTACAATATTAATATGTTATGAGATGTGTTACAATGTTAATATGTAATGAGATGCATTTTACAATATTATTATGTAACTAGCGGGGTACCCGGCATTGCCCGGGATTTTTAGAGGTTTTTCTAATGTTTGTCTCTCTCACTCCCCTTTCCCTCCCTGCTTGCTCTCCCGCTCTTGGTCGCTTTACCTTTCCCGCTCGCTTTTTCCGCTCTCAGTTGCTTTTTCATTCCCTCTTGCTTTCCCGTTCCCGCTCATTTTCCAATTCCAGTTTCCGCTCGCTCTCCCGACCCGCTCCGCTCATTTTGTGACCAATTTCAATTTTTTTCACTAAAATTGTCTCCCTTGGACTCTCAAGGTTGTGAAACATTTTATTACGATCGGATGAATGGTGTAGCAATGCATAAAGGACATCCTTACGTACATAATCTCATTTTTATATATATAGATGAGATGCCTGTTACAATATTAATATGTAATGAGATGTGTGTTACAATATTAATATGTAATGAGATGTGTGCTACAATATTAATATGTAATGAGATGTGTGTTACAATATTAATATGTAATGAGATGTGTGTTACAATATTATTATGTAATGAGATGTGTGTTACAATATTATTATGTAATGAGATGTGTGTTACAATATTAATATGTAATGAGATGTGTGTTACAATATTATTATGTAATGAGATGTGTGTTACAATATTATTATGTAATGAGATGTGTGTTACAATATTAATATGTAATGAGATGTGTGTTACAATGTTATTATGTAATGAGATGTGTGTTACAATATTAATATGTAATGAGATGTGTGTTACAATATTAATATGTAATGAGATGCGTGTTACTATATTAATATGTAATGAGATGTGTGTTACAATATTATTATGTAATGAGATGTGTGTTACAATATTAATATGTAATGAGATGTGTGTTACAATATTAATATGTAATGAGATGTGTGTTACAATATTAATATGTAATGAGATGTGTGTTACAATATTATTATGTAATGAGATGTGTGTTACAATATTATTATGTAATGAGATGTGTGTTACAATATTATTATGTAATGAGATGTGTGTTACAATATTAATATGTAATCATTGTTGCTTTTCAGCTATGTCAGGTTGTAAAATAAAATTTTCACACAATTGATAAAAAGATAAGTTTCAAAATTAATAAAATATAGCTTTCATTTTTAAATGATTAAAAATTGCAGTACCAAAAAAAAGTTTTTTTCACACCCCTTACATTTTTTATTTGCTCATATAACATATTACAAACTTTGTAATAAAAAAATTTTTTTTAATTTTGAAAATTTAATAAATTGTCCTAAAGAGCAAGTCTATATTCGAAGTTTCAGTTTGATTGGATGACAGGAAGTTTGTTAATTTTCACTCAAGACCAGCAGTGAAGTCAATATAAGGGATTTAAAAAATGGTTTAAACTGACATTATATGTATAACTAGAAACAGCCCGTCAAAAAATATGGTTTTTTTATATATCATTTTGCGATTGCGGCGCCAATTAACAGCATTACACACCAAATATAACATTCGATGACATACATACAGATATTGGAAATTATTTATGTTGACTAGTTTTGTTTTTTATTATTATAAAAATTATAGAAGATTTTGAAAAACTTCGTTTCATAAAAATCCTTTATAATTTTGTAATTCATTTCTATATTTATTTTGAAATTTATATTAAATTTAATTAATTAGTAATTACATATATCAGTAACATAAATAAAATTATTACTAATAAAAAGCTTCATCTCAAAAACCTGAGAACAGAATGAAATGTCCTTAAACTTCCATTCCTTTATAGAATGCTTGTGCTCAAAAGAGAGAAGAGATATCTCTTCTTGACCAATTTGCAAATGAACAGCACATCCTCTCTCCATGCTTGCACTTCTTCCAACTGTAAGTAGTTGTACTACTGGAGCCGGTCGTTTATCCCGATTTCCACACGCCCCAATTTCACTAGTTGTTTTGTGAGTTGATAGTGTTGTATCTTGTGAGATGTTCACCTCGTTAGAGCTGCAAATCTTCAAATTAAAACAGAAAAAAAATTATTTTTTAAATTACAATCAGGATTTTAGAGAACTCATTTTAAAACACAATTTCATTCACGAAATAAAAATCTTCATGAAGATATTGACAATAATAATAATATATGATAATATATGATAACATATGATAATTTGTCAGTTTCTAAATAAGAATGCAATAACATCCTGACATAAAATTTCCAAGAAAAAAAAATCTACAATAAATTCAATTTGAACACATGTTCACTGTGTGATCAAACTTTTTCAAATCAATAAATTAGTTTCCATGATGTTTACGTCCTGTGAAAAACAACCACCAACCATTTTTTATAGTAATGATGATACTAATAAGAATCTCCTAAAAATTACAGGAAAAAAAATATACATCTGGTTTTATTAATAAGAATTTTGATAGCTTTGAATTTATGAAAAAGCACTATATAAGTCTGTTTGATAGATTGTTTGCTTTTGTGCAGAAATCACAACAAAATAAAAACATAACAAAACTGAAGATTATAAAAAATTATATTGCTGCATAAAGAAGCAGCAAAACAAAAATTTCAATATAATAGAAAATTCATAATAGTTCTCTGTCTCAAAAGTTATTTTGAAAATAAAGTAGAAACCTTGGAATTTCCACCAGACGTTCTTCCGCAACCAACATTACTGGTTTCAAAATGTTGAATTGAAGCAGAAGATTCATCCTATATAAAAAAAAAAGAAGAGAAACTGGATCCAAGTAAATATAATTACACTAGAAAAGTAACAACCGATTTATAATATTATGCTTTGACCCTGCCTTTGTAACACGTAATTCTTGAACATAATTGACATATTCAATCAAAAAACCCATATATAAAGTAATACTTCAGCACATACAAAATTATCAAGATATTTCAATCAATAAAGAAATATGAAATAACCTGAGACTCTTCTATAGGTTCCAGGTCATTTGTCCTTGAATGACTTTCCACTGAAGTTGGTCTTGACAGCTCTTCAAATTTCTTAACTGCTTCATCAACAAAAGTAGGAGGAGCTTTCCTAGTTGCAACGACGACTTTCCCGATATAGAACACATCAAACACACACTGAGAGGATGTGAATGGAGGAGATGGAGGCCCACTCACTGTTCGAGTTGTGGTCAACATGGAGTCACGAATTGTGTAAAAGATGTTGTTAACCTGTGAAAATATCTTCATAATAATAATTCATTTTCTAGTATCATCTTCTAATAAACTTTGGAGACCATTCTAAAGAACCCAAATACAGTTGTTAATATTACAACGGTAATCCTCTAGTATAGCGTCCTGAACCGATATCGATGAAAAAACGGTTTAAAAAACTGTTTAATAGAATAACCATAGAACATTATCAAAACATATTACGAACAAGTATTATACAGAAAAACTTACTAAAAACCGACTTTAAGCAAAAATATCCAAAGGCAGTGTTGACATGCGGAGTAATACAATTCAAGGAATGAAAAGCAAACAAGAGTTAATATTAAAATAAAATAACACAATAAAATAATAAATACATTTTAAAAAGTTACTATAAATTTTTAATTATTTAATATGCATTTTAAATTTTAAAAAATCAGAGCACTGAGTGGAAATTTATCTATGACTAGCGGGGGATCCAGCGTTGCCGGGGTTTTCCCATTATTTTTTTCGCTCCCGTTTCCTTCCTGCTTGCTTTCCCGCTCCCGATCACTTTCCCGCTCCAGATCGCTTTCCCGCTCCCGATCGCATTCCCGCTCCCGATCGCATTCCCGCTCCCGATTGCTCTTCTCTTCCTGGTCGCTTTCTCGCTCGCTCTTTCGCTCTCCAAACGGTTCTGCTAGCCACATGACCTCTAAAACTCAGAATTTCTGCTCCAAGAAATATTATCGAAATCGTACCAAAGACGCAAAGACAGCCAAGTCGCCAAGTACATTTACTTTTATATTATTTTATTTTTTCTTGGTGTTCTGTTGCTAATTTATTGTTTTCAATGTTTTTTTATTTTTCTTAAGGCATATTGACAAAAACCGCCGCATTTAAAGAAACGGTTTTAGACATGCAGCGGCTTACGCAACTCGTACTTCTAAAGCAAACTATCATTTTTCAATTTTTTTACTTCCATAATTTTTTTTATTTCTTTTCATAAATTTTCTATTTTTTATTTTAAATGTCTTTAATTTTTATTTTTTTTATTCCGATTGTTCACTTCTATCGCTATTGACAAATAGATCTTCATAGGGAACTACGTTAACTTCGGGAGTAATTTTTAAATGTTTTAAAGTGCTATAATTTTTGGTTTTTTTAGTTATTTATGTTGTAAATATCATTTACGTTAAAAAACCAGCCATTTTTCATCGAAATCGGTTCAGGACGCTATACTAGAGGATTACCATTACAACAACATACGTCATATAACAGTCACACTTTATTTTATGTTTATACACTTTATACCATACCATAAAAGTTTTAATGAAAAAGTTTTAAATAATCTGACTCACCACTTCTTCGTCACTGGCCTCATACACATAGCAAGTAAAAACTAAATCTGATGAATGTCGAAAAAGGTAGGAAAATATCTTTGGATTGTGTGGACATTTTGAAAATCTTGTTATATTTTTGATAGAATGTTCCAGCTGGACTCGTTTCCTTTTGCAATCAAAAAAAAATTTACCATTCTGATTTAAATGAGTCTTAATTATTAGAGCCGAATAATCTGACTGTCTTGTAATAGTCATAGTAATCTGGTCACATTCATTTTTACAACAAACACCCTGGACGACCCATGGTATCATGGCAGGAGTGTGTCGTCTGCTGAGCTGATATTCTCCTAGAAAATTCACTTGAAATGAGGCTTCGTTTTCCGAACTTGTCAACAAATCTTTAATATCAAAAGATGTGCCAATCTGTCCTGAATCTAAAATAAATGACGAGGGGTAGACAGAATCAGAGTAGTCACTACTAAACGAACTGATGCCACTGTCATGGCATACTCGACCAGAAGCGAAATCCAGAAGTTCGGCGTTTTCTTGAGAAGACGTATTCATTCTATTAATTTCTATTTATTTATGTTACACTTGAGGCCACGACTACTTTATTCAGTAAATCGTTTTCAAGAACTTGACCCTCCTACACGAACAAGTTGACATAGAAGTAAGGACAAACAATCGTCAACATATCGTGGGGTTTTTTGTTTACAATTACAACAGATGAGAAGATGCTGTATGTACATCTAGTCTGGTAGATTTAGCTTTTGATACGGAAATTTTAATAGACAAGCCAAAAAGTACATTAAACTATAGTATTTATTATAACTAAGAGCTGGGAAGAGATACCAGACACAGATCGGTCCCTAAAAAAAGTTATTAGCAAAAGAAGTTGCTCAAAACTCGCGAATCTGTTTATTAACGCCAACCAATCAAAAGCCAGCTTTTTCTATTTCTGCGTAAAAAGTGACGCTTAATTTACAAATTATCTCCACGAAATTTAAACTTTTTACGCTCAAATGCTCATAAAACAGTTTAGTTATTTATTTCTATGTTTTTTTAACGAAATTTTTATTTTCCGTTTGCTTATGGAGCTGCACGAAGAATGTTGTTGATTATCAAATGCTTAAAGGCTTAAGGCTTAAACAGACTTAAACTGCCTTTAAACTAGTTTAACTCCTATGTATAAACGATTATGTACACTCAACTAGTCTACGTTTTCGAAATTCTCCAGTATTTAAAAAGCAATGCAACCTGAAAACACAACCTTATTTGAAAATAGCTGAAGGGGTGCCGGTTATGGGAATCGTACCACTTTTTAAAGGAAGACCATGCTTTTGACCACTTTTTAAAGGAAGACATCTTAAAAACAAGAAATTTATCAAACACTGGTTTTTAGAACAACATACATTTAATTCTAAAAACAAAGTATAAGTTTCAACTTATTAAATAATTATAATAATAACTGTTATCTAGCTTCAAAAATTATTATATTGAGCACAATTCAGTCGAGCAGAAGACTCAGATCTTCATCCATGACTTTACTTCTTGTGTCCACCACACATATCAAGAGTGCTGTAGACAGAAGGTTCAGGGTTGCCAGACTGAGAATGGTTTGCCAGCTGCTGTTACATTGGCTGTGACACTTAAATGCTTCCGAAGAGACCTTCTAAACACTAAACACTGACTAACACCACTTTAAACATTGTCAAATTTTAATTCAATTCAGAGACAGTTATAACAACACTGACTAACACCACTTTAAACATTGTCAAATTTTAATTCAATTCAGAGACACTGTTAACAACTTTTGTCGTGCTGGCTGAAGTAAACTGGGAAGTGTAGATTATGAGGATTTTGTAGATAAATAATGCACATCATATCATAGTCAAATTGTTTGCTGTTTATTATAACACACAAGCAAACAGTTTTGACATTGAGACAATGCTTAGCAATATCCTCATGTGCAGAAGAACTTGTTACAACAATAATAGACGTGTAACTGGAGGAAAGATACAAGAGCTATTTTAATAAGTTATTAATAACCATCAAAACCCTGCAGAACAAAGAAGACATTTTCTCAAGAACTTGATAAGTTTCTATATATCACTTTAAATAAAAATGTAATAACTGCTCACATTGGCCAACTCTGACATTTACACATATTTTACTATTATAGATATTATTTACAAGACCACTAATATAAAGTCAGTTATTTTAATGTCTTAAACTTTGTCACAGCAACATTTACAAGCTTATACAAGAACCTTCAAAACTGTTTTAAGAGCATCAAATTTTTTGCCAATTTAAAGAATAAATACATCCAACAACAAAGACTGATTTTGGGCAAGCCTAACTAAAATAGTATCTCATCGATTTTAACAGTTTTTTTCATACAGGCCTTCACATATATTGCCCTTAAACATATCTACTTCAAGATTATCAGTATGAAGAGATTTATTACAAACTTTACCATAGCAATATTTACAGGCAGATACAATGTAGCTCATATTTAAAACATGAACAACTTTTAAAAGAGCATGGGCTTTTTTTAAAAATTTCACATTTACCACTTATACAATAATTAGGCTATCTGGGCTATCAGGTGCTGTCTCTATGTCAGTATTAATGAGACACAACTTAAAATCTATTTTTCCCAGCTCCATCTGTCATTGTCTAAGAAATACTTCAATTTCATTTCCTGAAAATGAGTTTTGAAATCATGCATTTTCAGTTGAGGTAGCTTTCCAGGAATAATTTTTGAACTACTTTATATTTGGCTGGAATAATTGTTTATTGTGTGGAAAACTTAGATCTTAAATTCTTTTTATTGGAGCTAGATCAGCTAGCTACTAGAACTAAAACTAACACAAGGTTTGGGCTGATTATTTTTCTTTGCTTTGTTATTTACTTATGTATACAAACATCATTTATAGAGTTAAACTGTCAATTAAAATTGTATCTCCAATTACAGTTGCAGAATTCAATAGAGAAGTTTTCCCATCTTGTTTCAATAATTAGATTATTTTAAGTTTGTCTTCAGTAGCAGATTTACACACAACGCACTCCATTGCGATATTAGTTACATTTAGATTAAAAAATGTGCTAACTACAATACAAACTTACCATAACCAAACTTAACAGACGTAATAACACGAATAAAAGAAAATAAAAAAAAATACCAGAATGACTGACAAAAGACAAGACAAGATTGACCGAAGAAAAACCTATGTACTATGCTATACAAACTATACAACTATATAAATGAATAGGAAATTAAAAAAAACGCTGCCAAGAATCCAAAATCGTCCAAATCAAAATCGAAGGCTTAAATAATAAATTAGGATATTGAAGAGAAATCGAATTCAAACGCGATAAAACCGGCAATGCAAAATGAATACAAAGACAACGCAAATATAGCATAGAAAACGAGCCTTTATTGAATTCTTATTGGCTGAGCGCATAGATATCTATGGCTGAGCGAGTAAATATGTTACTGCGCGTAACGCGACATTGTCTTACGTAATGAGACAAAAGAGTACGCCTAAAATCATTAATAACTAGAGTACCATAACTGCTCATTCGTGGTATCTTCATACAGACATTCTACAACATATTCTCTATTGAATGGTATAAAAATTGGCTTGTCTATTAAAATTTCCGATATTGCCTCGAAAAACTGCTAGATCTACCAGTCTAATCAGTTGTCCTGGAATCAATAGACACTAGACACTGACCCCTTGTGAACATTTTTGAAACTAATCAAATCAAAACAAACTAATCAATGTGAATTAAGAATGCATCCAATAAAAAACGCAGCTTTGCCTAACCTTTAGTATTACAGATTATGTTTTCTTAACTATTAAAAATCTGATGATAGAAAATTAGATCTGAAGTCAACAATAATATATATACTAGCGGGGGCACCCGGCGTTGCCTGGGGTTTTTAGAGGTTTACCTAATGCGTTTCTTTTTCGCTCCCGTTTCCTTCCCGCTTGCGCTACCGCTCCCGTCGTTATCCGTTCCCTGTCGCTTTCCCGCTCATTCTTTCGCTCTCAGTTGACCCCCCTAGATCCGATTCTACATACATACATACATACATACATACATACATACATACATACATACATACATACATACATACATACATACATACATACATACATACATACATAAATACATACATACATAAATACATACATGTATACATACATATTTCTTCTGATGAACTCCACAGAAAAGCTCTTCAGGAGTGCACACACATTTTTGAGGCGTTAGCCATTTGACCCCCGGGAAAGACCGGGTGACTCTCGGGAAAGACCTTGTGGCAACTGGGAAAGACCGGTGACACCGTGGAAAGACAGGTGGCAACTCGGAAAGACGAGTATTACGGGTATCCTGGCCCAGCTTAGCCGGGATACAAAAAACACCGTTCATCTAGCTGCGACAACGAAATCGAATTTATGCCCCCAGAGCTCCAACCGAAAGGAGGGGGAGTATGATGAGCTCACAATCGGACCTACGGCCATCGACCTTGCTCTTCCAACGGACCCTAATGGGGGAACACTTCATGAGTGTGTGTGCGGTAGAGGTTTCGCAACAAGCCGCGGTATGAAGGTTCACCGTACGAAAATGGGTTGCCTGCTTAAAGCTGTACAGGATCATCGTACTGAAGCAAGCATTGCTTCAGGTAAAACGCCGGGCCAAGTCGGGCCGGATGCCAACCACAGCCCCGACAGGCTCCACGATCCTGATAGTGACGAGAATAGGCAACCTCGGGCTAGAATTAACTTCCCCGCTGCTGCTCACAAAGCGGATTGGTCGAAGCTCGACGAGATACTTTCCAAGCTTCTCAAAGTGCAGATGAAAGAACTTCCAATGTTTCAAGTGAACAATCTAACTGACACCATTTACAACAAGTGTTTAGAGATGTTCGGTTCCAAGGAAAAAGTTCTCATGGACAGAGGCGAAAAAACTCATATTTCAAGGCGACAACGAGAGATTGCTAGACTCAAAAAGGAAAAAAAACGACTTCGTCAACAATGGAGGAGAGCTCCAGACAACGAGAAACCAGGGCTCTCAGCATTACGACATGACTTGAGGCAACGATTGAGTGCACTCTTGCGAGCAGAACGTTTGCGGGTAAAGAAAAGAGAACAAAGGAAGGCAAGATTCCAGTTTGTCAGAGATCCATTCCGTTATGGTAAAAGCTTGCTCGATCCACCAAAGTCAGGTACTCTGCAAGTCAGTAAAGAGCAGCTTGATCATCACTTCCGAGCTGCTTTCATTGACCCCTTGGGCGACAAAGAACTAGCTGAAAGATAAGATCTTCCCGAGATTCCTCTTCCAAAGGTTGCTTTCAACGAGGGAGTAATTTCAATTTTTGACATATCCCAATTCCTCCGAAAAACAAGAAATAGATCTGCTCCAGGTCCAAATGGTGTACCATACCTGGTGTATAAAAAATGTCCGGGTGTGTTGAAAGTTTTACACTCATTGCTCAAGTCTGCTTGGACTTCCGGGTCTGTTGATAAAGAGTGGCAAAAAGCTGAAGGCATTTTTATACCAAAGGAGAAAGTTTCAGACGACATCAATCAGTTCAGACCAATTTCTCTTCTCAATGTTGAAGGAAAAATATTTTTTGCTGTGCTTGCCAAGAGGTTGACGAGCTATCTAACACAAAACGACTACATAGACAAGTCAATTCAGAAAGGAGGAATCCCTGGTGTTCCTGGTTGCATCGAACATTCTACCATGATCTGGGAGTCTATAAAAAGAGCAAAACAGAATCGACTCAGTTTGCACGTCGTTTGGCTTGATCTTGCAAATGCTTATGGAGCGGTTCGTCACCAGCTGATTTGGAGAGCTTTGACGATGCACCATGTTCCAAAGTTTGTTATGGATATTCTACGACAGTATTTTCAAGATTTTCACCTGAGATTATCGACAAAGACGTGTTCAACCGATTGGTTTCGTCTTCAGGTCGGTATCGCCATGGGGTGCTCTATTTCTCCCATATTATTCGTGCTAGCAATGCAACTACTTCTGAATTCAGTTGGTGCAAGGGTAGAAGATGTTTATGTCGGCCGAGGTATTTTCATGCCACCTCTGAGAGCTTTCATGGACGACACGACAATTAGTTTGAATAAGTGCATTTCAATGAGACGGACACTTGATGTCTTCAGCGATCTACTCAAATGGTGCGGAATGAGTTTTAAAGCATCTAAATCGAGAAGTCTCTCCCTGCGTCGCGGTAAAATTGACGAATACACCGTTTTCTCTGTTGATGGTAACAAGATTCCAACAGTGAGCGATGAACCAGTGAAAAGTCTCGGGAGATGGTATTGTAAATCCCTGAATGACGTTGATCAGGGTGCTTCTATTCTCCGTATGGCAACTGTCTCCATGGAAGGCATTAATGCTGCTCCGCTTCAGAGCAGGTTTAAAGTGTGGATTTTGCAATTTGTTTTAGTGCCAAGACTGCTTTGGCCTCTGACAGTCTATGAAATTGGTCTGCAAGTTGTGGAGAAACTAGAAAGAAAGATAGCTCGTTTTACACGTCAATGGTTGGGTCTGCCTCCGGGATTGACGTCTGTGGCTCTCTACGGCAAAACAGCCAAGCTGAGACTTCCATTGCGGTCTTTTGTTGAAGATTTCAAGATCAGCAAACTGAGAACTCAGATGATGCTCGATAATTCAACGGATCAAAGAGTCGCTGAGGTAAAACCAACTCTAATCTCAGGAACCAAATGGAATGCTAGAGTTGAAATGGAGAATGCCACGGTTTCTCTCCAGTGGACTGAAAGGACCGGAGCAGTTCAGTTGGGGCGGCATGGTGTTGGATGGAACCACCATCTCTGGTGGTCCAAGGCAAACGCTCAGGAAAGATCAGACTTGATTGTTCAGGACAGAAAGCAAGCGATAGAAAGCGAGAGAGTTGTGAAGAGCACACAATTGTCACAGCAAGGCGACTGGACCAGATGGGAGGAGACAGTTCAGCGGTCTCTGTCATGGGAAGATATATGGCGCTATGCTCCAGTGCGGCTATCGTTCCTCATTAGATCGATGTATGATCAGCTGCCAACAGCCAGCAATTTAAAGAAATGGAAATTAATTGAGAACGATGAGTGTCAGCTCTGCGGTCAGTCGCAGTCATTGATTCATATTCTTTCCTCCTGCTCCTATTCCCTTTCTCATGGTAGATACACGTGGCGCCACAACCTTGTTCTCCAAAAGCTGCTGGGATTTGTAAAAGAGGCCTGCCGAAAAGCCAACTCAATGGAGGTGAAACCTAGGAGGAGGATTTATTTTTTGAGAGAGGGATTGCGCAGCTAAATCGCCCAAAAAGAACCCTCACGGAAGGAGAGAATGTTTTCCATGCGGCGAACGACTGGAGGGTCTCTGCCGATCTGAAAACGGAAAAGTGCTTCCCAGTTTCAATAAAGGAAAGTGGAAAAAGGCCAGACAGTTGTTTTTTCGAGTCTGGCCAAGACATTTCTTCTCATCGAGTTGACAGTGCCTTGGGAAAGCAACATGGAGGCCAGTAACATCATGAAATTAGAAAGATACAGAGAATTGATGTTGGATTTGGAAGCAAATGGCTCAAGAGCTGAGTTTTTTGCTGCTGAAGTCGGAGCACGCGGTTTGGTTGGTAAATCTTTGCTAAAGTTGCTGCGGGCCCTGGGAATGTCTAACAGAGAGCGGACCCGTGCAATTAAACAGATTTCTGAAGCAGCAGAATCGGCTTCCTTCTGGATTTGGTCTCAAAGAGAGAAAAAAGAAGATTTTCCAAATTTAGAAGCCGCTCTCTCCGCTCCGCAAGAATAGAATTGCTTCGTCTTTGTTTACGCGGCGATATTAAGTACCGCTACGAAAGCGAAGCCGTTATGTCGTCGAAGGTTTTCTCACTTGAATAGTCTGAATTTCTCTAAAGTCGCGAGTTTTTTTGCATGACAAGTATCTGCCACGATGCAAGGAATGATAGAAATTCGATGTCGGAAAAGAATAAAAACATTTTCTGCCGGAGGACGTTCGTCCGTCGAACGTGGCTCGCCCCCCTTAGAACGTCAAGAAATTAAAGAGCCGAAACGTTTGCTCGAGGGGGGGTTTTCTTCTGATGAACTCCACAGAAAAGCTCTTCAGGAGTGCACACACACACATACATACATACATACATACATACATACATACATACATACATAAACACACACATACATGCACATACACATACATACATACATACATACACACATACGCACATATATATATATATATATATAAATAGTTCCCGCTCCGCTCATTTTGTGACGGATTTCAAAAAAATTTTCACTATATTTGATTCCCCTTGACTCTCAAGGTTGTGTGAAAATTTCATTACGATCGGATGAATGGTGTAGCAATGCATAAATAACATACCTATATACATACATACATGCATACATATATACATACATATATACAAACATTCATTTATATATATATAGATGTATATATATATATATATATATATATATATTAGTTTTGTTTTGTTTTGTTTTTCCTATGAATTAAGTTCAGATGTCGTGTACATTGAAATTCTTTAATAACTAATTATTGCTCTCTTTAATTTTCACATCATGAGGCGCTGGTGGCAGAGCGATAGAGCGTTCGCCTGTCGATCGTTAGGTCGGCAGTTCAAACCTCGCCGGCGTCACCAGCGTAACTCCCTTAAGCAAGGAGTTCACTAGCATTTGCTAAAGGGGTAGGCACCTATAAATGGCTGCCTTTGCAAGTACCCTCCCACTCTCGCCTTGAGCAAGACTTGTCTTGATAAGGCGTATGCTAAATCTCAATAAAAAAAATCATTTGTATTTATATGAAATACGTTAGTAAATTGAAAATTTAAACACAATAAAAAATTTCATTAAATTTGCTTATATACAAAATGTTTTTTTATGGTTATCAAATGTCATTTTGTTTTTGTTGACTATTTTTATAATAACGGGCGCCGTATTTTAAAACTTCCGTCATTTTTGACGGACTATCTCTAGTATAGATATATTTATATAATAAATATAATTATATTTATTACAACACGAGGCTTTTGAATATTTTGTTCTTTAAAAGCGGCTGTTTCATCTGCATTTTTAACATCTTCTGTCGAAGTGTCTCCCAAACGTGTATTGCTTTGAAGAATCAAACCCGCAGCTTCTAACTAACAGAGCGAACTCGCTAACTTAAGCGCCACTGAATCACACAGCTAACACTTTTCAGTAGACCAACTAAATTTTTATTCAAAATTAATTTGAGTCTTATTAATAGTTAGTTTGCAAGCGATCTTGACATAATAAAACAAAATGTGTATTTTTCAGTGAGAACATTTTGTCGTGAACGTTGTGTCGTGAACGTTTTGTTGTGAACATTTTGTTGTTGAACATTTTGTCGTGAACGTTGTGTCGTGAACGTTTTGTTGTGAACATTTTGTTGTTGAACATTTTGTCGTTGAACATTTTGTCGTTGAACATTTTGTCTGTGAGCATTTTGTCTGTGAACATTTTGTGCGTGAACATTTTGTCGTGAACGTTTTGTCGTTGAACCGGAACAGTATATGATCCTTCAGTAGTTTTTAACTTGTCCGTTAGTACACGCCACTGTCATTGGCTTCTATCATCCCAGGCAACCAGGCTCAATTCCACGCTGAAAACCCAGCCCCGCAACTACGGGGGGCGAGGGGGGGCAAAGCTCCCCCTATAAGATATTTCGCCCCCCCTGGAAAATTTTAAGATATGTAGTTTTTTGAAATTTATAAACCTGTTAACCGTTACACAAGTAAATAACTGGATAAAACAGCGTATTTTGCCCCTCCCCCAATTCTAAGATATGTACTTACTTTTTCGAACTTTATAAACCTGTTAACCGTTATACAAGCTCATAACTGGATAAGGCATCGGATTTCGCCCCCCTCCTGAAAAATTCTAAGAGGTAATGTTTTGAAGTTTATAAGCCCGTAAACCGTTATAAAAATTCATAACTGGATAAGGCAGCTGATTTTGCCCCCCTCCAAATTCAAGATATGTACCTATTTTTTCGAACCTGTATACAAGTTCATAGCTCGATAATAAGGCAGCGGATTTCGACCCCCCCCCCTGAAAAATTCTAAGACATGTACTTTTTTGAACTTTATAAACCCGTTATGTAGCTGGATAAAACAACGTATTCCCCCCCCCCCATTCTAAGATATGTACCTACTTTTTCGAACTTTATAAACCTGTAAACTGTTATAAAAGTTCATAACTGGATAAGGCAGCGGATTTCGCCCCCCCCAAATTCTATGATATGTACCTACCTACTTTTTGAAACCTGTTAACCATTATACAAGTTCATAACTGGATAAGGCAGCAGATTTCGCCCCGCTCAAATTCTAAAATACGTATCTATTCTTTCGAACCTGTATACAAGTTCATAGCTCGCTAAGGCAGCGAATTTCGCCCCCCCCCCTGAAAAATTCTAAGACATGTACTTTGTTGAACTTTATAAACCTGTTATGTAGTGTTTAGCTAGATAAGGCAGCGTATTTCGCCCTCCCCCCCTTACTGAAAAATTCTAAGTTATGTACATTTTTGAACTTTATAAGCCTGTAAACCGTTATTCTGGTACATAGCTGGCTAAAGCAGCGTATTCAGGAATAGTCACAAAATTGGGAATGTTGGGTATCTATCAACACACCTGCAATATAGTGTATTTTGTATCCAATGCGGTTAACTTATTAACGCATCACTGCAAACATCTAAGCAAAACCTTGGGATGCAACTTTTTCTCACGGCCCACTTATATTTGAAAAAAATCTAAAACTTTTTAAAGCCTTTCTTTAATTTTTCTTCCAAAAAACTGATGACCGGGGGGTTAGTCGGAGCTGCTTTTTCAAAATATTTTCAAAGCCACTTTTTTATTTTTCTGTATAAAAACTGATAGCTGATAACCGGGAGAGGGGGCTATCCGAAAGTAGTTTATCCATACATGTTAAACCACTTCAGGGAGCCCCCTAGTTGGCCTATCCAACCTCAAAAACCTAAAATATCAGAATAGAAGCTTGAAGTGTACCTATATAAAATTACAGATTGTATTTAAATTACAAAACAAAACAGAAAATTAATTCTGTAATGCAAAGATTTACGATAAATATTAATTATTTTTATTTATTGCACTTTTTGTCATTTTATTTTTATAAACTATTCCAGCAAATTCAAAATGAAGTCATAAAAATAATAAACAATATGGGTGTTGCTGATGCACCTTGGTTTTACATATAATATTTACATTGTGTTTTCAACTCCCGATATAATTTTAGTGGATTTTTGGCCATTTTCATTTCGCCCCCCTTTAAAGATAGCTCGCCCCCCAGAACATGACGTCTAGTTGCGGGGCTGTGAAAACCTGACCTTTCCCCCCCCCGAAAAATTCCAAGCTGAAATTTTCTTTTTTTTAGTATTTCATTTAACATCCTCTATATAATTGATGTTTTATTTTACATTTTTGACAGAACGTGTAGCTTATAACGCTGGTATTTAATCTAACTTTAGTATAAAAATCAAACATACCAATAAAAAATATCAATACTCATAAATCATTTTGAACCGTAGGGTTAAAGATACGTAGGTTTGTTCAAATTTAGATAATTATGTTGCACTTCTTCCAGCCATGTCAATTAAAGGCACAGTGGAGCCATTGTCATTATGGTTTTGAAATAGGCCTTTACTCACTCAAAAGTGGGTCCTCTGATTTTGAAGTGGGTTCTTTTTTATTTTAATGTCCCAGGGACGTCATTTTTGATACAAAATGGGTGGAGCAATAAAAATGTTATAATTGTAAAAAATACATAGTCTGTTAAACTTCGTAAATTTATAAAAATAAGGAAAATGCTTAGCCCTCTGAAAATTTCTGGTAATGATTTGGTCCATTGAAATTCTTCTCAACCAGATTTTTTGTGATAAGTACATATTATCGATACGGCTTGTTTTTTGGGGCATAAATCTTGATCGTTTTAAATAACGTTTGTGTTCATGATTATGTTCAACTTATTTGATTGAACAGCGTCACTTTTCACGCAGTAAGCAAAACAAAACCAAAATGACAGTTATGTTAAGTTCACTTTCATACAAACTATCAGCGTACAAATGTGTCAGCGAAAAGTTAGTTTCATCCACAAATGAAGGTGGTCACATTACTTACATTATGCATGGACTCCTATATACTAGTCCTAATATATAGGAGTCTATGCATTGTGAAACTTATCAAATTAGTCATCCCGCCGGATAAGATGAGATAAAACGGTCATTAATTAAAGAATCTCGGGTTAATGTTGTGAAGCAACACGTCGTTCAGTTCTACTTCAACTGTAATTCATATGCATGAAAATATATGTAAGTCGGGTTTTTTTTATTTATTCCTTACCCCCTTTTTTTCTTTCTTCCCCCTTATTTTTGCCGGGCGAAGCTGCGCCCGCTTGTATAGGGATAGAAGCCACCGGCCACCGTGAAGTAGAGGAATATAGAAACACGTACAGTTTATGCACAACTCCGAAGAAAGTAACGGCTTGGACACATGACTCAGCTGCAGCATTTCCAGAAAAATTTAGAGAATGAGCCATGCAAGGGATAAAAGGTGCCACTCGGACTGTACTCCATTGTAGACTCCGGACATGTTGGATGCGTGGTCGTATGTCTGACCCAGGGACGTAAATTGGGGGGGGGCAGGGGGGGCATTTGCCCCCCCCCCACCCCTGATTTTCAAAATTTGATTTTTTTTACAAAGAGTTTACTATATATTTATTTAATTTTAACTTTACTTAACCTAGTGATGACGCAATGCGTATTGGAATCCTTCTGGCGTGTATAGACAATTCGCCCCCCCACTTGATTTCCAAATTTAAAATTTTTTTACTTAGAGCATACTATATAATATGTTAATTTTAACTTTACTTAACCTCGTGATGATTCAATGCGTATTGGAGACAATTTTATATCTTAGCTCGATGCTAGATTTACCAATAACTGCAGAGTAATAATTTGTGTATCAGTGTTGGTCCAAAGATTAGCTGTTTTATGTGCCAAAATACAATCAGCGAACTCGTTGAATTTTACCCTATTAGTGGTATTGATACAATGTTGATTCCCTCACAGCTGTCTACATCAAAGTTATTATTTATTACACAAAAATAAAACAAAATTCTACCCACTCCATTTATCTTTTTTACAAACTTTTATTTAGGTTACAATCTCTGTTTTTTTGTGTGTGTCTTTCTCTGTACGCAAATCTTGCAAGTGAAATTTAACTAGCATTTTGACTAGCAGGAGCAATTTTAACAACATTTGGCATACAGGTAACTTCATTGATGAGAACATTTTGAAAAATTACAAAAAAATCTGTTATTTCTTTGACGTTTCATTGGCAAAAACAAAACAAAACTAAGCACAAAAAACCCGGACAACAGCGGGTAACCCTGTCAGTAAGCTATATAATGGCGGGAAAATTTTGCCCCCCCCCCTGGAAAATGCTGAATTTACGTCCCTGGTCTGACCTATGCAAGGACCACCAACAGACATAGTTGTGACACACTTGAACTAACGAACTTAGCAATCTTCGTCCACAATGTAGTTTTTAGAATATTACGCGTGCATAATAATTTTTTTATTGTAAAATTTTTGAGGCCCATAAAGCTCGGAGGTCCTGGCGCAGGTGGTTAATCCGCCACTGGCCATTATGGCGGCTACTGACCAAAGATAGAAAAATCTCTAAAAATCTCGGGCAACGCCGGTACCCCGATAGTTTTCTTAATTATGTTTAGATAATTTGATACAAGCATGCTTTTAATTTTTTTAATTATTACTTGATCCGACCCGACCCACTCACAAGTGCCTATAAATTCAACAACCCCAATCGACCCGTGGAGATTTTGAAATTACGCGCTACGTATAGTTGCCGCGTGATTTAACAAAACCTCTAGAGTAGAGTCTATTGTTTGCCAGACTATGCTATGCTCAAATCTCAATTTTTCTCATACAAAGCGCGATCCATAATTAAAACTGATAATTCATCTCTGATTTTTGTTGTAATTTGGTAAGCATAGTTTTTTAATAAATTTTAGATTTATTGAAAAACTTGTTATTACTAAATATAATTTGATTTTAAACTTTAAAGCAAGTGAAACCATTGATATCAATAAGTGAATTATAAATGTACAGTGTTTTTGTTTACACAAACGCTGACTTGTGGTCTCATATTCTACATTATCGCTTTATTTTATTTTTTGATTTTTGAAGATGGCGACGGCGTTTAAAAATGCGTCAAAGGGTTACCAGAAAGTACACAGAGAGAGGTCTCAGGTAATGCTTCTTTGATTTATTGGGTTTGTTCCCAAAAGATATAAATTTTGGTCGGCATATAATAAGCTCCACCCACAAGTTTTATTTTATTTTTAAGACTACCGGGGTAAAGTTTCCGGTAATCCTGCAGTATAGCGTCCTGAACCGATTTCGATGAAAAAACTGTTTAAAAAACTGTTTAATAGAATAACCATAGAACATTATCAAAACATATTACGAACAAGTATTTTACAGAAAAACTTACTAAAAACCGACTTTAAGCAAAAATATCCAAAGGCAATGTTGACACGCGGAATAATACAATTCAAGGAATGAAAAGCAAGGAAGAGTTAATATTCAAATAAAATAACATAATAAAATAATAAATACATTTTAAAAAGTTACAAATAAATTTTTAATTATTTAAATTTTAAAAAATCAGAGCGCTGAGTGGAAATTTATCTATGACTTGCGGGGGATCCAGCGTTGCCCGGGGTTTTCCCATCATTTTTCTCTCGCTCCCGTTTCCTTCCCCACTAGTTTTCTCGCTCCCGATCGTTTTCCCGCTCCTGATCGTTTTCCCGCTCCCGATCGCCTTCCCGTTCCCGGCCGCATTCCCGCTCCCGATTGCTCTTCTTTTCCTGGTCGCTTTCTCGCTCGCTCTTTCGCTCTCCAAACGATTCTGCTAGCCACATGACCTCTAAAACTCAAAATTTCTGCTCCAAGAAATATGATAGAAACCGTACCAAAGACAGCCAAGTCGCCAAGTACTTTTACTTTGATATTATTTTAATTTTTCTTGGTGTTCTGTTGCTAATTTATTGTTTTCAATGTTTTTTTAATTTTTCTTAAAGCAATTTGACATAAAGCGCCGCATTTAAAGAAACGGTTTTAGACATGGAGCGGGTTACGCAACTCGTACTTCTAAAGCAAACTAATATTTTTCAATATTTTACTTCCAAAATTTTTTTTCTAAATTGTCTATTTTAATTTTAAATATGTTTTTTTCTAAATTGTCTATTTTAATTTTAAATGTGTTTAATTTTTATTACCTTTATTCCTACTGTTCACTTCTATCGCTATTGACAAAGAGATCTTCATCGGGAACTACGCTAACTTCGGGAGTAATTTATAAATGTTCTAAAGTGCTATATTTTTTGTTTATTTTTTCAGTTATTTATGTTGTAATTAGTCTTTATTTCCCTTATTTATGTTTTAAATATCATTTACGTTAAAAAACCGGCCATTTTTCATCGAAATCGGTTCAGGACGCTATACTGCAGGATTACCAAGTTTCCCACGGCCCGTGTGGCGGATTAATACAAAATTCTCGGCTATAATTAACTATAAACACGATTAAAAGTAAACACTAGTTTAAAAATTATGATAATTAGTATTAGTATAAGTAATTTATTTAAAAAAGGGAGAATGTCATATAAAAAAATAAATAATGTAATTATAATTTATGTACGTTTGAGTTTTAAGGAAAAGTTTAAACGAAGGACTTGAAGGAAAAGTTTAAACGACGCAAATACACAATGTTCGCTTACAAATATTCAAATTTCGACGTTGCTTCGAATAAACTACTTTTTTTAACATTTATTTTTTAGTTTTTCTTTATTAAAAATTTGAAATTTCGTTTATTCAAAGAAGTTAACTTAGTTTAATAATTTCCAATTTTCTTACTTCTTGCAAACCGTCCCGAGTTACCGGGCGGTGAGTTTTAAAATTTTAATGGAATTTTTATTTACAACTGATAGTTTGTTTTATAAATAAAATTTTATTATAAACTAATTTTATTTATTTTTTATTCATTTTATTCATACGATCATCGTACCTCACCACTCACAACTACGATGTAAATAGGGCTTGAAAGGGTACTACTTACGTTTTCAAAGTCTCTCAAATTACGATAAATGTTTTTTTTTTAAATTAAAATTGGTATTAAATTTGTTTTTTTATGTTATTGTGACAAAATAAAAATAATACGATTATTTTTCGGCACGGGCCGTCCATGGGAAACCTTACCCTCTACCGGTCTACCCCTACCCACAATTTTAAGAACAAACCACGAGGCATAAATTAGCAGCGAGGCTGGATCGCCTAACGGCTGACAAGTTAAAAAAAACTGTAAAATAATCTAAATTAAGTAAAAGTAATACAAAGTAAATAATTTTAAACACAACTGGCACAAAACCGAGTTGATGACCACTCAATTTGGACAATATTTTTGACTTTCTTAGCAGTGATGTTAAAGAAACATATCAAGTTGTTGACTACTAATTAAACGAATCAGTGGCGCACATGGCGTATAACTTTTGTTATTACTTATTATGTTGCCTGAAAGTGTCAATTCCTGTGGCTGTGTTATTTAAAATATAAATGTGTAAAAAATATACATCTGTTTATACAATGTTCCATTTATGTGAAAGAAAAATAACTTAAAACTTAAAATCAATAAACATTGTATTCATTGAACATTGAACTAATAGATCTGTGCTGTTTTTATTCAACAGTTGTTATCAAGACGAGATCTGGGAATACTTGAAAAGAAAAAAGACTTTAAATTTAGAGCTGAGTAAGTATCAAAATACATCAATTTGTGGAATTGAAGTCTTTGAAATGTTTAGTAAATTTTGTTTTTTAAACTAGGGAACATCACAAGAAAGAGAGAACACTAAAATTTTTGAGAAAACAAGCTCTTGACAAAAATCCAGATGAGTTCTATTTCAACATGGTCAATTCCAAAATGGATGTTAGTGTTAATTTTGTGTAGAATGTTTATTTTTCAAAGTATTATATTTTATATATTAAAACAAAATTCTATAAATAGGATGGAATCCACAAAGCAGATGATAAAGTTATTACATATACAGATGCTCAGTTAAAATTGATGGAAAGTCAGGATATCAGATACATACGGTACAAAAAAGGCCTTGAAAAAAATGTCAGCATTTCTTCTTTATTTCAATAAAACTATTTAAGATTGCAGATTAAAAATGAAATTTTTGTGTTAAAGTATCAATGTTGTTATATCAGTTTGTAAATTGCTAGCTTGGACAATAATTTTTTACAGTATTGAAGAGAAAATTGAGAAGAGGAAATTACATTAAAAAGACTTCTGTATATATAAAGTGTTTTGTTAGTTAAATTAATTTTCTTGGATTTTAACAGAAAATTGAAAAACTAAAAGCATCATTGCAACTGGTTGGATTTGATGATTGTCCAAAAAATCAACACATCATTTTTTGTGATACCATGAAAGAAGGTGAACAAAAGTCATAATTATAAAATTTTGTATATGTAGTTTTTTACATGCTCTTATTAACTTTCACTTGTATGGATGTCCGCGAATGTTTAGAAGCTCGGGAGATCATTATAAAATTAACCAACTTAAAAAAAAATTAAAGTTTATTTTGACAAAAATATTTATGAAAAAAATTAAGAAACAAAAATTATTAAGAAATAAATTAAAGAAGCATATGCTAATGATGACAAAATGAAATTTTTCAGCTATCTTAAAAGAATGTTTTTAATTTAACTTGTTTTATATGCATTTGAAAATATAACTTTCTGAATTATTTTCTGATTAAAATTTTTTAGATTTTATCATGATTTGTTAACTATAATTAATTATGATTGAATAAAAATCAGGTATTTTAAACACTCCTGCTAAGGATAATCAGAACCATTGTTTAATGTTTTTTTAAAAATTTGATGAAATTCCAAACTTTTACATAAGTTTGATCAGTTTGTTTATGATAAAAAACATTTAAGGGACTGTCTAATCATTGTTTACTTATTTGTTAAAACTGTTTATTTTCTTTTTAGCTGAAGAATTTGAGCCTGCTAAGTATTTTGACACCCTCCCTGAGCTTGTCAACAGAACATTCAATCGACCAAGGATCAGTGACCTTAAGAAGAACTTACTCCAGCAGTTAGATGATAAGACGCTGGCTGTAAGTTTTTTCTTATTTGGTTATATTGATGCTGGTCATGATTAGTAGTGTCTAAAATTAAAATATTTAATTTTTTTATTAGGAGGCAGCAGTGGAAAAGGACCGACTTTATTCAGAGCTTGTGAAACGAATTGATCGAGAAAAACAATTAGGTATCATTGAAGCTAAGCTTGTTGTCAAAATGCAACTTCTGGTGAGATGTTTGTAGTTTTTTATTATACGAACGTTTTCCAATTTCAAAAACAATTCTGTTTAAGCTTGTTAACACAACACCAGCACTATTACTGATTAGAAGGCTAAAATTCTCATTCCATTACTATTCCCATAATACGGTTTTCTTTATTCCCAATCCTTGTGCAACAATTATTCCCATCCTCACCCAAAATAATGTTTATTTTAGCGGTTTAGAAGACTTTGCATGTAAACAGGCAGTCCAAATTTTGAGTTTGCCTTAGCTTTATTTAAAACTTACATTATAAATTTTAGAATCTAATTACTATAAAACATAACTGTAAAAGGGCTTAAATCAAATCTATAGAAAATTGCTTACAGTGTTCTTATTGGATTTCAATTTTAGACCAACCCCAATTAAAAATAGTTTTTTTTAGACATTTTTACTACTTTTATTGTTGTTTTACTGATTCATATTGTTTACTCACTTATATTTACTGTTATGTGACTTTGAAATTTAGTTGCTTGCATTATTAACGTGACCTTTCAAACTAATGGTAGCATCACAAGATTTTCACCTTGGCAGTGATTCACATGGTTTGTATATTGTCCCTTGTATCATCTATTTTAAAAAATTACAAAAGTTTTTGTTTTATATCAAAGCAACTTCAGCGCATTTTGGCTTACGTATTATGACGCTTTGCTTTCTTTTATTTTATAAATACAGTATATTTTCGCTATAACGTACCCAGGATATAACGTACAATTGGATATAACATACTGAAATTTTGGTATCGTGCACTTGCCCCGTCTCTTCTATGTTATTTTACCCCGGCTATAACATATTTGGGTATAACATACATTTAGCTATAATGTTCTAAAATTTGGGTCCCAATTACAATATTTACTATGTATATAATGGATTATTTAACCCATTTACAAAACATTATCAGTACCATTAAAGTTTATTTTGGCTTTAACATAACTTAACATAACATAACGTTTATTTTTAGAGTGAATCAGAACATTTAATAATCGTGTGTGAGATCCACTATTTGGGAAAAAGAAAGTGACATTCAAGTTATCGATCATTTAGTGTCCTAATTCCCAGACTCAGTTATTAATGCTTTCTTGCATCTATTAGCCAGCACAGCATAGTGGACTGTCAGAACGTGTTTGAAACAGTGGAAAGCACCATCTCGTATTTTGTTTCATTTCAAGAGTTTTGAAACTTAAAATAGTAGCAGATAATTTTTTATAGCTTAACTAGCGGGGTGGCGTTGCCCGGGGTTTTTCCTTCCCCACTTGCTCTCCCGTTCCTGGTCGCTTTTTCGCTCCCTGTAGCTTTCCTGCTCCCAGACGGTTTCTCTTTCCTGCTTGCTCTTTTGATCTTGGTCGCTTTCGCTTGCTTTCCCATTCTCGGTCGCTTTCCCGCTCGCTCTTTCGCTCTCATTTGCTTTTCCGTTCCCGTTTCCGCTCATTTATGTATGTATATATATATATATATATATATATCCCGCTCCACTCATTTTGTGACTGATTTTATTAATTTTTTTTGCTAAAACCTTCCTCCATTGACTCTCAAGCTTGTGTAAAAATTTCATCACGGTCGGATGAATGGTGTCGCAATGCATAAGTTACACACACACATAATCACATAAGTTACACTCACACATAATCTTATTTATTTATATATATATATATATATATATATATATATATATATAGAAAATGTTGAAGTTGGCTTAAAGCATTTAATGAGTTATTCATAGCTTCAGACATATGTACCTTTGTTGTTCCAGGATAAATCAACTCCAAAAAAAAAGGTATCTGATGAAACAAAAGAGTCAGCAGCCACTTATAGATGGGTTTACAGAAGAAAACGATAAGATCTTCCCATGTACTTTCAAATAATGTTGTAAATCATCAGAGTTTTTGTTAATTTAAAAAAAAAGAAAAATTGCAACAACTATGTTTAATTGTATAACGTGAACTATTTTATTCTTTTCAATCAGATAAAAGGCCAACAATTGGCAAAAGTGTATATAAACTGTCAAAGCGCCATATAATTCCTGAATTGGCCATCGCGACCACAAGACACTTTTTTAAGAAGCGTAAATAGGAGGAACACGTCCCCGTGCTCCATTTGGTAGGAAGCGCCAGGGCCGTAACCAGCTGCCGGGCCCAGGCCCCCCCAGTTTTGTTCAGGCCTCCCCAGTTGTGGTCGGGCTCCCGAGCTCATTCAGGCCCCCCCTAGTTTTTGGTATTTCTATCCAGTTAATATAAAACCGCACAATTTCTCTAATAATAATACAAGAGAAAGAGCTACTGAGAGGGCAAGAAAAAGAGAAATGCTAATAGAAGAGACTTACCACAGTGACCGCATGCAAGAACACTCTACTACACATTAACATAAATTTCATTGTTGTTTGTTTGCGTCCTCGTCACTTTCTTTCTCAGCGTTCAAGATCGACATTTTATCTTCAGCATTTGTTTTATTTCAAATTCAAATTAATTTGGTAGAATAAGATTCAAATTTCAATCGCTGAACCTGTTTTTTGCGTAAAGCTCATTTTGAGGGTCTAGGTTAGCTGAGTTTGTAGAGCGCCTTGAATGTGAGAGCTTCACGGTTCGACTCCCACTCACTGCCTAGTGGCCCATGTCAACGGAAAACTTAGCGGGTAAAATTGTTCTCTCCGTGGGGCATGTAAAAGAACAGCGCCTTTGAACAAAGCGGAAAAGGCGCTCAATAAATTATCAAACATTTACATTTAAATCACTGGCACGTGCAACTTATGTAAACACAAAATTTATACAGTGCCCCCGCCCAAAAATTTCTTGGGCCCCCCCCCACTTCCAAATTCCTGGTTAGGACCCTGGAGACAGTTAGCAAATTTTGTTGTGCTGGCTGAAGTAAACTGGGAAGTGTAGATTATGAGGATTTTTTAAATAAATAATGCACATCATATAGTCAAATTGTTTGCTGTTTATTATAACACACAAGCAAACAGTTTTGACATTGAGACAATGCTTAGCAATATCCTCAGGTGCAGAAGAACGTCTTACAACAATAATAGACGTGTAACTGGAGGAAAGATACAAGAGCTATTTTAACAAGCATCAAAACCCTGCAGAACAAAGAAGACATTTTCTCAAGAACTTGATAAGTTTCTATATATCACTTTAAATAAAAATGTAATAACTGCTCACATTGGCCAACTCTGACATTTACACATATTTCACTATTATAGATATTATTTACAAGACCACTAATATAAAAAGAGTTATCTTAAACTTTGTCACAGCAACATTTACAAGCAGGCTTGTGGAGCCGCTAATTTTTGTGGGAGCCAGAGCCGAAAATATCTTGAAGCTCCGGCTCTCAAAATATTTTTATATGAGCAGAATTTTTCAAGATGAAATGCTTTGAAATTCTAAAATTATTTTATTGTTTATCTCCTTCAAATTTGAAATGTTTTAATATTTTACAAACGTCACAACAGCAACAGCCTTCAATCAAATGATAGCGCGCGCACATCACCACAAGAAATCTTTAATGAATTGTTTTCGTTTCGTTTTAGTTCGTTTACCTCACTGATCTCTATAATATAACTGGATTATAGAGATCAGTGGTTTACCTGCCAAACTCTGTTTTTGGTTACATTGTTATTTTTGGACTTTTCTTATTTTATTCAAAATTTTTAAAACTGCATTAAAAATTAATACAATTATGTTCCAAATACACGCTCGAGATGCGCTTCAAGATTTGCTTTCGTTTGATGAGTGTTTATATTCTTATAAAATAATTACAATTTTTTAAATTGCATATTATTTTGTTAGCTTTATAGTAAAAATATTTCAACTCCGTGAAATAATTTTATCAAGCATTTAAAATAAAATTTTTGTTGCGCCAAAAAACAAAACGTAGCCTTTCGTATACATTTAAAATCGACTAATGTAGTCAGAACGTAGAAAATTTTGTTGCATTGGAAGTGTGAAAAAATCCTAGCAAGCATAGAATTTTCAGATTAGGTGTAAAATAGTGATAAGAACTTAGCATTCTAAATTCTATAAAAATCGGAGTTGTATGTCGTGAGTTATACGGCATTTTGTTTGATGGGCGATAGTTAGTAAAATTAGTGTCGTTCGCTTCTGTGCTTGGCGCCTAGTATACGTTTAGATTAGGTCTATTTGAAAGATAAGACAAATTAGAAAATATCAACAGAAACAGTTTTTTAGAAAATTGCTATTTTCTTTTCCGTTCTCACTGGAAGCTTGCTACATTTTTTGTCGAGTGGTTACTTTAATGGTGCAGAAGTGTAGAACATGTATGTATGAAAAGAGGAAGTGAGGACTGAGATATCTTTTTCTGTAATTTCTGAGGAAACAGAAATAAATTGAGATTTTTTAAAATGTTCATTTTGTAAGCAAGAAACATCTGAACACACTGGTGAAGTTGTAAGAGCCATGCCCACTGTATTTAAAAAACTGGAAGTTACCGGTTGTTGTGATTTGGTAAATTATATTAATGTGCACTACAACAAACATGTAATTAAATTGCATTTGTCGTGCCGCATGGCTCTGCAAAGAAGCAATGCTACGGATGATGAGGTGTGCAGAGCTGGTTCTAGCCTGTTGGTCAGTCTGTGTGGCGGGAAAGTAGGGGAAAGATTGGCTGATTTACGGTATGAGTCATATTTCAAATTGGCTCTGTCGTCGTTTTCAACCAGAAAGGCTGCCACTATCAGAATGTGCTGCTCACCTGCATGTACGATGCGTTAATTTGCGTGCTGTGATTTGGGGGACTCTGGACAAAGTAGTCTTGAAGGCAACCGACTGGGACTGGGAATCAGTTGAAAACTGCTTAAAACCCGTGAAAATAGTGGCTGACATTGCACCTCAGTCAGTCCTGAAGTTTGTTCAATGCTATTGTAATGGAAACTGTTCATCCAAGTGTGTTCATGTCTGCGAAACAATATGCACTGTGTTTCTGTGTGCGGAAATTGTCATGGGACGGATTGCTCAAATGGCGGTGTAACAGCAGATGAAACAAATAATATAAGCAGTGACAGTGAAGAAGAATCTTGTGGCACAGAACATGTGGTTGAGAGCAATGATCCACAGTTTTTTTTATGAAGACATTGATTTCTTCTATGTGGAATAAATTTAATATTTCTTGCTGCTTTCGAACTTAGACAGCAATTTTAGTTTTTGACGTATTGATTTTAGTTATTTGATATTCTAGTCTGACTTTTTCATGATCTCACTGAAAGCATTTATCAGTTGTGGTTATAGTATCATTCAAACTGAAGATCTGAATGTTTGATAACAGCTTCATTTATGCTGGCTTAATTTTAGATTTTGAAATTTTGAGGGCAAACGAACTAGTCAATTAGTCCTAAATGAAGATACGAACAGTTGCAGTTAAGACGAACTTGGAATTTAATTAAACATACCACCACCTGACAGTTGCGGTCTAACCGGACTCGGAATTTAATTAAACATACCACTGATACCACCACCTAACAGTTACGGTTAAACCGAGCTGAAGGGTAAACTAACTAGTCATTTGTGTGTATGTGTTTTATATTTTATGTATGTGTTTTATATTTTATGTATGTTTTAATTTTTTTTTAAAGCTAGATGTGTGCACATGTTAAATTTATGATTTTCTTAATGTGTTTCCAAATATTCCAGCAGACCTAGAGGTGTGTGTATATTTAGATGTAAATATGTACATATGCTGATACGTTTCTTGTTTGTATGTTGTTTGTATTTTAGGTGGTGAGTACGAGTCAGCCTTCACGTGGCACTCCCTGTGATAAACCAGGCATTAGGCAATAAATTGGGCAACCAGGTGAAACCAATGACTCATAATATCAATATTTTCTAATTTATAAAAATGATTATTCACAATATGCTGGATGTTTTACAATCAAGAATCTAAGAATAATGTCTTGCAATTTCCAGGGCAGGAAATAAAAATTGTTATTTTTAGTGTTTCTGTTGTTTTTCTGTTTGTTTTTTGTATTATATGTTGAAATTGGAAATTATTTATAGATGCATGTGAATAAACATATTCTGGAACTAGTTTGTATTTGATTGTTGTTCATAGGTTCAATTTTGGCAGTAATGACTTTTGAAAACCATAAAAAGTCATTTTCCAAAATGGCTGATATTGCAAAATTCATAATCAAGGTCAAGGTATAATCAATTATACCAGTGGATCTATGTACTACTGGACTAGCTTTAAAAGGCCCTCATTACCAATGTCATCCAGCCCATGGGGAGAAGGGTCTATAAATTTCTGTGGTTTTTCAGCTTTTTCTTCAAAAATTTTATTAAAAATTTTTTTTTAAATTAGTTAAGTAACAATGCTTTAAGACTATTAAAGTCAAGTTGTAACATTGTTATAAATAATTGTTTTGGAAAGATATTTTCGAATTGTCGGCCATCTTGTTATTTTGTTATCCTACACTCCCCCGCATTGTTATACAGTTATAGAATTCCGTTTTTCATATTCTCCTAATTCATACCTTTCCAACGATATATAATAAGTGCTTGCTAGGATTTTTTCACGGTTAAATTTATTTCTTGCTGACTAATGTTTAACAATTGTCATATAAGTAGAGTAGATAAACTAATAAAGTGTCAGTATAAACAGTTAAAAATGTTTCGGTGAAAAGTTTGTGCAAGTTTGTCTCGTGTGATACCCCCTTCATAGGAAGCCGGAGCCGAGCCGTCAAATTTTACGTCGCTGAAGTTAGCAACGGTAGCCAACTTTGCCTGCATTATACATAGAAAATTCAAAGTTGTTGCATTTTAATATTTTTAATATATTTGAATAGATAATTAAAAAACAAAACGATCTGTACTAGTTTCAAATAAATGCAACAATTATTAACGAAGTTATATGATAAAAACATACCGATTAAATCGGTCGTAATATCTCTGTTTACGTTTTACTCGCTTGGCGAATAAACACAGTGGCATGATAAATTCCAAATTGCTGTGTATTTTTAGATGGAAAATTCAAATTTGTGACATCTCAATAAAATTAGCATATTTAGATAGATAATTCAAAACCAAATCAATATGTAAAAGTTTAATCCAAATGCAACAAGAATTAACAGAGTAAATCAATAAAAACTGATTGAGAATTCGGTTGCTAACTTTTCACGCATTTAACATGGAAAATTCAAAGTTGTTGCATCTCAATAAAATTAGCATATTTAGATAGATAATTCAAAAACAAAGCAATATGTAAAAGTTTCATTAAAATGCAACAAGAATTAACAGAGTAAATCAATAAAAACTGATTGAGAATTCGGTTGCTAACTTTTCACGCATTTAACATGGAAAATTCAAAGTTGTTGCATCTCAATAAAGTTAGCATATTTAGATAGATAATTCAAAAACAAAGCAATATGTGAAAGTTTCATTAAAATGCAACAAGAATTAACAGAGTAAATCAATAAAAACTGATTGAGAATTCGGTTGCTAACTTTTCACGCATTTATCATGGAAAATTCAAAGTTGTTGCATCTCAATAAAATTAGCATATTTAGATAGATAATTCAAAAACAAAGCAATATGTGAAAGTTTCATTAAAATGCAACAAGAATTAACAGAGTAAATCAATAAAAACTGATTGAGAATTCGGTTGCTAACTTTTCAAGCATTTAACATGGAAAATTCAAAGTTGTTGCATCTCAATAAAGTTAGCATATTTAGATAGATAATTCAAAAACAAAGCAATATGTCAAAGTTTAATCCAAATGCAACAAGAATTAACAGAGTAAATCAATAAAAACTGATTGAGAATTCGGTTGCTAACTTTTCACGCATTTATCATGGAAAATTCAAAGTTGTTGCATCTCAATAAAATTAGCATATTTAGATAGATAATTCAAAAACAAAGCAATATGTGAAAGTTTCATTAAAATGCAACAAGAATTAACAGAGTAAATCAATAAAAACTGATTGAGAATTCGGTTGCTAACTTTTCAAGCATTTAACATGGAAAATTCAAAGTTGTTGCATCTCAATAAAGTTAGCATATTTAGATAGATAATTCAAAAACAAAGCAATATGTCAAAGTTTAATCCAAATGCAACAAGAATTAACAGAGTAAATCAATAAAAACTGATTGAGAATTCGGTTGCTAACTTTTCACGCATTTAACATGGAACATTCAAAGTTGTTGCATCTCAATAAAATTAGCATATTTAGATAGATAATTCAAAAACAAAGCAATATGTGAAAGTTGCATTAAAATGCAACAAGAATTAACAGAGTAAATCAATAAAAACTGATTGAGAATTCGGTTGCTAACTTTTCAAGCATTTAACATGGAAAATTCAAAGTTGTTGCATCTCAATAAAGTTAGCATATTTAGATAGATAATTCAAAAACAAAGCAATATGTGAAAGTTTAATCCAAATGCAACAAGAATTAACAGAGTAAATCAATAAAAACTGATTGAGAATTCGGTTGCTAACTTTTCACGCATTTATCATGGAAAATTCAAAGTTGTTGCATCTCAATAAAATTAGCATATTTAGATAGATAATTCAAAAACAAAGCAATATGTGAAAGTTGCATTAAAATGCAACAAAAATTAACAGAGTAAATCAATAAAAACTGATTGAGAATTCGGTTGCTAACTTTTCACGCATTTATCATGGAAAATTCAAAGTTGTTGCATCTCAATAAAATTAGCATATTTAGATAGATAATTCAAAAACAAAGCAATATGTGAAAGTTTCATTAAAATGCAACAAGAATTAACAGAGTAAATCAATAAAAACTGATTGAGAATTCGGTTGCTAACTTTTCACGCATTTATCATAGAAAATTCAAAGTTGTTGCATCTCAATAAAATTAGCATATTTAGATAGATAATTCAAAAACAAAACAATAAGTGAAAGTTGCATTAAAATGCAACAAGAATTAACAGAGTAAGATTTAACATGGAAAATTCAAAGTTGTCGCATCTCAATAAAATTGTTAGCTCATTATGCATGCATTTTACATGACCTATTCAAAGTTGTTTAATTGGAATTTTATTGCTATGGCCTCGTCATTTCACATCCTCTGTTCTTCAGTTCTTCAGTTCATTTTTTTTTCTTTTCTTTCTTTCTCTCACTTTCTCTCTTCACGCATTTAGCATGGAAAATTAAAAGTTGTATCGTCTCCATAAAATTAGCATATTTAGATAGATAATTCAAAAACAAATCAATATGTGAAAGTTTCATCGACATGTATCAAGAATTAACAGTGTAAATTAGTAAAAACTGTTCAATGAAATCAGTTGCTAACTTTTCAAGCAGTTAACATAGAAAAAAATATCATCACCATAATCATCAACACCACCACCACCACCACCACCATCCATCATCATCATCATCATCATCATCATCATCATCATCATCATCATCATCATCATCATCATCATCATCATCACCAGAATCATCATCATCGTCTTCTTCATCATCATCATAACAAATATCTTCATAATCATCACAAACATCTTCATCATTCTCATGATCATCACAAACATCTTCATCATTCTCATGATCATCAAAAACATGTTCATCATTCTCATAATCACATCATCACAAATCAATAAGTAAAAGTTTCATCAAAATACAACAAAAATTACCAGAATAAATTAGTAAAAACTGTTCGATGAAATCGGTTGCTAACTCTTCAAGCAGTTAACATAGAAAAAATATCATCATCAACACCACCACCACCATCCATCATCATCATCATCATCATCATCATCATCATCATCATCATCATCATCATCATCATCATCGTCATCGTCATCATCATCATCATCATCATCATCATCATCATATTCACCGACATCATCATCACCATAACCATAATAATAATTATCATCATCGTCGTCGTCGTCATTACAAATATCTTCATCATCATCACTACCACCATCATGATACAATCACAAACATCAGTATCTACATCATCCTTATCATCACCATATTTATTGATTTACTCTGTTAATTTTTGTTGCATTTCGATGAAACTTTCACATATTGCTTTGTTTTTGAATTATCTATCTAAATATGCTAATTTTGTAGAGATGCAACAACTTTGAATTTTCCATGTTAAATGCTTGAAAAGTTAGCAACCGAATTCTCAATCAGTTTTTATTGATTTACTCTGTTAATTTTTGTTGCATTTCGATGAAACTTTCACATATTGCTTTGTTTTTGAATTATCTATCTAAATATGCTAATTTTATTGAGATGCAACAACTTTGAATTTTCCATGTTAAATGCGTGAAAAGTTAGCAACCGAATTCTCAATCAGTTTTTATTGATTTACTCTGTTAATTTTTGTTGCATTTTAATGCAACTTTCACATATTGCTTTGTTTTTGAATTATCTATCTAAATATGCTAATTTTATTGAGATGCAACAACTTTGAATTTTCCATGTTAAATGCTTGAAAAGTTAGCAACCGAATTCTCAATCAGTTTTTATTGATTTACTCTGTTAATTTTTGTTGCATTTCGATGAAACTTTCACATATTGATTTGTTTTTGAATTATCTATCTAAATATGCTAATTTTATTGAGATGCAACAACTTTGAATTTTCCATGTTAAATGCGTGAAAAGTTAGCAACCGAATTCTCAATTAGTTTTTATTGATTTACTCTGTTAATTTTTGTTGCATTTCGATGAAACTTTCATATATTGCTTTGTTTTTGAATTATCTATCAAAATATGCTAATTTTATTGAGATGCAACAACTTTGAATTTTCCATGTTAAATGCGTGAAAAGTTAGCAACCGAATTCTCAATCAGTTTTTATTGATTTACTCTGTTAATTTTTGTTGCATTTCGATGAAACTTTCACATATTGCTTTGTTTTTGAATTATCTATCAAAATATGCTAATTTTATTGAGATGCAACAACTTTGAATTTTCCATGTTAAATGCGTGAAAAGTTAGCAACCGAATTCTCAATCAGTTTTTATTGATTTACTCTGTTAATTTTTGTTGCATTTCGATGAAACTTTCACATATTGCTTTGTTTTTGAATTATCTATCTAAATATGCGAATTTTATTGAGATGCAACAACTTTGAATTTTCCATCTAAAAATATACAGCAATTTGGAATTTATCATGCCACTGTGTTTATTCGCCAAGCGAGTAAAACGTAAACAGAGATATTACGACCGATTTAATCGGTATGTTTTTATCATATAACTTCGTTAATAATTGTTGCATTTATTTGAAACTAGTACAGATCGTTTTGTTTTTACCAATGCTTTTATTAACTCGTCGGCTCTGTTTCTCTGTCTGTTTCTCTGTTTCAAATCTTGCAATCAATTTTTGAGTCACTTCCTGATGATAGATTTTTTTCAAATTTTGCATACATGCTCAAGATAGAAGACAATGCAATATTCAATTATTAGTTTTACAATAAGTCAATTAATTTAGTTAATTTTCTTGAGGATTTTATATATATATATATATATATATATATATATATATATGTTTATTATATTTTTTATTTAGGAATTTAATATAAAATAAAAGAGTAATATAAGAAAAAATTGATTGCAAAATTTGTGTCTTAATTACATATAAGAGCATTGGTTTTAAAAATTCGTTTTTAATTTACTTGTTTAATTATCTATTCAAATATATTAAAAATATTAAAATGCAACAACTTTGAATTTTCTATGTATAATGCAGGCAAAGTTGGCTACCGTTGCTAACTTCAGCGACGTCAAATTTTCGGGAGCCGGAGCCATATATATAGAATAGATATATCGGAGATGAGCAGGTTTTGAGCGAGATGCCAAGATGGCCTCCGAAAAAACGATTTAGATATATTCTATATATATGGCCGGAGCCGGGCCGCGGAAAAAATTGGCGGCTCCGCAAGCCTGTTTACAAGCATATACAAGTACCTTCAAAACTGTTTAAGAGCATCAACTTTTTTGCCAATTTAAAGAATAAATACGTCCAACAACAAAGACTGATTTTGGGCAAGCCTTATTAAAATAGTATCTCATTGATTTTAACAGTTTCTTCATACAGGCCTCTTCATATATCGCCCTAAAACATATCTACTTCAACGACTTCAAGATTATCAGTATGAAGAGATTTATTACAAACTTTACCATAGCAATGTTTACTTTACAGGCAGATACAATGTAGCTCATATTTAAAACGTAAACAATTTTTAGAAGAGCATGGCTTTTTTTAATAATTCCAAATTTACAACTTATAGTATAAGTTTAGTATAAGTCTTATACAATAATAATTAGGCTATTTGAGCTATCAGGTGCTGCCTCTATATCAGTATTAATGAGACACAACTTAAAATCTATTTTTCCCAGCTCCATCTATCATTGTCTAAGAAAAACTTCAATTTCATTTCCTGAAAATGAGTTCTCAAAACATGCAAACAGGCTGCATTTTCAGTTAAGGTAGCTTTCCAGGAATAATTTTTGAACTACTTAATCCACACAATAAAAATTTTTTCCATTCAAATATAAACTTAGATCTTAAATTCTTTTTTTTGGAGCTTGATCAGCTAGCTGCTAGAACTAAAACTAACACAAGGCTGGGGCTGATTGCTTTTCTTTGCTTTGTTATTTACTTATGTATACAAACATCCACATTTATAGAGTTAAACTGTTATTTAAAATTGTATCTCAAATTAAAATTGCAGAAATCAATTGAAAAGTTTTCCCATTTTGTTTCAATATTTAGATTATTTTTAGTTTTTCTTTAGTAGCAGATTTACACACAACGCACTCCATTGCGATATTAGTTACATTTAGATTCAAAAATGTGCTAACTACAATACAAACTTATCATAACCAAACTTAACAGATGTAATAACACGAATAAAAGAAAATAAAAAAATACCAGAATGACAGACAAAAAACTGACTGAAGAGAAAACCATGTACAATGCTATACAAACTATACAATTATCTATCACACAACCTTGAGAGTCAAGAGGAATCAAATATAGAGAAAATTTTTTTGAAATCCGTCACAAAATGAGCGGAGCGGAGCGGGTGAGCGAGCGGGAACTATATATATATGTATGTGCGTATGTATGTGTGTATGTATGTATGTGTATGTGCATGTATGTGTGTCTGTTTGTGTGTTTATGTATGTACTAGCGGAGATACCCGGCGTTGCCCGGGTTTTTTAGAGGTTTTTCTAATGTTTGTCTCTTTCTCTCCCGTTTCCTTTCCCACCTGCTTACCCACTCCTGTTCGCTTTCCCGCTCCCGGTCGCTTTCCCGTTCCCGGTCGCTTTCCCGCTCCCGGTCGCTTTCCCGCTCCTGGTCGCTTTCCCGCTTCCGGTCGCTTTCCCGCTCCCGGTCGTTTTCCCGTTATTGGTCGCTGTCCCGTTCCCGCTCACGTTTGCTCTCCCATTCCCGCTCACGCTTGCTTTTCCGTTCCCGCTCGCTGTCCGTTCCGGGTCGCTTTCCCGTTTCTATAATAGACAAACATTCATATATATATATATATATATATATATATAGTCTTAGCAAATCTATTTTACGTTTTATAGGCTAACAGAAGTTATGAAAGAATGGAAAAGAAACAAGTAAATTAAAAACGAATTTTTAAAACCAATGCTCTTATATGTAATTAAAACACAAATTTTGCAATCAATTTTTTCTTATATTACTCTTTTATTTTATGTTAAAGTCGAAATATCTTAATTATATCGAAATATCGAAATTAATTAAAATTATCTAAATTAATTGACTTATTGTAAAACTAATAATTGAATATTGCATTGTCTTCTATTTTAAGCATGTATGCAAAATTTGAAAAAATCTATCATCAGGAAGTGACTCAAAAATTGATTGCAAGATTTGAAACAGACAGAGAAACAAACAGACAGACAGAGAAACAGAGACGACGAGTTAATAAAAGCATTGGTAATAATAATAAAAATATCATCAAAAAGCATCGAATTTAAATATCTCAACTATTTTCATGAAAATTTCATACACGCTTGAGAATCGCGGTCAGTGAGTGTGGTTCGTGTTAACTTGGTAAAATAGTCTGCCAGTCGGTTAGCGTTTTGTGGTCAAGAAAACCCTCAAGAAAACCCTCAAGAAAACCCTCAAGAAACCCCTCGATAAAATCCTCAATAAAATTAACTAAATTAATTGACTTATTGTAAAACTAATAATTGAATATTGCATTGTCTTCTATCTTGAGCATGTATGCAAAATTTGAAAAAAATCTATCAACAGGAAGTGACTCAAAAATTGATTGCAAGATTTGAAACAGAGAAACAGACAGAGAAACAGAGCCGACGAGTTAATAAAAGCATTGGTAAAAAATGAGCGTGAACGGGAGAGCAACCGTGACCTGGAATGGGAGAGCAAGCGTGACCGGGAACGGGAGAGCAAGCGTGAGCGGGAACGGGAAAGCGATCGGGAACGGGAAAGCGACCGGGAACGGGAAAGCGACCGGGAACGGGAAAGCGACCGGGAACGGGAAAGCGACCGGGAACGGGAAAGCGACCGGGAACGGGAAAGCGACCGGGAACGCGGAAAGCGACCGGGAAAGCGGAAAGCGACTGGAATCGGGAGAGCAAGCTTGGAAGGAAACGCGAGCAAGAGAGAAAATCGATAACAAAACTTCTGAGCGGGAAAGCGACCGGGAGCTGGAAAACGACCGAGAGCGGAAACGCGACGAAAACGGGAAAGTGGAGAAGGAAACGGGAGCGAGAGAGACAAACATTAGAAAAACCTCTAAAAACCCCGGGCAACGCCGGGTAACCCCGCTAGTACAACTATATAAATGAATAAGAATTTAAAAAAACGTCGTTTTACAAAACTCCTTATAAATCGTCAAATATAATATTTTTGTGAAATTTAAGCTCGAATTATTCAGTTCTCAGGTTTATTCCATCACTTTTTCACTAAAATAGTTAGAGTGAGTTATTACAGTTTTGACGATCTCAATCGACTTTTTTGCACCCGCAAAATCGTCATTTTACAAAACTCCTTATAAATCTTGAAATAAAACATTTTGGTCAGGTTTAAGCTCAATTTATTCAGTTTCTATGTTTATTACATCACTTTTTATACAAAACTAGCGGAGATACCCGGCGTTGCCCGGGTTTTTTAGAGGTTTTTCTAATGTTTGTCTCTTTCTCTCCCGTTTCCTTTCCCACCTGCTTTCCCACTCCTGTTCGCTTTCCCGTTTTCGGTCGTTTTCCCGCTGCCGGTCGCTTTCCCGCTCCCGGTCGCTTTCCCGCTCCCGGTCGTTTTCCCGCTCCCGGTCGCTTTCCCGCTCCCGGTCACTTTCCCGCTCCCGGTCACATTCCCGCTCCCGGTCACTTTCCCGCTCTCGGTCGCTTTCCCGCTCCCGGTCGTTTTCCCGTTGCCGGTCGCTGTCCCGTTCCCGCTCACGTTTGCTCTCCCATTCCCGCTCACGCTTGCTTTTCCGTTCCCGCTCGCTGTCCGTTCCGGGTCGCTTTCCCGTTTCTATAATAGACAAACTAACCCACAAACATTCATATATATATTGCGAATAAACTGTGGAATCAATAGCTTTTCGTTTAGGTGGTATAATTAATTCGATAGAAAGATTTGAAATTTGAAATTGTATTTTTAGCCAATTTTCAATATATGACGATATATGTAGTTCCCGCTCGCTCACCCGCTCCGCTCCGCTCATTTTGTGACGGATTTCAAATTTTTTTTTATATTTGATTCCCCTTGACTCTCAAGGTTGTGTGAAAATTTCATTACGATCGGATGAATGGTGTAGCAATGCATAAACGCCATTAACATATATACATATATACATACAAACATTCATTTTTATATATATAGATAGAATTGTTAGAATGAAAAATATAAACCATGAACTCAGTCAATAGGAAAAAGATATATATATATATATATATATATATATATATATATATATATATATATATATATATATATATATATATATATATACATATACATATATTACATTACATATATATATATACTCCAACTTACTACCGCTGACCAAAACGTTTTTTGTCCATAAAACATCAACGGAGAAACCAATTTATTTAAAATTTCACAGGAACCACCGCTTGAATAAGATACATAAGTGTGCCAAATTTCAATTAAATCGGTTCGGCCGTTTTCATTTGATGTCCGAACAAACAAACAAACATTTCATTTTTATATATAAGATAGTAAGTTAGAGTGAGTTCTGAGTGTTTTGTCGATCTTTTTTTCATTTCCGCAAATTCGTCGTTTTTCAAAACTCCCGATAAATCTTCCAATATGATATTTTGTAAAATTTAAGCTCGAATTATTCAGTTTTTAGGTTTATTCCATAACTTTTTTACCAATGCTTTTATTAACTCGTCGTCTCTGTTTCTCTGTCTGTCTGTTTGTTTCTCTGTCTGTCTGTCTGTTTCTCTGTCCGTTTCAAATCTTGCAATCAATTTTTGAGTCACTTCCTGATGATAGATTTTTTTCAAATTTTGCATACATGCTCAAAATAGAAGACAATGCAATATTCAATTATTATTTTTACAATAAGTCAATTAATTTAGTTAATTTTAATTAATTAATATATATATTATATATATATATATATATATATATATATATATATATATATATACATATATATATATCTATATATATAAAAGAACATGTCTTGACTGACTGACTGATGACTGACTGATAATCAACGCCGAGCTCAAACGCCTCATCCTAGGAACGTGAAATTTGGAACTTATATTACTTTTATTGCGTAAGCATCCGCTAAGAAAGGATTTTTGAAAATTTTGCTCCTGAGGGGAAGAAACTGGAAAACAAACTTTTTTCTAAAACAATGTATATCTCGAAAACCAAAAATGAGGAGATTTTGAAATTTGGTGTATGGATTCTTCTTAAAAAATAAAAAGATACGTGTTTCACCATTTTTTTAAAATTCGGTTTCCCGGACCTCAAATGTGGGTTGGAAAATTGGGTTATTTGGTTTTTAAAGTAGCTGCAACTTAAAAACTGTGAATGCAACAGGAGTAAAAATTAGTATTTAGTTTCTACTTCAAAAATAATGAAATACGTGTTTTAGCATTTTTTGAAAATTTGGTTTCCAGGACTTCAAATGTGGGATGGAAAATAGGGTTATTTGTTTTTTAAAGTAACTGCTACTCAAAAACTGTAAATACCACAGATTTAAAAATTAGTATTTAGTTTCTATTCTAAAAATAAAGATATACGTGTTTCACCATTTTTTTATAAATTTGGTTTCCAGGACCTTAAATTTGGGCTGGACAATAGGATTACTTGGTTTTTAAAGTAAATGATACTCAAAAACTGTAAATGCTACAAAAGTAAAAATTAGTATTTAGTTTCTACTCTAAAAATAATGATATACGTGTTTCACTATTTTTTGAAATTTTGGTTTTCAGGACCTCAAATGTGGGGTGGAAAAAAGTTTCTTTGGTTTTTAAAGTAACTGCTACAGATGTCTAAATTAGTATTTAGTATTTACTCAAAAAATAATGATATAAGTGTTTCAACATTTTTAAAAATTTGGTTTCCAGGAACTCAAATGTGTGGTGGAAATAAGGGTTATTTGATTTCAAAATAACTGCTACTCAAAAACTGTAAGTGCTACAAATGTACAAATTAGTATTTTGAAGTTTTGTGCTGGTTAAAAGTAGCTAAGTCCAGTTTATCACCGGTTGGGCCAAGCCGTTGTTTTAGAGTCTTCACACGGGCCAGGCCAAACCTTAAATCAAAGTAGGACGGGCCGAGGTTTTTCACCAAGTATATAGATATTTTAGTGATTTTAGGGTCTTTAGTTGGGCCGGGCCAAACCTGAAGTCAAGGTGGGACGGGCCGAAGTTTTTCATAAAGTATATAGAACTTCTAGGCCTGTAAGAATGGGCCGGGCCTAATTCAAACGGGCTGTTCCGGGCCAGGAGTTTAGGTTTTTAAAACGGGCTGGGCTAAGTTGTCGACGGGCTGAGCCGAGACCTAAAAAATTGATCTCTACTACGGATGCACGGTTCAAACTCTCTAATTTCACGCGAGCGAAGCCGCTACGGGCACTGCTAGTGTATACATATATAAGGTCCATTAGAATAGGTTAAGGCCTATTCTTTTTGTATATTGCGACTTTAATCTATATATATAAAAATGAATGTTTGTATATATGTAAGTTAATGTCCTTTATGCATTGCTACACCCTTCATCCGATCGTAATGAAATTTTCACACAACCTTGAGAGTCAATGAAAATCAATAAAAAAAAAAAAATTTGAAATCCGTCACAAAATGAGCGGAGCGGAGCGGGTGAGCGAGCGGGAACTATATATATATGTATGTGCGTATGTATGTGTGTATGTATGTATGTGTATGTGCATGTATGTGTGTCTGTGTCTGTGTTTATGTATACATATATATATATATATATATATATATATATATATATATATATATATATATATATATATATATATATATATATATATATATATATATATATATATATATATATATATATATATATATATATATATATATATATATATATATATATATATATATATATATATATATATACTAGCGGAGATACCCGGCGTTGCCCAGGTTTTTTAGAGGTTTTTCTAATGTTTGTCTCTTTCTCTCCCATTTCCTTTCCCACCTGCTTTCCCACTCCTGTTCGTTTTCCCGTTTTCGGTCGTTTTCCCGCTGCCGGTCGCTTTCCCGCTCCCGGTCGCTTTCCCGCTCCCGGTCGCTTTCCCGCTCCCGGTCGTTTTCCCGTTCCCGGTCGCTGTCCCGTTTCCGCTCACGTTTGCTCTCCCATTCCCGCTCACGCTTGCTTTTCCGTTCCCGCTCGCTGTCCGTTCCGGGTCGCTTTCCCGTTTCTATAATAGACAAACTAACCCACAAACATTCATATATATATATATACTAGCAGTGCCCGTAGCGGCTTCGCTCGCATGAAATTAGAGAATTTAAATCGTGCATACATAGTAGTGTATTGCACGGATCAATTTTTTAGGTCTCGGTTCGGCCCGTCGACAACTTGGCCAAGCCCGTTTCAAAAACCGAAATTCCTGGCCTGGCACGGCCAATATAAAATGGCCCCGGCCGTTTTTACAGCCGAGAAGTTCTATATACTTGATAAAAAACTTCGGCCTGTCCCACCTTGACTTCAGGTTTAGCCCGGCCCGTCTGAACACTCTAAAATCACTAAAATGTCTATATACTTGGTTAAAAATCTCGGCCCGTCCCACCTTGATTTAAGGTTTGGGCAGGGCCGTATGAAGACCCTAAAATAACGGCTTGGCTCGTCCGTCCGGTGATAAACTGAACTCATCTACTTTCAACCGGCACAAAACCTCAAAATACTAATTTTCACATCTGTAGCACTTACAGTTTTTGAGTAGCAGTTATTTTAAAATCAAATAACCCTTTTTCCACTTCACATTTGAAGTCCTGGAAACCAAATTTTCAAAAAATGGTGAAACACGTGTATCGTTATTTTTAGAGTAGAAACTAAATACTAATTTTACTTTTGTAGCATTTACGGTTTTTGAGTAGCAGTTACTTTAAAAACCAAGTAACCCTATTTTCCACCCCATATTTGAATTCCTGGAAACCAAATTTTCAAAAAATGGTAAAACACGTATATCATTATTTTTGGAGTAGAAACCAAATACTAATTTTTACTCCTGTAGCATCTACAGTTTTTGAGTCGCAGTTACATTAAAAACCAAATAACCTTATTTTCGACCCCACATTTGAAGTCCTGGAAACCAAATGTTAAAAAAATGGTAAAAAACGTATATCTTTATTTTTAGAATAGAAACTAAATACTAATTTTTACATCTGTGGTATTTACAGTTTTTGAGCAGCAGTTACTTTAAAAACCAAATAACCCTATTTTCCACTTCACATTTGAAGTCCTGGAAACCAAATTTTCAAAAAATTGTGAAACCCGTATATCATTATTTTTAGAAAAGAAACTAAATAATAATTTTTACATCTGTGGTATTTACTGTTTTTGAGTAGCAGTTACTATAAAAGACAATTAGCCCTATTTTCCACCCCACATTTGAAGTCCTGGAAACCAAATTTTCAAAAAATGCTAAAACACGTATTTCATTATTTTTGGAGTAGAAACTAAATACTAATTTTTACTCCTGTAGCATTAACTGTTTTTGAGTAGAAGCTACTTTAAAAACCAAATAACCCAATTTTCCAACCCACATTTGAGGTCCGGGAAACCGAATTTTCAAAAAATGGTGAAACACGTATCTTTTTATTTTTCAAAAAGAATCTATATACCAAATTTTAAAATCTCCTCATTTTTGGTTTTCGAGATATACATTGTTTTAGAAAAAAGTTTGTTTTCTAGTTTTTTCCCCTCAGGAGCAAAATTTTTAAAAATCCTTTCTTAGCGAATGTTTACGCTATAAAAGTAATATAAGTTCCAAATTTCACGTTCCTAGGATGAGGCGTTTGAGCTCGGCGTTGATTATCAGTCAGTCAGTCAGTCAGTCAGTCAGTCAGTCAGTCAGTCAGTCAGTCAGTCAGTCAGTCAGTCAGTCAGTCAGTCAAGACATGTTCTTTTATATATATAGATATATAGTCTTAGCAAATCTATTTTACGTTTTATAGGCTAACAGAAGTTATGAAAGAATGGAAAAGAAAAAATGAGCGTGAACGGGAGAGCAACCGTGACCGGGAATGGGAGAGCAAGCATGACCGGGAACGGGAGAGCAAGCGTGAGCGGGAACGGGAAAGCGACCGGGAACGGGAAAGCGACCGGGAACGGGAAAGCGACCGGGAACGGGAAAGCGACCGGGAACGGGAAAGCGACCGGGAACGGGAAAGCGACCGGGAACGGGAAAGCGACCGGGAACGGGAAAGCGACCGGGAACGGTAAAGTGACCGGGAACGGGAAAGCGACCGGGAACGGGAAAGCGACCGGGAACGGGAAAGCGACCGGGAACGCGGAAAGCGACCGGGAACGCGGAAAGCGACCGGGAACGCGGAAAGCGACTGGAATCGGGAGAGCAAGCTTGGAAGGAAACGCGAGCAAGAGAGAAAATCGATAACAAAACTTCTGAGCGGGAAAGCGAACGGGAGCTGGAAAACGACCGAGAGCGGAAAAGCGACCGGGAACGCGACGAAAACGGGAAAGTGGAGAAGGAAACGGGAGCGAGAGAGACAAACATTAGAAAAACCTCTAAAAAACCCCGGGCAACGCCGGGTAACCCCGCTAGTATAAAATAAAAGAGTAATATAAAAAAAAATTGATTGCAAAATTTGTGTTTTAATTACATATAAAAGCATTGGGTTTTAAAAATTCGTTTTTAATTTACTTGTCACTAAAATAGTTAGTTAGAGTGAGTTATTACAGTTTTGACGATCTCAACCAACTTTTTTGCATTTCCGCCAATTCGTCATTTTACAAAATTCCTTGAGAAATGTTTGAAATGGTCTTAGAGTAATTTGCCTCCTGGTTCTGTATGTTCTTTCTACTGTGAATATTTGTAATAAAACATTTTTTTATTGATCGCGAAACCATTCTAATAGATAAAATATTTTATATCTATGTATAAGGTTCTATGCAAACATATTTATATGTCTATGGTTCTACCGTACAAACAAAACTTTTGTATGTTGTTGAGTGTTTTTGAAGGTTGTTGTTTTGTCAACTGGTTAGCTCTATTTACAAGTAAGTATTTTAAGTGTTTTAATGTTTTAAACTTCAGGGTAAACTCTGACAAAACCTTATAAAACCTGGACTGATAATACAATAATTGGTTTTTTTCAATCAATTTTTGAGTCACTTCCTGATGATAGATTTTTTCAAATTTTGCATACATGCTCAAAATAGAAGACAATGCAATATTCAATTATTAGTTTTACAATAAGTCAATTAATTTAGTTAATTTTAACTAATTTCATTTTTATATGGGAAGAAAAAATTATAATAATTATAATTATTATAAATTATTATAAATAATATAAATTATAAATTATTATAAAATTATAAATAATTATAATTAAATAATTATAATTATAAGAAAAAATTGATTGCAAAATTTGTGTTTTAATTACATATAAAAGCGCTGGGTTTTAAAAATTCGTTTTTAATTTACTTGTTTGTTTTTCCATCAGCTGCATACACGAATAAATCAGAAGCTTTTGTTTGCTTATTAAATGGAAATTCAATATATTTTATTTACATGAAAGATAAATGCAGTTAATCATTGTAAAGCTTTCTGATAAACAGTTTTGTTTTGCTTCGCAGTGCATAAATGTACAACGATGATGGTTTTCCAACACGCAAACATGCAACATATAATTGTTAATGCGCGAAACATGGAAAATCAAAGTTAATTCCACAAACTTCCAAAGACTAGCGTTGTGATTTATTTATGGTCATCGCAAATGCCAGACGCCCTACCATACACCGTAGTGCTTTGGTTACTCTTAAGGACGAGCAGTCCAAACTATTTACATGTGACAAACCACCCACCCAACCAGCCAAAACTCCTACTAAGTTCAGATTGGAATTAAAAAAAGCAAGTTTAAATGTCCCAATTCACAAGAAGTTATAATTAATGACTTATCTACTGTAAGAATAAAGACCAGTGCTTCACGTAACCGCAAAACGAACACGTCAAGGAATGTATACAATCGCATATTAATATAGAGGAGTCAGAATTACATAAAACTGAGGAGTCCGAGTCGGAACATTTATCTACCGACTCCAGAGCCCTATTTTTAATCGCCTCGATCACATTATTCATTAGCTTTTTCACAGCCAGTCTCGATCTATTGCACAGTCGAGGTTGATTAATGTTACGCAACATTATGATAACTGAACCTACTTTTTTATAACAAATTGTGAAGTAGTCCAGGCAATTCTAGCGAATTCAAAAAATCTGTGAGATAGTTGACTACTGATTTGAAGGAAACCAACTGTCCCGGAAGAAAATTTTGAATGATCACATTGACATCTTTCCTTTTTGCTGCCAATATTGCTTGTGTGCTGAGCCAATTATGGGTTTTGAAACTTTTCCCTATGTTCAGAAAAACACTTTGAATTAGCTTCTCTTTCGAAACCGCTTGTTAGTCATTTCTTTGGCACTGATAAAACTCTTTTCCAATCTTATTTCAGGTAGTAGAACATTCCAGGAAAATGTCAAGCCCAAACCATTTGAGGGAAGATTGCTCAGCGATGAAGACGCCAGATGAGGAGTAAGTATAGGTATAATTGTAACTAGCCTTTTGCATGCAGAGCATCTGCGCATCTAAAAGTAAATGTAACTGTAAAGTTGATTATTTTATTTTTATTTTAACAATAATGTTATTCAAAGTAGGAATAAACCAAATGTAGTCAAGAAAATTAGCATGGCGAGACATAATAACAAATACTGCTCTATTAAAACTGAAATTACGTGCAGTGCAATTCTCTCTTTTCCCTGGCTTTCTCTCTTTTTCCTTTTCCTCTCTTTTTTCTTTGTACCTAGTGAAACACATGTCTCTCTACTTCCTTTTTACAAACTTTATATTAGGTTACAATCTCTGTTAGTGTGTCTGTGTGTGTGTGGCTTTTTGATTAGCTAGGAAGCTGAAACTTTCAGCATAGCTTTATATTGGATGACAATACATGATTCAATTAAAAAAAACAATTTGAACATCTTTCGTATTTCTAAATCGAGTGTATTTGAAATAAAAGTTTGTGTTGTAAAACTCGTTTTTTCCTTTACTTGTTTATGATTCTCTCGCTATAATTCTTTCTATTATCCTTTCTTAATTTGTTTTGTCTCATTCTCTTCCTTTCTTTTATTTGTATTTTTTTCTCTCCTTACCCCTAGTGAAATGCATGTTTCTCTGTCCTCTTCTCTTTTCCTTTTTTCTGTTGCATTCTCTCTTCTTTTCTTTTTGTTTGTCTCTCTTTCCTTATCTCTTCCTTATCTCTTTCTCACACACACACAATTTTTCTCATTTTCTTTCTCTCCCTCTCTTGGTTGCTCGGTTTCTCTTTCTCATAGCTCTTGACATTTTGCTAGTTAATGTAGATATAAATACAGTTTCAATTGAGCATCCCGTATTTAGATGTCTATCGACAGTGCGGTGAAAGTAAACTAAGAACAGTGATAATATTTTAATCCGACAATGAAGCCAAATTAAAGCAAGGTTGGCCAAAAAAACTGGCGTATGTGGCATGAAAGGCATGACGTGCAATAGCTTTAGTGAAGTCTGTGAATACTTTAGTGCATTTCTCTTTCTATCTTCCTTCTCTCAGAAAAATATTGGAAATTATATATGTTAATTATTTATCTGAGTCATATTGCAGAAAACTGGAGAAGCCTGTTTCTAATGCAGAATTGGCACAAGTTTACCAACAAGTTTGGGATCAACTAGCAGTTATGGACGAACCACTTAAGGTTAGCACTATAAGATTATACTTTTTTGTGCCAATGCACCAGATATCCTTTATCTAATTGGAATATCAGATATCCAGTGAGATTTGCTATCACTAACATTATAACTCTTACCCATTTTGGACCATCGTTTGATTGACGAACGCATTTTTTCATGTTACCGCATAAAATTAGGTTTTTGTGTTTAATAGTAGCAAACTGGAGCAAAAATTGGAGGCGGAAAACGTGGGGAAAACTTTCCCGGAGCGAAAAGCCAGGGGAGAACTTTGTATAAACCGCCATCCATATATTACTTAGGCAATAAATAAACTACAGATTTTGACACCCCCTAACTCTGTTGCACCTCGTACATTTTAGACCGCTTCCCCCTAGGCGTACATACGCACGGCAGCTTTAACCTTCTCCCGCAGCATAAAATGCATAAAACCACCAATGAATTGCCATTTTCTGATGAGGGCACAGCCAAAAAGTCCTGTATCGAAAACTCTCATTTTTTCTTAAAAGTAGTCAATTTTTGTTAAAAAATGGCTGGTGACTGGGAAAGTGATAGACCGGTACTTATTTTATTATGATAGACTTTTATTTAATTTTTATTGAGCAAGGTGGAGTCATTTTAATCACCAATCGTTTTTTTAACAGGGCGATTGTTTAAGAATGATTCAAATTATACACGAGAAGCACCTATGGGCAAAAATGTGTTCAGAGAAAGAAGAAAAAATCAATGAGCTCAAACAAAAGGTCCGAGACTTGGAACAGGCGCCCCTTCGAATCAAAGGTTTTTACAAAAATATGTCATTAACTTTTAACCATTAAAAGCTTTAAAATATATTTAAATAAATATCAGTTTGTAATTAATTTAATGATTATTTTTAAGCGATTGATGCAAAAAGAACAGCATGCTCGGAAGAACTGGATTCGGTAATTATTATTTCAATGTGTTAAGTGTCATAAGACTTTTTATTTTGCTTATATAAATAAATAAGTAATAACTAAGTCAAGCAAATTCATATATGCAGTTGGAAAACAAAATTCTACAAACAGCTGAGTTTAATCAAGAGATTGAAGATCTTAAAACATGCTCGGCAGAACTGGATCTTAAAGAAAAACTGGCTATAAAGAAGCGGGAAAGAAATGATTTGTTCATGTCTTTAGTGAATGGAATCAAAAGGAAGCATCAGAGCAATGAGAGAAGTAAACGACCAAGTAAGTTTTACATTTAAGGCTAAGGGATTATCCATAGATGCCCACATGATTAGAGTGGGATTAGATGTTCATTTTTTTTTCAAAGCTAGAGTGCCAATCGGGTTGACTTAGCATCAATGTCTGTGGCTAAAGGAGGGCAGGTGCAGATTTTATTATGTGGCAAATGTTCCCAAAAATTAGCCAAAATTGTGTGAAACCATTTCTGGATGGTTCCTAATATAGATTGCATAATAATCTATTTATAGTTTATTTATTAATCTATTTTAATTGAATCTATTTTATATTTAGTACTATTTAAAATACTATTTTGTTATAAGCAAGCAACTGAGGTGCCAGAAACAGCGCATTGCCGACAGAATGCTTTTCATAAACTGCGCCTTATTACCTAGCTTAAACTGGTACTCATTTGACGAGCATAAGTGGGTGAAAGGCTGAGTTGGCCTGAGCCGTAGGAGTGAAATCCTCGTCCGAGGGAGTTGTGTGATGTGAGATTTCCCACAAAATCAAACCCAGTACCTTAAGCATAGAAGTCCAAGACTTCACCACTTTACTAAACTCCTCGATCAAAGTAATATTTTTAAAAATTATTTATTAATATTTTTTAGAAATAGAAGACCAGGAAGTGTAGATGGCAAACTTTTGTCTATTTGAAAGAACAGCTGGCACCAAAGTCAATGATCTGCAAAAGAATTGAATTGATTAATTTTTAAGAGAAATAAACTACAGTTTGAGAATTTCAACCACATTGTATTGAAACATTTGGTCTGCATTGAATTTAATTGATATATTTGAGAAATGTTTGAAATGTTCTTAGAGTATTGTGTCTCCTGGTTCTGTATGTTCATTCTACTGTGAATATCTATATATATAAAAGGAAGTCGGGTTTTGTGTTACAACACTTATAACTCAAGAACGGCTGAACCGATTTTAGAGATTTTTGATTTATTGAATTTCTCTCAGCTCCTATTAACAGAATAACTAAAAAAAATTGACATTGAACCACATATATATATATATAAAAGGCACTTCGTTGGACTATGAGGTAAGGAACTGCAATAACCATTGAACTATTAAGCACGAAATATTTTATGGTGAATATTTGGCTCCTAAAAGAATTTTCAGTCTAAAGGAAAAAATGTTTTATAACTTATTTAAAAATTTCATTTTCTGTTCAACTAATTTTCTATGCTATTGTTTTATATCGATCGTTGTTTTCATATATCCGTTTTTCGAGTCTTTTTGTTCCACGTTCCACGTTTGGATATTGTTACTCTGATTCTAAGAAGGTGAGTTATTTATTTATTTGTTTTTCATAAAATTGTTTGTTGTTTAACGCCTTCGTTTCATTCCGCGTGATTGCATATATCAATATTGCTATACTTTCGCCATTAGCCTTCGTTTCATTCCGCGTGATTGCATATATCATTATCGCTATACTTTCTCCATTAGTCGTTTATTAATTTATCAATTTTTATGATAATCTTTATATATATAGATATCGCTTTTTCAAACTTATTATTATTCAATTTTTTATACCATTGAATGTTTCAGTATATATTTGCTTAATTAAACTGGCTAAAAGTTGCTTGAAGCTCTCAAACGTTGTTACGTAAACTAATTTGAATTTATTACGCAATTACCTTTGATGGTCGTACATAGGCACTTTTTAGCCTGGAAACGTTTTTTTGGTCCCCCTCAGCTCATTTTAGCAAGATTTCAATTTTTTCGATAAAACCTCACAGTGCTTATGTATATATGTATGTATGTATGTATATATATATATATATATATATATATATATATATATATATATATATATATATATATATATATATATATATTATCATTTATTAATTGCTTAAAACAAAACAAATTTTGATCGAAAGCGATCACATAGGTAAAGTAAGCTATTGTGCTATTGTAGAAAGCAAGTATGTTTTCAGTTTAATTTTAAATTCACGTAAGGTTGTAGATTCTTTAATAGATGTGGGTATTGCGTTCCAATATATATATATATATATATAATCTTCTCGCTCGCTCTCTCGCTCATTTTTTGCCCGAGTTCAATTTTTTCACAAAAATCTTCTCCTATTGCCTCTCAAGCTTGTGTGAAAATTGCATTACGATCGGATGAATGGTGTCGCAATGCATAAAAGACATCCGGACATACATACATAATCCAATTTTTATATATATATATATATATATAGATTAATTTTTTTATATTTTCAAGTCGAAGTGGTTGGCTATAGACATAAAGTCTTCTAAACCACTATAATAAACGTTATGTTATCTGTGACATAGGAGGAATCATCACAACTTTCTCGCACTTTATGAAAATGTTGAAAATACATTAATACACACACGAGCCATTTGAATTTACGAAAAGACGCTATATAAGTTCATTTTGATTGATTGAATAATTGATTTTTACTCGCTCTTCCTCCAAACTGAATACCAGCTTTGGAAAAGAGTTGGATTTGATGAGATAAACAATGTCAGGCAGACAATACAGAGAAACAATATTAGAGCTGATTCTTTCTTCAATATATTTTTGGCGAACCATATATGTATCCGTCATCCGTACCTTGACTCTATTCTTCAGGCTCTGAGTAGTGATGAAAAGTTCCGGAAAGTTTCCGGGAGCATTTTAACTCATTTCAGTTGTTTCCCTTGATGTCTGCATAGGTTTGATCTTTTTCACCTACCTACATAAACCTGACCCCCTACCCCTATATAAGAAAGTTACAAGTTACCCAACAATATCCATCCCCCGGCCAATACTGGATCCGTACCTGTACATGTGCTTCAACCTATGTTAAATTCCTAACAAATTTAAATCACCGAGATCACAACTGTAAAAAAGCTTTCTATTAATTGATTAACATAAACATATTTATAAGAATAAACAACAAACTGTCCACAATTAAATTTCATACATTTATTCATTAATGGTAACCCACATATATATTCAAAAAAATTGCTCAATGTAGCAGCCAATGGTAAATGGTTTAATGGTAAAAACAAGTACTTTAAAAAAATTTATTAAAAGTTTACTTTTAAAATTCTCTCCAAAATTGAATAAAAATAAAGCACATTGATTATTCAAATATTTAAAATATGATTAATGGATTTCTGGATAGACTGACTAGTCATAAAAAGGAATGAATATTTTTTCAACATGACATATTTCCACCAATAAAATTATTTGGAAAATTAAAATACCATTAAAAGGACTAATTAATTATTGCAATGCTCTTTACACCGGTTAACACATGAGATACAAGTGTGACTTACATGTACACACATGAGATACAAGTGTGACTTACATGTACACACATGAGATACAAGTATGATGTAAGTATGCAAACATGAGATGCAAGTACAATGTTCATGTACACACATGAGATGCAAGTACGACTTACACATACATACGAGAGAGACAAGTACGACGTACACGTACACACAAGAGAGACAATGGGACAATATCTCAATATGTGAGATTCCAAAGCAGAAAATGCATAAAAAATTTGAAACATCACAGATGTACACAAGTGATGTCACAAATGGAAAAAAACTTTCAAGTAATTCAGCACAAATTTTATACTTTAAAAAATACAAAAAATGACTTAGCAAATGAAGAAAAAAAACAAATAAATCAAAAAGTGAAAAGAATTTTATCATAGAAATAAAAAAAAAACAAAATTATGAAATTAATATGACTGTACTTGATAACATTTTCATCTTTAATATATGATAGATCTACAATAAATTACAACACATAGCTAAGTAGCACATATCCAACTTCATTGGAAAAATAACACTTTAGTAAAATGCCTGACCAATGGGAATGCAGCAGAATAATGAGATATATGTTTAATAAATAAATGCATACAAACAAAAAATATATTTGCAGATTAATTACTAACAAATGCAATATTGAAAAGCAGATTTGAAAAGTAAAACATAATTCTCATGACTGGAATTGGTAATAATAATAATTTATGTAACCTGATGTAGTTTTAAGTACCCACATGTAATCCATTTAAAACAAGTACCTGTAATGTGCTAATGTAATTAAAACATTCTCAATTTAGTTCACTGCAATCTCGATGACTAGATTGAACGACCAACTAAAAGAGATGCTGAATATTCAAATTAACCACCATTGTCCATCAAAAGCTATTTCTTTAGTTAAGTTCATTAAAAACTATTTTAAAATGGTGGACGACTCGTTGTTAAAAACATCTGATGTTTTGTTCTTATTAACCGGATTCCCATTACGAACCGTTTTGTTTGCATTCTCCATCGTAACTCTTGACTTTCACATCATCATCATCATCATCTCGACTGCTTTCAGACGAACGTTCAACAACTGTTTGCTTCTTCAGCTTTTCGATGGTGTTCAGAAGAGCTGCTCTTTCCAGTTCGAGAATTTGATTCTGAGATCTTAATTTGACCTCGCTGATGCTTAGTGAACCATTTTCTGTTTCCAAGATTCTAATCTGACGTCTTGCTGTCTGCGATTTTTATAAAAACATAAAAAAGTTTTTAGAATTTAAAAAAAAATAGATTTTCAGCCGCAATAAACTGTTAAGTGTTAAATTTTGCTTCTGATTTATCTGTATTTTGCCACTATAAACATTTAACTTTGTAATACAAAGAAATATTTATTTAACTGCAGAAAGAATAAATAGACAAATAACTACACACACACACACACACACATGCATACACCATTACAAGTAAATAACTACACACACACACACACACACACACACATGCATACACCATTACAAGTAAATAACTACACACACACACACACACACATGCATGCATACACCATTACAAGTAAATAACTACACACACACACACACACACACACACATGCATACACCATTACAAGTAAATAACTACACACACCCATACACACACATGCATGCGTACACCATTACAAGTAAATAACTACACACACACACACACATGCATGCGTACACCATTACAAGTAAATAACTACACACACACACACATGCATGCGTACACCATTACAAGTAAATAACTACACACACATGTATGCATACACCATTACAAGTAAATAACTACACACACATGCATGCATACACCATTACAAGTAAATAACTACACACACACACACATGTATGCATACACCATTACAAGTAAATAACTACACACGCACACACATGCATGCATACACCATTACAAGTAAATAACTACACACACACACACATGCATGCATACACCATTACAAGTAAATAACTACACACGCACACACACATGCACCATTACAAGTAAATAAAAAATGCAACTCCACAAACTTGAAGCTGTTCAAGAAGTTCCATCTTCTGCCTCCTTAAACTATCATTGGCCAGTTGAACCCGAGACAGCTTCATGAGAAGTTTGTCTTTCTCGGGCGCATCACAACCTGGAGAAGTTCGTGAGGAGCAGTTCTCCATTTCTTCATGTAATATATGGTACTCAACCTCATATGCTTCCAAAGTCTTTGTTATATCCAATTGAAACACCTGCTTGGTTATTTAACAAACATATACCAACAATTTATATCTACAAACACAAACTCTTTACCAGTAAATTATATCTACAAACATATACACTTTACGAATAAATTACATCTACAAACATATACTCTTTACCAGTAAATTAAATCTACAAACATATACTCTTTACCAGTAAATTAAATCTACAAACATATACTTTTTACCAGTAAATTAAATTTACAAACATGTACTGTTCATCAACAAATTATATGTACAAACACATAATGTTTACTTAATGCCCTTGACATATTTAAGCTGTCAAATATTAATAATAACAATAACAAATTGCCTCCACAAACGTATACTGTTTACCAACAGAGTATATCAACAATATAACATACCAAACCATTATAATTTCTACAGAACACATTAACAAGAGGTGACTTTTGAAAACACAACTAAATTGACATAATGCCCAAGAAGTCATTTTAAATCGATATTGATACATTTGCATCTCAATGTAAAGAAACCTGATTGAAGATTCTCTCCATCTGAATGATGGCCATATCTGGCAAAGTGGTCTTCAGAAACTCAACGATGCTCTCAAAAGTGCCACACTGTTTGATCAACTCCTTGTGGTTCCCCAACAATATAAGAGCCACTTTCAAGACCACTTCGGTTCCAAAGGTGAAAATTAAATCTAAAGTAAAAAAAAAAGTGGTCTTATGATAAAAAAAATGAAATTTTAATATGTCATATGAATTTGTAAAATTTTAAATTGCACGTTATTTATATTTATATAAGAAACCTGTAACTATTGATATTTGATACAATGGCTCAAATTGCTGGCTGACACCTCAGGAATGCAATCACTTAGTTTCTTAATATTTGTCAAGTCTATAACAATCAGGCCCACCAATATTCTCTTATTCTGTATAGAATTAATTATTGTAACTGTCTTTACTAGGGTCTTGCTGATACTGCTCTTTCTCCATTTACTAAAGCCTTTAATTTTGCTGTGCATTGTCTCACACACTTCTCGATTCTTTTATATTTCTCTTTCTCTTGTTCTTCTGCACTGGTTACCTCTTAGATATAGAGTGATTTTTTAAAATTGTCTTATTATGCTTAAAAGCGAAAATTGCACTTCTCCCTCATATTTGAAAGATCTTAGAAGTTAGGTTTAAGATCTTCTACTGCTAATCATGCTTTTACTTTCTCTGTAAAGCACTCTTTTGCCAAATGGTCCTTTTCTTATTCTTGTCCCTTTCTCTGGAATTTGCTTTCACCTACTTTCAAAACTTCTTCATCCCTCATTTCTTTCCGCCGGGGGCTGAAAACCTTTTTTTCAGTCAATTTGTAGCCGAGCACTAATGAACACCTCATCGAAAAAAGTGCTTTAAAAATTGAATTTGATTGATTGATTGATAGAATAGGGGTGAAAGAAAATGCAACTGGTTTGGGTACTAAAAAATATTATGTAAAATTTATTTAACATAACAATACTGCACCCAACAATAAAACAACAAAAATAAATAAGTTTTGTAAAATGAGATGTTGATGAAGTAAGATATATCCAGAACTTCTGATGTAAGAAATAGAGAGGGAAAAAAAGAGAAAACAGGCAAGCAAACAAACAGGCAAGCAAACAAACAGGCAACAACGTGACTTGAGAAAAACGTTGTAAAAAGGATCTGCTGAAGAAGTTAGAAAGCTGTCAGCATACACATGGCAGATGCTGTAGTGATGTACAATAACCTTTGTTTTATAAAATTGTCATTTTTGTAAAAAAAATCTTCCATTACTGAGTTTTACATTGTACAATTGGAGCTAACTTACAAAGTTCTTCTTTTAGAGCTGTTTCAATAAATTTCTTTATTAAAATTCGTTTTTCATTGATAGAATTTGTTTGAAAGTTTGTCATTAACTTATTTCTATAAAATCTGATGAGAGTTTAGAAACACATGGTTGTTCTACTCAGGGGCCCAAACTTCTCTGGGCAGACGTGATTAAAATATCATGATCACAAATTGTTTGTTGTCATTTTGTGCTGCATTGACAAATGTTTCTTAAAAAACAAAATTCTAACCGAAGACTCTTCCAACAAATCCGAGAGGAAATTGAGATGCAAATATGGTGAGAAACCAAGGAGCTGCATACAAGGTTGGAGCGATTTGATGTTCTTCGAGATGTTCATACAAGTCTCTGTAGGAGTCGTGCAACATTCGAGTCAATTGGTACATTCGAATCTGTATTGTAATTAAGATGTGTTACAACAACAAAACAGTGAATATAATTGAGGGTACATTTCAATTGGTACATTTTTAAAAAAAAAACTGAACATTTATTAACAAAGGGACGCAGTCACAAGCAAAACAAAACACAAAAGAAATGAAAAGAAAGAAAATTCAAATCAAATACAGCGAGCGTTCATCGGGATTGCAAGTGACAGTAAATAAGTAACAGTAAGTTCCAAGGTCAGACCCAAGGGAATTATTTCCCACTATAAGAGGCTACTTACGAATGATTGTGTAATAATTGAAATTTATATTATGTTTTGAACTTAGATAAAGACGATTTAACGTGACATGGTATTTTAGAATAAACACAAGGTCTAAGGCATTTTAAGGATAACAGTTTCAAGTTAGTTCGGGCATGTTCAGAATGAAATCGGTCCCTATGGCGAAGAAAGTAACCGTGAATGTCAGTTGGTACATTCAAATCTGTATTGTAATTAAGATGTGTTATAACAACAATACAGTGAATATAATTGAGAGTAAATTCTTTTAATTTAATTTTGCAATTAACATCCTTGAATTATTGAATCAAAGCCTGAAAATCAAGTTCGGTACAAGTACAGAAAATTCTGCTTTTAATCCATTATTAACATTATTGCAAACAACCATGTTATCAGCTTTGTTATTTCTGTAATATATAATTATCCAAGTATCTTCAGCCACAAATGATCCAGTTGAGACAAAAATATATTACAGAAATAACATGGTAATTCACAAACTTCAGTCGACGCAACTGGTGTATCAATTCCACATTGTAAGGTGGATACATACATCGAACTGAAAACGACTACTTTCTCAAGACGCCTCTGAAGCGTGAAGTTCTTGTTGGCAATGTTAAAGTTACTGCCAAAGAAAGAGATATTAGACATTAGTTATTAAACAACTGAGAATCAAAGAAGCTCTGCTTATCTTACAGCAGATGCCAGGAATTAACAAACAGTTAGATGCATTTCCACATGTTCTCAGATTTGTATGGTTTGGGGTTGACGGGTTTCAAATTAGCTTGTGGTGAGGAACAAACAAACAAAACGAAAGGGGCCTGGAAGTAGATGATGAGAGTGAGTCCAGTACTTCAGAAAAAAGAACATTTAGTTTAACCTGACATTGAATATATTTTAAATTACATTTAAATTAAAATATACTAAAAAGTATCTTCAAGACCATCATATTTTAACCAGTTCTAGACATGCAGAGAATCCACACGAGGGCTGCTATTATTGTACATATTGTGTTATATTATTGTACATATTGTGATACATAATTGTACATATTGTGTTATATTATTGTACATATTGTGTTATATTATTGTACATATTGTGATATATAATTGTACATATTGTGTTATATTATTGTACATATTGTGTTATATTATTGTACATATTGTGATATATTATTGTACATATTGTGATATATTTTGCAACTGCTGTTTCTTTGCACTTTTTCTATTGCCAGTTTGCCTTGAAAATGGAATAAAGGTACTCTGAAACACACAGGCTTTAGTATAGAATAAAATAATGATTGCCAATGTATTGTTTGGAGTTGAAAGTTAAAGTTATTCAGAGTAGTTTCCGTAAATTTCGAAGAAGCTTCATTAAAGTTATTTCAGCTAAATATGTGGTGTTTTTTAATAGAGAAAATGTTTAAGAAGCAAATTTCTAGCCAAATACATTATATATATATATATATATATATATATATATATTATTTAAATATACATAAAAGCTTGCTGGACTGTAACCTGAAGTGGCACCATGTCAGGTTTGTACTGTCTTCTGAATCCCAGTCGAAACATGATATGTTTCAAAATCTCAAATGCATCTTTTTCATTTACCTGGAAATGTTAAAATACCAATTTTATTCAGAATCTGTTTTCAACCATATCGAACAAAATTTATATAAACAAATGGAAAGTAATATGAATCACCAACATGAATTAAAAGGGCCCCAGCAACAAAACTTAGTCCCTGACAATATCCCACTTCAACGTCGAGAACCGAATAAGCTTTGAGAATATTAAAGAGAGCAGCTTGTCCAGGTCCAGAGGAGGTAGCAAAGTAAGGATGGCCCGGATAAGTACGTCCTATAATTATTTAAATTTAGGTTTTTAATTAAAGTGTGAAAGCGAGAACTTAATCAGCATACATAATTTCTGATGTATGTATGTATGTATGTATGTAGTATGTATGTAGTATGTATGTATGTATGTAGAGGAGACTAGTGCTGATGGACCACGTATTGAATGGACCTGGGTTTAAAAATTCAATTTACATATGACTTTAATAATAATTGACTCAAGAATCTTGCAACAAATTGATGTCAGTGCCACAGGTCAATAATCAACATACATAATTTCCGATGTCAGTATATATGTATATATGTTAGCAATTTCACATAACGCAGCAGCCATGTTGGTCAGTAGTTGCTAAAATTAGTGCGCCCAGGCGTGTAGTAAAAGTTATTTTGCAACTGTACACTGTCAGTCATAAATATCAGAAGAGGTGATGATGCAATCAAAAAATATTATATAATGAGATTATACAAAATCCGTCATTTTTGACAGGCTATCTCTAGTCTACATACCTAATTTCCAATGGCTGTATGTATGTATGTATGTATGTGTGTGTGTTATAACTCATTTCGAGCTTTCTTTGCCGAAGGTCTTCAGAAGAAGAACCTCTCATTCCTTAGCGTTTCGGCCCTTGAACTTCTTAAAGTTTTTAAGAGAGGTGGGTTGATCAGACGGACGCCCTTCGGTGAGAAAAATGTAGACTTCTTGACTTTAAACTTTGAAACTTCAACGTTCAGAAAACAGGAAACTTTTTGAAACAAAACTTGGAATCGCCGAAACAATTATCGCCCACTTTAAACAAAGGCGAGGCTTTTTTCTATTAGCAAAAATCCAAAAAGATGCAGCTTCAGCTGTTTGGGAGATCTCCTTGATGGCTCGAGTTTTTTCTCGGTTTGAAAAACCAAGAGCTTTTAAGGGATTTAACGATGAGATAACTGAACAAACTTAATCATTCTCTGGGACTAGATGGCTTTCTTTTTACAAACTATTATTTAGGTTACAATCTCTGTTTGTGTGTGTGTGGCTTTGTCTGTACGCAAATCTTGCAAGTGAAATTTAACCAGCTTTTTGACTAGCTAGGAAGCTGCAACTTTCAGCATATCTTTATATTGGATGACAATACATAATTCAATTAAAAATAAAAATAAAATTATTTGAACATCTTTCATATACATACACACAGACACACATCGAGTGTATTTGAAATCAAAGTTTGTGTTAAAAAACTCGTTTTTTCCTTTCTTGTTGTTTTATAAAAAATATTTTTTATATATTTTAATTTTTTGTTTTTTAAATTTTTTTATTTACATATATATATATATATATATATATATATATATATATATATATATATATATATATATATATATATGTGTGTGTGTGTGTGTATGTATATTAATGTTTAATGGTGATATATTTCCTTTATTTTAGTCATGTTGTCATGTTCAAAAGATTTTGTTTAAATTATATTACTCGTTCACTTTCAGTTTTTTTTTTCAATTGAACGATAAAATGAATTTCTTTAAAAACTACCAATTCAAATCATTAAAATCTTTGTGTCTGGAGCTTTGTGTTAATAACTTTTCAAAAATATTTCTTGATCATTTCAATGATCCAATCAAGGAAAATAATTACAAAATGAAAGATGAAATAATTCTTTATAATGGTTTGTTTGACGATATTGTTAAAAAAACATTCAACAACTTAAAGACATACCTTTTTCATATTTGTATCCTTGCTTGTTAAAAAACGAAAAAATTAAATGTTCAAATATTCAGTTGATAATATTCAACTATGAAGAAAAACTTGTGAAAAGAAATATAAAACATATTTTCAACTTGTGTAGTCCTATGTCGTTTAGCTATTCTGGACTCAATATCATATATCCATATATGAATAGAAATTTTTTAATTAATCTTAGAATTCTCGAATTAAAAACTAATTGTGTTTCTCGGCACTGTACAAAAATGTTTCGGCACTGTACAAATATGTTTCGGCACTGTACAAATATGTTTCGGCACTGTACAAATATGTTTCGGCACTGTACAAATATGTTTCGGCACTGTACAAATATGTTTCGGCACTGTACAAATATGTTTCGGCACTGTACAAATATGTTTCGGCACTGTACAAATATGTTTCGGCACTGTACAAATATGTTTCGGCACTGTACAAATATGTTTCGGCACTGTACAAATATGTTTCGGCACTGTACAAATATGTTTCGGCACTGTACAAATATGTTTTGGATGAAAAAGAAGACTTTTCACTGTCCCCACTTGATTGAATTATATCTTTATTGTCGCAGAAGCTCCGGACTTACACATGACAGTCTTTTAGATGTTTTGAATATTTCTTTTCCAAAAGAAAATCTTAAAAAACTTTTTTATGAAAATTGTAGCTTAAAATCTTCTTTAGTCAGCTGGCTATCGAAATGTAAAAATCTAGAAAAATTGGCTTTACCTAATATAAGAAGTCCTTACAAGACAGAAGACATGTGCAAATTGTTTAGCTGCATTTCTAAATTGCAAAATCTTGATTGGTTGGATCTTAGCTTGTATCTTGAATATGAACACATGCCTGTTTGTGTTTATTTCACAGAAACACTTACCACGCAATTAGAAATTATTGTTGGTCAGCTTCCTAATTTGAAACATCTTGAACTAGGTAACTTTGCATTAAATCGAAATAGCAATTCCACGTGGCTTCAAACAAAAACCTTTGAATACTTGGATGTTGGCAAATATTTTACCATGTCAGCAAAAACAGTTTTTAAGGCCAAGGTTTTAGGAAGCTTAATGAATTGCAATGAAATGTTAGCAAAAATGAAATATCTCATGTACTCAGATGATTCAATAAAAAAGTGTTTATTAAATATGCATTACCTTTTATCAAAAGGAAATGTCTTTATAACACAAACAAATGTTCACAATACCCTGCAAATGTTGTGCAAAGGACTACAATCAAATTCAATTTTAAACATTTTAGATTGCTTTCATAAACTTTTATGTCACAGTGTGACAGAAAACGAGAGAAGACACTTTATGAGTGCTTTCGTCCGAACTGCTTTTTCAGATAATTCCTTGAGAGAAATGATAACTGATTATAACTACCAAGAATGTATATCTGACAATTTATGGAAAAATATTGTTACTGACGATGAACTAATAGAAAAAACTATTGAAAAAGCTGACCAATCTCTTATTGCTAGACTTCAATTAATGATTTTTTGTGCAATGCACTTGCAATTTTACAATGAAGCATTACCTCAAATAGAAACCATTAAGAACTTCTTCTGGAAAAAAGTCAACATGAAACCCACTCGAGGACATGGAATTTTTGGAAACTAGTTTTAATAAAAAAAAGAAGTGATAAACAAACTTGAGTGGAATTTATTATTTGTTTGATTAACGATAGCCAACAGTTATAAATAAAAGAAAACTCTCAATTACTTGATAAGTTTAGAAAAACCCATTTTTAGACGAAAAGTTATAAATTATATATATATATATATATATATATATATATATATATATATATATATATATATATATATATATATATATATATATATATATATATATTTATATATATATATATATATATATATATATATATATATATTTATATATATATATATATATATATATATATATATATATATATATATATATATATATATATATATTTATATATATATATATACTAGCGGGGTGCCCGGCGTTGCCCGGGCTTTTTAGAGGTTTTTCTATCGTTTTTCTCTCACGCTCCCGTTTCCTTCCCCGCTTGCTCTTACGCTCCTGGTCGAGTTCCCCCTTTTCGACCACCTAGAGCTCTAAAACTCTCAGGAAAGCTTTATTCTACTTTATTCTAAATAACCTACAACCTATCCTCAGACCTACCAAATGTAAACAAAAAATTTCATAAAAATCGGTTCAGCCGTTTCGGAGGAGTTTGAAGTCAAACACCATGACACAAGATTTATATATATATATATATATATATATATATATATATATATATATATATATATATATATTTATATATATATATATATATATATATATATATATACTGATCCCACGGAAAACTGATCCCATGGACAACTGATCCCATAAGCAACTCATTTTTGACGACAATGGTGGTGGTGATGATGCTTATGTAGCCAGCTTACGATGGCCGGCTGCATACGACAACGGTGGTGGTGATAATGATACTGACTACTCCAGTAAAATTAATCAGTGTTTAATATTTATTGTCACTTTTACTCAAAGACATTAATGGAACAGTCTTGAAACTATCGCATCGCCAAGTAGTTTTTGTTTCGTTGGCCAGATGTTTAACTTATATGAATTTTTCATAGTGCAACTTGTCCGTTTATATATATATATATATATATATATATATATATATATATATATATATATATATATATATATATATATATATATATATATTTATATATATATATATCCTTTATATTTATGCTCATCACTGACTCACTCTGGAATGCTTCTTGAATACAAATATAGAATTAAATTAAATTATACTGCAGTATTTATTTATTTTTATTTTTTATTTTAATATTTGTTGCCCGGGGTTTTTAGAGGTGTTTCTATCGTTTTTCTCTCCCGTTTCTTTCCCCATTTGCTTTCAAGCTCCAGTCGCTTTCCCTTAACCGCTTGCTCTCTCCTTCCCATGTCGCTTTCCCGTCCTGTTCCCGGTTGCTTTTGTGCTTAATACCAACATTCTACATCCTCCCACGAGCCAATTTCAAAGACTATGCATTATAATTGGTTTGATGTTTTTTATAAGCAGAACACAGATTCATAGAATGTTCCATTCAGTACATGGGGTAGACCATTCAGTACATGGGGTAGACCATTCAGTACATGGGGTGGCGCACTCATTACGACCACGACGTACTTAAGTTTCAGAGGTGGGTTCAGAAAAATGTTGTTTTTAGTGTTAACCTGCTTTGTGAAATTTATGGAAATTTAACTATTTGTTTCTACATGTATCAGCCTTGCATTTGTCATTAATATATTTAAAAATCTATGTAAACAAATTTATTGTGAATTTGTAAGCACATTTCATGAAAATGTGGTCCATTCAATACCAGTCTCCCCTATGTATGCATGTATGTATGTATGTGTGTGTGTGTATGTATGTATGTATGTATGTATGTATGTATGTATGTATGTATGTATGTATGTATGTATGTACGGAAGATCCATCGACGTGATTGGGCCTGAAATGTGGAACAAACTCCCTTTCCACATCATCTCTACATCCAGTTCAGCCAGTTTCCACACAGCACTAAAAACATTTCTGTTTACTAAATCTTTTCCCTAACGTCTACAGTGGTCTTGAAGTTCTTTTGAAGAACATACGCCACTTTAATAAAACTCAGATTCATTATCATTATCGTTATGTATGTATGAATGTCAGAAATTCACAATACCCTTTCACTGGCACTGCAATCATCACTAATTAGTTTCTGCCATTTTTGACAGGTTAACAGTAGCAATATATGAGTGAGTAATTTGAACAAATTCAATAAATAATCAAACACACAAATAGAAACCAACAAATCTTATTTGCACATACATTCACAAAAATTTCAATAATAAATTACCAAGATCAATGAGAATTGCATGCTGGTGAGAAGTTAACTGCCTTTTGAGAATTTCATAATCAACTGCATCACAATTGAATGAGTCATCAATGCCGCTGCAACTTGATTTGTTGTTATTGTTAGTGTTGTTGCTGTTATGCATTCTGTTCTGATGAACAAGAAGTTTCCAAACTCTTCCTCTCAATTCTTTTGGAACTCCTGTCGATTAACATTTATTATTTTTTTTAGTATATTGTGGTTGTTACTTTACCATCATCATCATCATCATTATTGACACAATGTATTAACCTACTAACCATCCCTAACCTTATTGAAGTCCCATACTAACAATCCCTGACATTATTAAAGTAGTCGCCTACTAACAATCCCTGACATTATTGAAGTCCCCTACTAACAATCCCTGACCTTATTGAAGTCCCCTACTAACCATCCCTGACATTATTGAAGTCCCCTACTAACCATCCCTGACATTATTGAAGTCCCCTACTAACCATCCCTGACATTATTGAATTACTAACCATCCCTGACAGATTTAGCAAGAAGTTCATAATCGACTTTCATTGATTTCCACAGTTCCGATTCAAGAAGTTGTTTCCATATCTTTGTCACTTCTCTCAAGCAGGGAGTAACTTCTTGATAATTCACTCTGCTTCCAACTCCTTCTCTCTCTTCTGTAAAATTCCGATTATACAGCAATTTATTAATAATAATAAGAAGAATAATGAAAATAATAATAATAATACAAACAATAATAACAATAACAATTTACTGTACATTGAATGTCCACAAATTAAAGTAAAAGTAAATAAATAAACAAATGGTAATCGAAACAATAAAAATATTTTAAACCATACAATAAAACATTAAATTCTATTAATAAATGAATAACCATCATTATTATTTCTTTCTTGATTTTTCTTGTTAATTTTTATCAGCAAGAGTGTATCTCCGATTGCTTTTTTCCATGTTGACCTTGCGTGAAATGACCTTTCCGTGTCTCTACTTTCGTTGCAATATTCACCATCTTAAAAATTAATTTTAATTTCAACATTTGTGATCATAATAATCTGCTAACGAAAACATTTACAATTGTCAAAGCCATCAAAACACATAAAAATAACACATTTAAAATATAAAAATATCAGATATATATATTTATTTATATAAAATACTGCTCATAATTAACAGAACTGTAGAAAAACCACAACAAAACATTCTATTCATAACAACAAACAATACAACATCAACAATACAAACAGTAAAACATCAACAATACAAACAGTACAACATCAACAATACAAACAGTAAAACATCAACAACACAAACAATACAACATCAACAATACAAACAATACAACATCAACAATGCAAACAATACAACATAAACAACATAAACATTACAACATCAACAATACAACGTCAAAAATACAAACCATCAACACTGGAAAGTCGAAGACTGGATAATATGTTGATCTGCCAAGCCCCTGTATGCTTTAGTAAGAGACAAGAATTGACACCCGCCAACAAAGAAGGAGATGAAGATGATGATGAGGAAGAAGATGTCAATGAATTACTACGACCTTGAACTCTTAGATTTGGTTTGACCTTTACCCGACTCGTGTTTCCAACTTTTATAAACCTAAAATGATTTTTTCATGAATAATAATTCTAAAATATCTTCAATTGTTTGTCTTGCATATGACAAAACATAGAAATGCAAATATAAGCTTCTTTTTTAATTATTATTTCTATTCAAATATACACATCTGCATTTTAAATAAACAAATTAAATATGATTATAATAATAAACAAAAGAGTAAACAAATAAATGTAATAAATAATTAACAAACATTGATCTTATTGGACTATCTTCAGGAACCAGCTTGTCCATGAAGACAACATTGTTGACATCCTGATTGGTCAGTAACACCTGGTCTTTCCGGACCGACGACTTGTTGAGTGGTGATGACGTCGCCTCGTGAGGTTTGGCACTGATGGGAAGTGAGTGGGGCACAGAATGCCTCCTTTGTCTTACTTCATTTGCCCACCTGTCCACCTGCAATCTGTCCAGGTTTGTTTCATTTCCATTCAAATCCTCTATCGATGACATTTCCAAAGACTGTTTCTGTATTGATTGAAATTAATGCGATATTTTGTTAATAACTAAAATAAGGCTCAAGAAAACGTTTTTTGCAGAGATTGTAGAAGATAATTATTTACTTGGATGATGGTTGATAAAATTATTCTCATTTCTATAAATAAAAATTACTGTTTGTTTGTCTTCAATACAAATCCAAATCGCTGGACCAATTTGAACGAAATTTGGAATGGAGGTAGTTCTCAAAGAGGGGAAAAGATAAGAGAGGTTTCAAAAAATTTGCTTTTTATGACCAAAGAACCTATCCCAGACCAACAGTGCCTATGTACAAACATGAAGAATTATTGCATAACAAAATTCAAATTTAAGAAGCATTACAAAGTTTGAAAAGGGTTTTCAACAATTTTTAACAAATCTGCTATTTATTTTAAATGTTATAAGCAAAAAGCCAGTGACATAGCATTGGTTGCCTCTGCCGGGGGCGGGCCGGCCAAAAGCCATTCCCCTACCCAAAAAATCTTAATGGGGGAAGGAGAAAATAAAAGAAAAATCGAGAAAAATCGAGTGTGTTGCAGCTGCTTGAGCCAGCAACTAACCTTCAATGTTCGTATATAGCCACTGTTGGCCTGGGATGGGTTTTTTTTCCATAAAAATTAAATAAAAAGCAAATTTGTTTGAAACCTCTCCTATTCTTTTCTTCTTTTTGAGAACTACCTGCATGCCAAATTGTGTTCAAATTGGTCCAGTGGTTTGGATTTGTATAGAAGACAAACAATATTTATATTTGGAGATCGTACTACTTGTAACTGCAATAAATAAATATTTTCTATAAACAAACAGTACTTATTAAATCATTCACCTCATCAACTTCTTCTTCTTCATGTTCTTTCTCGGTTGGAAACATTAAAAACTGTTTGTAAAACGAATATGAATAACTTCTTTTATTACAAACTTTTATTTAGGTTACAATCTCTGTTTGTGTGTGGCTTTCTCTGTACGCAAATCTTGCAAGTAAAATTTAACCAGCTTTTTGACTAGCTAGGAAGCTGAAACTTTCAGCATAGGTTTATATTGGATAACAATACTTAATTCAATTTAAAAAAAAAAAAAAAACTTAATTTGAACATCTTTCGTAATTCTAAATCGAGAGTATTTGAAATTAAAGTTTGTGTTAAAAAAACTCGTTTTTTCATTTACTTGTTTTACAAATAAATAAATTATCATCACCATATCAACCCTAATTTTAATACAATGAATAGAATAAATAAACTGCACATGCTCCTTGGCAACCACAATCATGCAAAATGTAATCATAAAGTAAAAAAAAACTGATCAAGAAACAAACATCATTGGACTTCTTATTTGATCTCTTATTGTCGTTGATATGTTCATGAAATTGCTGCTGTTTTTCACATAACTTCAGCAAGCGATTCATCAGACAGATGTTACTTTCAAGCAGAGTCGGAACATCATAGGTCATCTGCAAACATGCAACCTCATTAACTCTCCCATGATGATGACTGTCTTATATTTTAATAATATTGATAAGCAATTCAACCGGGAGTAATTATTTCATCAATACTGAACATCAATGAGCAAGATTTGAAAGAAAGAAAAAACTCTGAACAAACTCTTTCTTTAAAATTTGACTCAATTTCACAGAGCTTGGCTAAATACTGAAGTCGACTAGATAGTACATTGAAGATCATCTCTTGATCCATATCTGCAAAAAACAAAAGAAAAAAATTAAGATAAATTAAATTAAAACTAATTAAATAAATGAAAAAATAAAAGTTATAATTTAGTTTTCTAATTTATATATTGGTTAAGTTTCAATAATAATATGCAATAAAAATAAAAATCAATTTAATAATAAAAAATTAACAAACTTTCAATAAAGAGACACAGTTTATGAAGTTGGTTCATTGGACACAACTCACAAACGATAAGACTTCTACTGCTCTTTTCGAATGACGACTGAAAAGCTTTCTTCATAGTCAACATCATTTCATCAACCTGCAACAAAACATCAAACATTTTAAGACATTTTTAAGTAAATAAATTTGTCAAAATTAAGTCTGAAAAATGGGAATATATATAAATACATAAAATTAGAATTTCAATAAGATGCCAAACAAAGAAAATTGCAATCTGAACAAATAAACAAAAAAAGAGTCTTATAAAACAAAAAGTCATGCAATTTCTTGTCTGCTTTAATGAACAAAATCTAAGATAAATATATGAGTATAAAACAATGGTAAAATACAAACCAACGCTTCAGAAGAACATTTGAAGATGTAACAAACGTAATTGGATGATCCGGAACTTCTTGCAATGAAACCAAAATGGTTGCAGCAGATGATTCCCTGTCAGAAGAAAACTTTAATTTAATTAAATAACAAAAATAATAAGTTAATAAAGTTGTAATCAATGATATTATAAAAACTTCAGTTGAAAAGAAAGAAATAATTTAATTAATAAAAAAATGTAATAATTTAATTCTTTCATAACTACATTTTCAAGAAATGACTAATGAACATCTAAGTTTTATTAATTTTGTATCAACAAAAATTTTATTTAAACTTTGTATACATCATTTTTTCTCATTTTAACTGAAGATAACTATGACTTTACTGAAGTTATAACTGATTTCTAATATGTAATGTGTTACAATATTAATATGTAATGAGCTGCATGTTACAATATTAATATGTAATGAGATGCATGCTACAATATTAATATGTAATGAGATGCATGTTACAATATTAATATGTTATGAGATGTGTTACAATGTTAATATGTAATGAGATGCATTTTACAATATTATTATGTAACTAGCGGGGTACCCGGCATTGCCCGGGATTTTTAGAGGTTTTTCTAATGTTTGTCTCTCTCACTCCCCTTTCCCTCCCTGCTTGCTCTCCCGCTCTTGGTCGCTTTACCTTTCCCGCTCGCTTTTTCCGCTCTCAGTTGCTTTTTCATTCCCTCTTGCTTTCCCGTTCCCGCTCATTTTCCAATTCCAGTTTCCGCTCGCTCTCCCGACCCGCTCCGCTCATTTTGTGACCAATTTCAATTTTTTTCACTAAAATTGTCTCCCTTGGACTCTCAAGGTTGTGAAACATTTTATTACGATCGGATGAATGGTGTAGCAATGCATAAAGGACATCCTTACGTACATAATCTCATTTTTATATATATAGATGAGATGCCTGTTACAATATTAATATGTAATGAGATGTGTGTTACAATATTAATATGTAATGAGATGTGTGCTACAATATTAATATGTAATGAGATGTGTGTTACAATATTAATATGTAATGAGATGTGTGTTACAATATTATTATGTAATGAGATGTGTGTTACAATATTATTATGTAATGAGATGTGTGTTACAATATTAATATGTAATGAGATGTGTGTTACAATATTATTATGTAATGAGATGTGTGTTACAATATTATTATGTAATGAGATGTGTGTTACAATATTAATATGTAATGAGATGTGTGTTACAATGTTATTATGTAATGAGATGTGTGTTACAATATTAATATGTAATGAGATGTGTGTTACAATATTAATATGTAATGAGATGCGTGTTACTATATTAATATGTAATGAGATGTGTGTTACAATATTATTATGTAATGAGATGTGTGTTACAATATTAATATGTAATGAGATGTGTGTTACAATATTAATATGTAATGAGATGTGTGTTACAATATTAATATGTAATGAGATGTGTGTTACAATATTATTATGTAATGAGATGTGTGTTACAATATTATTATGTAATGAGATGTGTGTTACAATATTATTATGTAATGAGATGTGTGTTACAATATTAATATGTAATCATTGTTGCTTTTCAGCTATGTCAGGTTGTAAAATAAAATTTTCACACAATTGATAAAAAGATAAGTTTCAAAATTAATAAAATATAGCTTTCATTTTTAAATGATTAAAAATTGCAGTACCAAAAAAAAGTTTTTTTCACACCCCTTACATTTTTTATTTGCTCATATAACATATTACAAACTTTGTAATAAAAAAATTTTTTTTAATTTTGAAAATTTAATAAATTGTCCTAAAGAGCAAGTCTATATTCGAAGTTTCAGTTTGATTGGATGACAGGAAGTTTGTTAATTTTCACTCAAGACCAGCAGTGAAGTCAATATAAGGGATTTAAAAAATGGTTTAAACTGACATTATATGTATAACTAGAAACAGCCCGTCAAAAAATATGGTTTTTTTATATATCATTTTGCGATTGCGGCGCCAATTAACAGCATTACACACCAAATATAACATTCGATGACATACATACAGATATTGGAAATTATTTATGTTGACTAGTTTTGTTTTTTATTATTATAAAAATTATAGAAGATTTTGAAAAACTTCGTTTCATAAAAATCCTTTATAATTTTGTAATTCATTTCTATATTTATTTTGAAATTTATATTAAATTTAATTAATTAGTAATTACATATATCAGTAACATAAATAAAATTATTACTAATAAAAAGCTTCATCTCAAAAACCTGAGAACAGAATGAAATGTCCTTAAACTTCCATTCCTTTATAGAATGCTTGTGCTCAAAAGAGAGAAGAGATATCTCTTCTTGACCAATTTGCAAATGAACAGCACATCCTCTCTCCATGCTTGCACTTCTTCCAACTGTAAGTAGTTGTACTACTGGAGCCGGTCGTTTATCCCGATTTCCACACGCCCCAATTTCACTAGTTGTTTTGTGAGTTGATAGTGTTGTATCTTGTGAGATGTTCACCTCGTTAGAGCTGCAAATCTTCAAATTAAAACAGAAAAAAAATTATTTTTTAAATTACAATCAGGATTTTAGAGAACTCATTTTAAAACACAATTTCATTCACGAAATAAAAATCTTCATGAAGATATTGACAATAATAATAATATATGATAATATATGATAACATATGATAATTTGTCAGTTTCTAAATAAGAATGCAATAACATCCTGACATAAAATTTCCAAGAAAAAAAAATCTACAATAAATTCAATTTGAACACATGTTCACTGTGTGATCAAACTTTTTCAAATCAATAAATTAGTTTCCATGATGTTTACGTCCTGTGAAAAACAACCACCAACCATTTTTTATAGTAATGATGATACTAATAAGAATCTCCTAAAAATTACAGGAAAAAAAATATACATCTGGTTTTATTAATAAGAATTTTGATAGCTTTGAATTTATGAAAAAGCACTATATAAGTCTGTTTGATAGATTGTTTGCTTTTGTGCAGAAATCACAACAAAATAAAAACATAACAAAACTGAAGATTATAAAAAATTATATTGCTGCATAAAGAAGCAGCAAAACAAAAATTTCAATATAATAGAAAATTCATAATAGTTCTCTGTCTCAAAAGTTATTTTGAAAATAAAGTAGAAACCTTGGAATTTCCACCAGACGTTCTTCCGCAACCAACATTACTGGTTTCAAAATGTTGAATTGAAGCAGAAGATTCATCCTATATAAAAAAAAAAGAAGAGAAACTGGATCCAAGTAAATATAATTACACTAGAAAAGTAACAACCGATTTATAATATTATGCTTTGACCCTGCCTTTGTAACACGTAATTCTTGAACATAATTGACATATTCAATCAAAAAACCCATATATAAAGTAATACTTCAGCACATACAAAATTATCAAGATATTTCAATCAATAAAGAAATATGAAATAACCTGAGACTCTTCTATAGGTTCCAGGTCATTTGTCCTTGAATGACTTTCCACTGAAGTTGGTCTTGACAGCTCTTCAAATTTCTTAACTGCTTCATCAACAAAAGTAGGAGGAGCTTTCCTAGTTGCAACGACGACTTTCCCGATATAGAACACATCAAACACACACTGAGAGGATGTGAATGGAGGAGATGGAGGCCCACTCACTGTTCGAGTTGTGGTCAACATGGAGTCACGAATTGTGTAAAAGATGTTGTTAACCTGTGAAAATATCTTCATAATAATAATTCATTTTCTAGTATCATCTTCTAATAAACTTTGGAGACCATTCTAAAGAACCCAAATACAGTTGTTAATATTACAACGGTAATCCTCTAGTATAGCGTCCTGAACCGATATCGATGAAAAAACGGTTTAAAAAACTGTTTAATAGAATAACCATAGAACATTATCAAAACATATTACGAACAAGTATTATACAGAAAAACTTACTAAAAACCGACTTTAAGCAAAAATATCCAAAGGCAGTGTTGACATGCGGAGTAATACAATTCAAGGAATGAAAAGCAAACAAGAGTTAATATTAAAATAAAATAACACAATAAAATAATAAATACATTTTAAAAAGTTACTATAAATTTTTAATTATTTAATATGCATTTTAAATTTTAAAAAATCAGAGCACTGAGTGGAAATTTATCTATGACTAGCGGGGGATCCAGCGTTGCCGGGGTTTTCCCATTATTTTTTTCGCTCCCGTTTCCTTCCTGCTTGCTTTCCCGCTCCCGATCACTTTCCCGCTCCAGATCGCTTTCCCGCTCCCGATCGCATTCCCGCTCCCGATCGCATTCCCGCTCCCGATTGCTCTTCTCTTCCTGGTCGCTTTCTCGCTCGCTCTTTCGCTCTCCAAACGGTTCTGCTAGCCACATGACCTCTAAAACTCAGAATTTCTGCTCCAAGAAATATTATCGAAATCGTACCAAAGACGCAAAGACAGCCAAGTCGCCAAGTACATTTACTTTTATATTATTTTATTTTTTCTTGGTGTTCTGTTGCTAATTTATTGTTTTCAATGTTTTTTTATTTTTCTTAAGGCATATTGACAAAAACCGCCGCATTTAAAGAAACGGTTTTAGACATGCAGCGGCTTACGCAACTCGTACTTCTAAAGCAAACTATCATTTTTCAATTTTTTTACTTCCATAATTTTTTTTATTTCTTTTCATAAATTTTCTATTTTTTATTTTAAATGTCTTTAATTTTTATTTTTTTTATTCCGATTGTTCACTTCTATCGCTATTGACAAATAGATCTTCATAGGGAACTACGTTAACTTCGGGAGTAATTTTTAAATGTTTTAAAGTGCTATAATTTTTGGTTTTTTTAGTTATTTATGTTGTAAATATCATTTACGTTAAAAAACCAGCCATTTTTCATCGAAATCGGTTCAGGACGCTATACTAGAGGATTACCATTACAACAACATACGTCATATAACAGTCACACTTTATTTTATGTTTATACACTTTATACCATACCATAAAAGTTTTAATGAAAAAGTTTTAAATAATCTGACTCACCACTTCTTCGTCACTGGCCTCATACACATAGCAAGTAAAAACTAAATCTGATGAATGTCGAAAAAGGTAGGAAAATATCTTTGGATTGTGTGGACATTTTGAAAATCTTGTTATATTTTTGATAGAATGTTCCAGCTGGACTCGTTTCCTTTTGCAATCAAAAAAAAATTTACCATTCTGATTTAAATGAGTCTTAATTATTAGAGCCGAATAATCTGACTGTCTTGTAATAGTCATAGTAATCTGGTCACATTCATTTTTACAACAAACACCCTGGACGACCCATGGTATCATGGCAGGAGTGTGTCGTCTGCTGAGCTGATATTCTCCTAGAAAATTCACTTGAAATGAGGCTTCGTTTTCCGAACTTGTCAACAAATCTTTAATATCAAAAGATGTGCCAATCTGTCCTGAATCTAAAATAAATGACGAGGGGTAGACAGAATCAGAGTAGTCACTACTAAACGAACTGATGCCACTGTCATGGCATACTCGACCAGAAGCGAAATCCAGAAGTTCGGCGTTTTCTTGAGAAGACGTATTCATTCTATTAATTTCTATTTATTTATGTTACACTTGAGGCCACGACTACTTTATTCAGTAAATCGTTTTCAAGAACTTGACCCTCCTACACGAACAAGTTGACATAGAAGTAAGGACAAACAATCGTCAACATATCGTGGGGTTTTTTGTTTACAATTACAACAGATGAGAAGATGCTGTATGTACATCAGTTGTCCTGGAATCAATAGACACTAGACACTGACCCCTTGTGAACATTTTTGAAACTAATCAAATCAAAACAAACTAATCAATGTGAATTAAGAATGCATCCAATAAAAAACGCAGCTTTGCCTAACCTTTAGTATTACAGATTATGTTTTCTTAACTATTAAAAATCTGATGATAGAAAATTAGATCTGAAGTCAACAATAATATATATACTAGCGGGGGCACCCGGCGTTGCCTGGGGTTTTTAGAGGTTTACCTAATGCGTTTCTTTTTCGCTCCCGTTTCCTTCCCGCTTGCGCTACCGCTCCCGTCGTTATCCGTTCCCTGTCGCTTTCCCGCTCATTCTTTCGCTCTCAGTTGACCCCCCTAGATCCGATTCTACATACATACATACATACATACATACATACATACATACATACATACATACATACATACATACATACATACATACATACATACATACATACATAAATACATACATACATAAATACATACATGTATACATACATATTTCTTCTGATGAACTCCACAGAAAAGCTCTTCAGGAGTGCACACACATTTTTGAGGCGTTAGCCATTTGACCCCCGGGAAAGACCGGGTGACTCTCGGGAAAGACCTTGTGGCAACTGGGAAAGACCGGTGACACCGTGGAAAGACAGGTGGCAACTCGGAAAGACGAGTATTACGGGTATCCTGGCCCAGCTTAGCCGGGATACAAAAAACACCGTTCATCTAGCTGCGACAACGAAATCGAATTTATGCCCCCAGAGCTCCAACCGAAAGGAGGGGGAGTATGATGAGCTCACAATCGGACCTACGGCCATCGACCTTGCTCTTCCAACGGACCCTAATGGGGGAACACTTCATGAGTGTGTGTGCGGTAGAGGTTTCGCAACAAGCCGCGGTATGAAGGTTCACCGTACGAAAATGGGTTGCCTGCTTAAAGCTGTACAGGATCATCGTACTGAAGCAAGCATTGCTTCAGGTAAAACGCCGGGCCAAGTCGGGCCGGATGCCAACCACAGCCCCGACAGGCTCCACGATCCTGATAGTGACGAGAATAGGCAACCTCGGGCTAGAATTAACTTCCCCGCTGCTGCTCACAAAGCGGATTGGTCGAAGCTCGACGAGATACTTTCCAAGCTTCTCAAAGTGCAGATGAAAGAACTTCCAATGTTTCAAGTGAACAATCTAACTGACACCATTTACAACAAGTGTTTAGAGATGTTCGGTTCCAAGGAAAAAGTTCTCATGGACAGAGGCGAAAAAACTCATATTTCAAGGCGACAACGAGAGATTGCTAGACTCAAAAAGGAAAAAAAACGACTTCGTCAACAATGGAGGAGAGCTCCAGACAACGAGAAACCAGGGCTCTCAGCATTACGACATGACTTGAGGCAACGATTGAGTGCACTCTTGCGAGCAGAACGTTTGCGGGTAAAGAAAAGAGAACAAAGGAAGGCAAGATTCCAGTTTGTCAGAGATCCATTCCGTTATGGTAAAAGCTTGCTCGATCCACCAAAGTCAGGTACTCTGCAAGTCAGTAAAGAGCAGCTTGATCATCACTTCCGAGCTGCTTTCATTGACCCCTTGGGCGACAAAGAACTAGCTGAAAGATAAGATCTTCCCGAGATTCCTCTTCCAAAGGTTGCTTTCAACGAGGGAGTAATTTCAATTTTTGACATATCCCAATTCCTCCGAAAAACAAGAAATAGATCTGCTCCAGGTCCAAATGGTGTACCATACCTGGTGTATAAAAAATGTCCGGGTGTGTTGAAAGTTTTACACTCATTGCTCAAGTCTGCTTGGACTTCCGGGTCTGTTGATAAAGAGTGGCAAAAAGCTGAAGGCATTTTTATACCAAAGGAGAAAGTTTCAGACGACATCAATCAGTTCAGACCAATTTCTCTTCTCAATGTTGAAGGAAAAATATTTTTTGCTGTGCTTGCCAAGAGGTTGACGAGCTATCTAACACAAAACGACTACATAGACAAGTCAATTCAGAAAGGAGGAATCCCTGGTGTTCCTGGTTGCATCGAACATTCTACCATGATCTGGGAGTCTATAAAAAGAGCAAAACAGAATCGACTCAGTTTGCACGTCGTTTGGCTTGATCTTGCAAATGCTTATGGAGCGGTTCGTCACCAGCTGATTTGGAGAGCTTTGACGATGCACCATGTTCCAAAGTTTGTTATGGATATTCTACGACAGTATTTTCAAGATTTTCACCTGAGATTATCGACAAAGACGTGTTCAACCGATTGGTTTCGTCTTCAGGTCGGTATCGCCATGGGGTGCTCTATTTCTCCCATATTATTCGTGCTAGCAATGCAACTACTTCTGAATTCAGTTGGTGCAAGGGTAGAAGATGTTTATGTCGGCCGAGGTATTTTCATGCCACCTCTGAGAGCTTTCATGGACGACACGACAATTAGTTTGAATAAGTGCATTTCAATGAGACGGACACTTGATGTCTTCAGCGATCTACTCAAATGGTGCGGAATGAGTTTTAAAGCATCTAAATCGAGAAGTCTCTCCCTGCGTCGCGGTAAAATTGACGAATACACCGTTTTCTCTGTTGATGGTAACAAGATTCCAACAGTGAGCGATGAACCAGTGAAAAGTCTCGGGAGATGGTATTGTAAATCCCTGAATGACGTTGATCAGGGTGCTTCTATTCTCCGTATGGCAACTGTCTCCATGGAAGGCATTAATGCTGCTCCGCTTCAGAGCAGGTTTAAAGTGTGGATTTTGCAATTTGTTTTAGTGCCAAGACTGCTTTGGCCTCTGACAGTCTATGAAATTGGTCTGCAAGTTGTGGAGAAACTAGAAAGAAAGATAGCTCGTTTTACACGTCAATGGTTGGGTCTGCCTCCGGGATTGACGTCTGTGGCTCTCTACGGCAAAACAGCCAAGCTGAGACTTCCATTGCGGTCTTTTGTTGAAGATTTCAAGATCAGCAAACTGAGAACTCAGATGATGCTCGATAATTCAACGGATCAAAGAGTCGCTGAGGTAAAACCAACTCTAATCTCAGGAACCAAATGGAATGCTAGAGTTGAAATGGAGAATGCCACGGTTTCTCTCCAGTGGACTGAAAGGACCGGAGCAGTTCAGTTGGGGCGGCATGGTGTTGGATGGAACCACCATCTCTGGTGGTCCAAGGCAAACGCTCAGGAAAGATCAGACTTGATTGTTCAGGACAGAAAGCAAGCGATAGAAAGCGAGAGAGTTGTGAAGAGCACACAATTGTCACAGCAAGGCGACTGGACCAGATGGGAGGAGACAGTTCAGCGGTCTCTGTCATGGGAAGATATATGGCGCTATGCTCCAGTGCGGCTATCGTTCCTCATTAGATCGATGTATGATCAGCTGCCAACAGCCAGCAATTTAAAGAAATGGAAATTAATTGAGAACGATGAGTGTCAGCTCTGCGGTCAGTCGCAGTCATTGATTCATATTCTTTCCTCCTGCTCCTATTCCCTTTCTCATGGTAGATACACGTGGCGCCACAACCTTGTTCTCCAAAAGCTGCTGGGATTTGTAAAAGAGGCCTGCCGAAAAGCCAACTCAATGGAGGTGAAACCTAGGAGGAGGATTTATTTTTTGAGAGAGGGATTGCCGCAGCTAAATCGCCCAAAAAGAACCCTCACGGAAGGAGAGAATGTTTTCCATGCGGCGAACGACTGGAGGGTCTCTGCCGATCTGAAAACGGAAAAGTGCTTCCCAGTTTCAATAAAGGAAAGTGGAAAAAGGCCAGACAGTTGTTTTTTCGAGTCTGGCCAAGACATTTCTTCTCATCGAGTTGACAGTGCCTTGGGAAAGCAACATGGAGGCCAGTAACATCATGAAATTAGAAAGATACAGAGAATTGATGTTGGATTTGGAAGCAAATGGCTCAAGAGCTGAGTTTTTTGCTGCTGAAGTCGGAGCACGCGGTTTGGTTGGTAAATCTTTGCTAAAGTTGCTGCGGGCCCTGGGAATGTCTAACAGAGAGCGGACCCGTGCAATTAAACAGATTTCTGAAGCAGCAGAATCGGCTTCCTTCTGGATTTGGTCTCAAAGAGAGAAAAAAGAAGATTTTCCAAATTTAGAAGCCGCTCTCTCCGCTCCGCAAGAATAGAATTGCTTCGTCTTTGTTTACGCGGCGATATTAAGTACCGCTACGAAAGCGAAGCCGTTATGTCGTCGAAGGTTTTCTCACTTGAATAGTCTGAATTTCTCTAAAGTCGCGAGTTTTTTTGCATGACAAGTATCTGCCACGATGCAAGGAATGATAGAAATTCGATGTCGGAAAAGAATAAAAACATTTTCTGCCGGAGGACGTTCGTCCGTCGAACGTGGCTCGCCCCCCTTAGAACGTCAAGAAATTAAAGAGCCGAAACGTTTGCTCGAGGGGGGGTTTTCTTCTGATGAACTCCACAGAAAAGCTCTTCAGGAGTGCACACACACACATACATACATACATACATACATACATACATACATACATACATAAACACACACATACATGCACATACACATACATACATACATACATACACACATACGCACATATATATATATATATATATAAATAGTTCCCGCTCCGCTCATTTTGTGACGGATTTCAAAAAAATTTTCACTATATTTGATTCCCCTTGACTCTCAAGGTTGTGTGAAAATTTCATTACGATCGGATGAATGGTGTAGCAATGCATAAATAACATACCTATATACATACATACATGCATACATATATACATACATATATACAAACATTCATTTATATATATATAGATGTATATATATATATATATATATATATATATATTAGTTTTGTTTTGTTTTGTTTTTCCTATGAATTAAGTTCAGATGTCGTGTACATTGAAATTCTTTAATAACTAATTATTGCTCTCTTTAATTTTCACATCATGAGGCGCTGGTGGCAGAGCGATAGAGCGTTCGCCTGTCGATCGTTAGGTCGGCAGTTCAAACCTCGCCGGCGTCACCAGCGTAACTCCCTTAAGCAAGGAGTTCACTAGCATTTGCTAAAGGGGTAGGCACCTATAAATGGCTGCCTTTGCAAGTACCCTCCCACTCTCGCCTTGAGCAAGACTTGTCTTGATAAGGCGTATGCTAAATCTCAATAAAAAAAATCATTTGTATTTATATGAAATACGTTAGTAAATTGAAAATTTAAACACAATAAAAAATTTCATTAAATTTGCTTATATACAAAATGTTTTTTTATGGTTATCAAATGTCATTTTGTTTTTGTTGACTATTTTTATAATAACGGGCGCCGTATTTTAAAACTTCCGTCATTTTTGACGGACTATCTCTAGTATAGATATATTTATATAATAAATATAATTATATTTATTACAACACGAGGCTTTTGAATATTTTGTTCTTTAAAAGCGGCTGTTTCATCTGCATTTTTAACATCTTCTGTCGAAGTGTCTCCCAAACGTGTATTGCTTTGAAGAATCAAACCCGCAGCTTCTAACTAACAGAGCGAACTCGCTAACTTAAGCGCCACTGAATCACACAGCTAACACTTTTCAGTAGACCAACTAAATTTTTATTCAAAATTAATTTGAGTCTTATTAATAGTTAGTTTGCAAGCGATCTTGACATAATAAAACAAAATGTGTATTTTTCAGTGAGAACATTTTGTCGTGAACGTTGTGTCGTGAACGTTTTGTTGTGAACATTTTGTTGTTGAACATTTTGTCGTGAACGTTGTGTCGTGAACGTTTTGTTGTGAACATTTTGTTGTTGAACATTTTGTCGTTGAACATTTTGTCGTTGAACATTTTGTCTGTGAGCATTTTGTCTGTGAACATTTTGTGCGTGAACATTTTGTCGTGAACGTTTTGTCGTTGAACCGGAACAGTATATGATCCTTCAGTAGTTTTTAACTTGTCCGTTAGTACACGCCACTGTCATTGGCTTCTATCATCCCAGGCAACCAGGCTCAATTCCACGCTGAAAACCCAGCCCCGCAACTACGGGGGGCGAGGGGGGGCAAAGCTCCCCCTATAAGATATTTCGCCCCCCCTGGAAAATTTTAAGATATGTAGTTTTTTGAAATTTATAAACCTGTTAACCGTTACACAAGTAAATAACTGGATAAAACAGCGTATTTTGCCCCTCCCCCAATTCTAAGATATGTACTTACTTTTTCGAACTTTATAAACCTGTTAACCGTTATACAAGCTCATAACTGGATAAGGCATCGGATTTCGCCCCCCTCCTGAAAAATTCTAAGAGGTAATGTTTTGAAGTTTATAAGCCCGTAAACCGTTATAAAAATTCATAACTGGATAAGGCAGCTGATTTTGCCCCCCTCCAAATTCAAGATATGTACCTATTTTTTCGAACCTGTATACAAGTTCATAGCTCGATAATAAGGCAGCGGATTTCGACCCCCCCCCCTGAAAAATTCTAAGACATGTACTTTTTTGAACTTTATAAACCCGTTATGTAGCTGGATAAAACAACGTATTCCCCCCCCCCCATTCTAAGATATGTACCTACTTTTTCGAACTTTATAAACCTGTAAACTGTTATAAAAGTTCATAACTGGATAAGGCAGCGGATTTCGCCCCCCCCAAATTCTATGATATGTACCTACCTACTTTTTGAAACCTGTTAACCATTATACAAGTTCATAACTGGATAAGGCAGCAGATTTCGCCCCGCTCAAATTCTAAAATACGTATCTATTCTTTCGAACCTGTATACAAGTTCATAGCTCGCTAAGGCAGCGAATTTCGCCCCCCCCCCTGAAAAATTCTAAGACATGTACTTTGTTGAACTTTATAAACCTGTTATGTAGTGTTTAGCTAGATAAGGCAGCGTATTTCGCCCTCCCCCCCTTACTGAAAAATTCTAAGTTATGTACATTTTTGAACTTTATAAGCCTGTAAACCGTTATTCTGGTACATAGCTGGCTAAAGCAGCGTATTCAGGAATAGTCACAAAATTGGGAATGTTGGGTATCTATCAACACACCTGCAATATAGTGTATTTTGTATCCAATGCGGTTAACTTATTAACGCATCACTGCAAACATCTAAGCAAAACCTTGGGATGCAACTTTTTCTCACGGCCCACTTATATTTGAAAAAAATCTAAAACTTTTTAAAGCCTTTCTTTAATTTTTCTTCCAAAAAACTGATGACCGGGGGGTTAGTCGGAGCTGCTTTTTCAAAATATTTTCAAAGCCACTTTTTTATTTTTCTGTATAAAAACTGATAGCTGATAACCGGGAGAGGGGGCTATCCGAAAGTAGTTTATCCATACATGTTAAACCACTTCAGGGAGCCCCCTAGTTGGCCTATCCAACCTCAAAAACCTAAAATATCAGAATAGAAGCTTGAAGTGTACCTATATAAAATTACAGATTGTATTTAAATTACAAAACAAAACAGAAAATTAATTCTGTAATGCAAAGATTTACGATAAATATTAATTATTTTTATTTATTGCACTTTTTGTCATTTTATTTTTATAAACTATTCCAGCAAATTCAAAATGAAGTCATAAAAATAATAAACAATATGGGTGTTGCTGATGCACCTTGGTTTTACATATAATATTTACATTGTGTTTTCAACTCCCGATATAATTTTAGTGGATTTTTGGCCATTTTCATTTCGCCCCCCTTTAAAGATAGCTCGCCCCCCAGAACATGACGTCTAGTTGCGGGGCTGTGAAAACCTGACCTTTCCCCCCCCCCCGAAAAATTCCAAGCTGAAATTTTCTTTTTTTTAGTATTTCATTTAACATCCTCTATATAATTGATGTTTTATTTTACATTTTTGACAGAACGTGTAGCTTATAACGCTGGTATTTAATCTAACTTTAGTATAAAAATCAAACATACCAATAAAAAATATCAATACTCATAAATCATTTTGAACCGTAGGGTTAAAGATACGTAGGTTTGTTCAAATTTAGATAATTATGTTGCACTTCTTCCAGCCATGTCAATTAAAGGCACAGTGGAGCCATTGTCATTATGGTTTTGAAATAGGCCTTTACTCACTCAAAAGTGGGTCCTCTGATTTTGAAGTGGGTTCTTTTTTATTTTAATGTCCCAGGGACGTCATTTTTGATACAAAATGGGTGGAGCAATAAAAATGTTATAATTGTAAAAAATACATAGTCTGTTAAACTTCGTAAATTTATAAAAATAAGGAAAATGCTTAGCCCTCTGAAAATTTCTGGTAATGATTTGGTCCATTGAAATTCTTCTCAACCAGATTTTTTGTGATAAGTACATATTATCGATACGGCTTGTTTTTTGGGGCATAAATCTTGATCGTTTTAAATAACGTTTGTGTTCATGATTATGTTCAACTTATTTGATTGAACAGCGTCACTTTTCACGCAGTAAGCAAAACAAAACCAAAATGACAGTTATGTTAAGTTCACTTTCATACAAACTATCAGCGTACAAATGTGTCAGCGAAAAGTTAGTTTCATCCACAAATGAAGGTGGTCACATTACTTACATTATGCATGGACTCCTATATACTAGTCCTAATATATAGGAGTCTATGCATTGTGAAACTTATCAAATTAGTCATCCCGCCGGATAAGATGAGATAAAACGGTCATTAATTAAAGAATCTCGGGTTAATGTTGTGAAGCAACACGTCGTTCAGTTCTACTTCAACTGTAATTCATATGCATGAAAATATATGTAAGTCGGGTTTTTTTTATTTATTCCTTACCCCCTTTTTTTCTTTCTTCCCCCTTATTTTTGCCGGGCGAAGCTGCGCCCGCTTGTATAGGGATAGAAGCCACCGGCCACCGTGAAGTAGAGGAATATAGAAACACGTACAGTTTATGCACAACTCCGAAGAAAGTAACGGCTTGGACACATGACTCAGCTGCAGCATTTCCAGAAAAATTTAGAGAATGAGCCATGCAAGGGATAAAAGGTGCCACTCGGACTGTACTCCATTGTAGACTCCGGACATGTTGGATGCGTGGTCGTATGTCTGACCCAGGGACGTAAATTGGGGGGGGGCAGGGGGGGCATTTGCCCCCCCCCACCCCTGATTTTCAAAATTTGATTTTTTTTACAAAGAGTTTACTATATATTTATTTAATTTTAACTTTACTTAACCTAGTGATGACGCAATGCGTATTGGAATCCTTCTGGCGTGTATAGACAATTCGCCCCCCCACTTGATTTCCAAATTTAAAATTTTTTTACTTAGAGCATACTATATAATATGTTAATTTTAACTTTACTTAACCTCGTGATGATTCAATGCGTATTGGAGACAATTTTATATCTTAGCTCGATGCTAGATTTACCAATAACTGCAGAGTAATAATTTGTGTATCAGTGTTGGTCCAAAGATTAGCTGTTTTATGTGCCAAAATACAATCAGCGAACTCGTTGAATTTTACCCTATTAGTGGTATTGATACAATGTTGATTCCCTCACAGCTGTCTACATCAAAGTTATTATTTATTACACAAAAATAAAACAAAATTCTACCCACTCCATTTATCTTTTTTACAAACTTTTATTTAGGTTACAATCTCTGTTTTTTTGTGTGTGTCTTTCTCTGTACGCAAATCTTGCAAGTGAAATTTAACTAGCATTTTGACTAGCAGGAGCAATTTTAACAACATTTGGCATACAGGTAACTTCATTGATGAGAACATTTTGAAAAATTACAAAAAAATCTGTTATTTCTTTGACGTTTCATTGGCAAAAACAAAACAAAACTAAGCACAAAAAACCCGGACAACAGCGGGTAACCCTGTCAGTAAGCTATATAATGGCGGGAAAATTTTGCCCCCCCCCTGGAAAATGCTGAATTTACGTCCCTGGTCTGACCTATGCAAGGACCACCAACAGACATAGTTGTGACACACTTGAACTAACGAACTTAGCAATCTTCGTCCACAATGTAGTTTTTAGAATATTACGCGTGCATAATAATTTTTTTATTGTAAAATTTTTGAGGCCCATAAAGCTCGGAGGTCCTGGCACAGGTGGTTAATCCGCCACTGGCCATTATGGCGGCTACTGACCAAAGATAGAAAAATCTCTAAAAATCTCGGGCAACGCCGGTACCCCGATAGTTTTCTTAATTATGTTTAGATAATTTGATACAAGCATGCTTTTAATTTTTTTAATTATTACTTGATCCGACCCGACCCACTCACAAGTGCCTATAAATTCAACAACCCCAATCGACCCGTGGAGATTTTGAAATTACGCGCTACGTATAGTTGCCGCGTGATTTAACAAAACCTCTAGAGTAGAGTCTATTGTTTGCCAGACTATGCTATGCTCAAATCTCAATTTTTCTCATACAAAGCGCGATCCATAATTAAAACTGATAATTCATCTCTGATTTTTGTTGTAATTTGGTAAGCATAGTTTTTTAATAAATTTTAGATTTATTGAAAAACTTGTTATTACTAAATATAATTTGATTTTAAACTTTAAAGCAAGTGAAACCATTGATATCAATAAGTGAATTATAAATGTACAGTGTTTTTGTTTACACAAACGCTGACTTGTGGTCTCATATTCTACATTATCGCTTTATTTTATTTTTTGATTTTTGAAGATGGCGACGGCGTTTAAAAATGCGTCAAAGGGTTACCAGAAAGTACACAGAGAGAGGTCTCAGGTAATGCTTCTTTGATTTATTGGGTTTGTTCCCAAAAGATATAAATTTTGGTCGGCATATAATAAGCTCCACCCACAAGTTTTATTTTATTTTTAAGACTACCGGGGTAAAGTTTCCGGTAATCCTGCAGTATAGCGTCCTGAACCGATTTCGATGAAAAAACTGTTTAAAAAACTGTTTAATAGAATAACCATAGAACATTATCAAAACATATTACGAACAAGTATTTTACAGAAAAACTACTAAAAACCGACTTTAAGCAAAAATATCCAAAGGCAATGTTGACACGCGGAATAATACAATTCAAGGAATGAAAAGCAAGGAAGAGTTAATATTCAAATAAAATAACATAATAAAATAATAAATACATTTTAAAAAGTTACAAATAAATTTTTAATTATTTAAATTTTAAAAAATCAGAGCGCTGAGTGGAAATTTATCTATGACTTGCGGGGGATCCAGCGTTGCCCGGGGTTTTCCCATCATTTTTCTCTCGCTCCCGTTTCCTTCCCCACTAGTTTTCTCGCTCCCGATCGTTTTCCCGCTCCTGATCGTTCTCCCGATCGCCTTCCCGTTCCCGGCCGCATTCCCGCTCCCGATTGCTCTTCTTTTCCTGGTCGCTTTCTCGCTCGCTCTTTCGCTCTCCAAACGATTCTGCTAGCCACATGACCTCTAAAACTCAAAATTTCTGCTCCAAGAAATATGATAGAAACCGTACCAAAGACAGCCAAGTCGCCAAGTACTTTTACTTTGATATTATTTTAATTTTTCTTGGTGTTCTGTTGCTAATTTATTGTTTTCAATGTTTTTTTAATTTTTCTTAAAGCAATTTGACATAAAGCGCCGCATTTAAAGAAACGGTTTTAGACATGGAGCGGGTTACGCAACTCGTACTTCTAAAGCAAACTAATATTTTTCAATATTTTACTTCCAAAATTTTTTTTCTAAATTGTCTATTTTAATTTTAAATATGTTTTTTTCTAAATTGTCTATTTTAATTTTAAATGTGTTTAATTTTTATTACCTTTATTCCTACTGTTCACTTCTATCGCTATTGACAAAGAGATCTTCATCGGGAACTACGCTAACTTCGGGAGTAATTTATAAATGTTCTAAAGTGCTATATTTTTTGTTTATTTTTTCAGTTATTTATGTTGTAATTAGTCTTTATTTCCCTTATTTATGTTTTAAATATCATTTACGTTAAAAAACCGGCCATTTTTCATCGAAATCGGTTCAGGACGCTATACTGCAGGATTACCAAGTTTCCCACGGCCCGTGTGGCGGATTAATACAAAATTCTCGGCTATAATTAACTATAAACACGATTAAAAGTAAACACTAGTTTAAAAATTATGATAATTAGTATTAGTATAAGTAATTTATTTAAAAAAGGGAGAATGTCATATAAAAAAATAAATAATGTAATTATAATTTATGTACGTTTGAGTTTTAAGGAAAAGTTTAAACGAAGGACTTGAAGGAAAAGTTTAAACGACGCAAATACACAATGTTCGCTTACAAATATTCAAATTTCGACGTTGCTTCGAATAAACTACTTTTTTTAACATTTATTTTTTAGTTTTTCTTTATTAAAAATTTGAAATTTCGTTTATTCAAAGAAGTTAACTTAGTTTAATAATTTCCAATTTTCTTACTTCTTGCAAACCGTCCCGAGTTACCGGGCGGTGAGTTTTAAAATTTTAATGGAATTTTTATTTACAACTGATAGTTTGTTTTATAAATAAAATTTTATTATAAACTAATTTTATTTATTTTTTATTCATTTTATTCATACGATCATCGTACCTCACCACTCACAACTACGATGTAAATAGGGCTTGAAAGGGTACTACTTACGTTTTCAAAGTCTCTCAAATTACGATAAATGTTTTTTTTTTAAATTAAAATTGGTATTAAATTTGTTTTTTTATGTTATTGTGACAAAATAAAAATAATACGATTATTTTTCGGCACGGGCCGTCCATGGGAAACCTTACCCTCTACCGGTCTACCCCTACCCACAATTTTAAGAACAAACCACGAGGCATAAATTAGCAGCGAGGCTGGATCGCCTAACGGCTGACAAGTTAAAAAAAACTGTAAAATAATCTAAATTAAGTAAAAGTAATACAAAGTAAATAATTTTAAACACAACTGGCACAAAACCGAGTTGATGACCACTCAATTTGGACAATATTTTTGACTTTCTTAGCAGTGATGTTAAAGAAACATATCAAGTTGTTGACTACTAATTAAACGAATCAGTGGCGCACATGGCGTATAACTTTTGTTATTACTTATTATGTTGCCTGAAAGTGTCAATTCCTGTGGCTGTGTTATTTAAAATATAAATGTGTAAAAAATATACATCTGTTTATACAATGTTCCATTTATGTGAAAGAAAAATAACTTAAAACTTAAAATCAATAAACATTGTATTCATTGAACATTGAACTAATAGATCTGTGCTGTTTTTATTCAACAGTTGTTATCAAGACGAGATCTGGGAATACTTGAAAAGAAAAAAGACTTTAAATTTAGAGCTGAGTAAGTATCAAAATACATCAATTTGTGGAATTGAAGTCTTTGAAATGTTTAGTAAATTTTGTTTTTTAAACTAGGGAACATCACAAGAAAGAGAGAACACTAAAATTTTTGAGAAAACAAGCTCTTGACAAAAATCCAGATGAGTTCTATTTCAACATGGTCAATTCCAAAATGGATGTTAGTGTTAATTTTGTGTAGAATGTTTATTTTTCAAAGTATTATATTTTATATATTAAAACAAAATTCTATAAATAGGATGGAATCCACAAAGCAGATGATAAAGTTATTACATATACAGATGCTCAGTTAAAATTGATGGAAAGTCAGGATATCAGATACATACGGTACAAAAAAGGCCTTGAAAAAAATGTCAGCATTTCTTCTTTATTTCAATAAAACTATTTAAGATTGCAGATTAAAAATGAAATTTTTGTGTTAAAGTATCAATGTTGTTATATCAGTTTGTAAATTGCTAGCTTGGACAATAATTTTTTACAGTATTGAAGAGAAAATTGAGAAGAGGAAATTACATTAAAAAGACTTCTGTATATATAAAGTGTTTTGTTAGTTAAATTAATTTTCTTGGATTTTAACAGAAAATTGAAAAACTAAAAGCATCATTGCAACTGGTTGGATTTGATGATTGTCCAAAAAATCAACACATCATTTTTTGTGATACCATGAAAGAAGGTGAACAAAAGTCATAATTATAAAATTTTGTATATGTAGTTTTTTACATGCTCTTATTAACTTTCACTTGTATGGATGTCCGCGAATGTTTAGAAGCTCGGGAGATCATTATAAAATTAACCAACTTAAAAAAAAATTAAAGTTTATTTTGACAAAAATATTTATGAAAAAAATTAAGAAACAAAAATTATTAAGAAATAAATTAAAGAAGCATATGCTAATGATGACAAAATGAAATTTTTCAGCTATCTTAAAAGAATGTTTTTAATTTAACTTGTTTTATATGCATTTGAAAATATAACTTTCTGAATTATTTTCTGATTAAAATTTTTTAGATTTTATCATGATTTGTTAACTATAATTAATTATGATTGAATAAAAATCAGGTATTTTAAACACTCCTGCTAAGGATAATCAGAACCATTGTTTAATGTTTTTTTAAAAATTTGATGAAATTCCAAACTTTTACATAAGTTTGATCAGTTTGTTTATGATAAAAAACATTTAAGGGACTGTCTAATCATTGTTTACTTATTTGTTAAAACTGTTTATTTTCTTTTTAGCTGAAGAATTTGAGCCTGCTAAGTATTTTGACACCCTCCCTGAGCTTGTCAACAGAACATTCAATCGACCAAGGATCAGTGACCTTAAGAAGAACTTACTCCAGCAGTTAGATGATAAGACTCTGGCTGTAAGTTTTTTCTTATTTGGTTATATTGATGCTGGTCATGATTAGTAGTGTCTAAAATTAAAATATTTAATTTTTTTATTAGGAGGCAGCAGTGGAAAAGGACCGACTTTATTCAGAGCTTGTGAAACGAATTGATCGAGAAAAACAATTAGGTATCATTGAAGCTAAGCTTGTTGTCAAAATGCAACTTCTGGTGAGATGTTTGTAGTTTTTTATTATACGAACGTTTTCCAATTTCAAAAACAATTCTGTTTAAGCTTGTTAACACAACACCAGCACTATTACTGATTAGAAGGCTAAAATTCTCATTCCATTACTATTCCCATAATACGGTTTTCTTTATTCCCAATCCTTGTGCAACAATTATTCCCATCCTCACCCAAAATAATGTTTATTTTAGCGGTTTAGAAGACTTTGCATGTAAACAGGCAGTCCAAATTTTGAGTTTGCCTTAGCTTTATTTAAAACTTACATTATAAATTTTAGAATCTAATTACTATAAAACATAACTGTAAAAGGGCTTAAATCAAATCTATAGAAAATTGCTTACAGTGTTCTTATTGGATTTCAATTTTAGACCAACCCCAATTAAAAATAGTTTTTTTTAGACATTTTTACTACTTTTATTGTTGTTTTACTGATTCATATTGTTTACTCACTTATATTTACTGTTATGTGACTTTGAAATTTAGTTGCTTGCATTATTAACGTGACCTTTCAAACTAATGGTAGCATCACAAGATTTTCACCTTGGCAGTGATTCACATGGTTTGTATATTGTCCCTTGTATCATCTATTTTAAAAAATTACAAAAGTTTTTGTTTTATATCAAAGCAACTTCAGCGCATTTTGGCTTACGTATTATGACGCTTTGCTTTCTTTTATTTTATAAATACAGTATATTTTCGCTATAACGTACCCAGGATATAACGTACAATTGGATATAACATACTGAAATTTTGGTATCGTGCACTTGCCCCGTCTCTTCTATGTTATTTTACCCCGGCTATAACATATTTGGGTATAACATACATTTAGCTATAATGTTCTAAAATTTGGGTCCCAATTACAATATTTACTATGTATATAATGGATTATTTAACCCATTTACAAAACATTATCAGTACCATTAAAGTTTATTTTGGCTTTAACATAACTTAACATAACATAACGTTTATTTTTAGAGTGAATCAGAACATTTAATAATCGTGTGTGAGATCCACTATTTGGGAAAAAGAAAGTGACATTCAAGTTATCGATCATTTAGTGTCCTAATTCCCAGACTCAGTTATTAATGCTTTCTTGCATCTATTAGCCAGCACAGCATAGTGGACTGTCAGAACGTGTTTGAAACAGTGGAAAGCACCATCTCGTATTTTGTTTCATTTCAAGAGTTTTGAAACTTAAAATAGTAGCAGATAATTTTTTATAGCTTAACTAGCGGGGTGGCGTTGCCCGGGGTTTTTCCTTCCCCACTTGCTCTCCCGTTCCTGGTCGCTTTTTCGCTCCCTGTAGCTTTCCTGCTCCCAGACGGTTTCTCTTTCCTGCTTGCTCTTTTGATCTTGGTCGCTTTCGCTTGCTTTCCCATTCTCGGTCGCTTTCCCGCTCGCTCTTTCGCTCTCATTTGCTTTTCCGTTCCCGTTTCCGCTCATTTATGTATGTATATATATATATATATATATATATCCCGCTCCACTCATTTTGTGACTGATTTTATTAATTTTTTTTGCTAAAACCTTCCTCCATTGACTCTCAAGCTTGTGTAAAAATTTCATCACGGTCGGATGAATGGTGTCGCAATGCATAAGTTACACACACACATAATCACATAAGTTACACTCACACATAATCTTATTTATTTATATATATATATATATATATATATATATATATATATATATATAGAAAATGTTGAAGTTGGCTTAAAGCATTTAATGAGTTATTCATAGCTTCAGACATATGTACCTTTGTTGTTCCAGGATAAATCAACTCCAAAAAAAAAGGTATCTGATGAAACAAAAGAGTCAGCAGCCACTTATAGATGGGTTTACAGAAGAAAACGATAAGATCTTCCCATGTACTTTCAAATAATGTTGTAAATCATCAGAGTTTTTGTTAATTTAAAAAAAAAGAAAAATTGCAACAACTATGTTTAATTGTATAACGTGAACTATTTTATTCTTTTCAATCAGATAAAAGGCCAACAATTGGCAAAAGTGTATATAAACTGTCAAAGCGCCATATAATTCCTGAATTGGCCATCGCGACCACAAGACACTTTTTTAAGAAGCGTAAATAGGAGGAACACGTCCCCGTGCTCCATTTGGTAGGAAGCGCCAGGGCCGTAACCAGCTGCCGGGCCCAGGCCCCCCCAGTTTTGTTCAGGCCTCCCCAGTTGTGGTCGGGCTCCCGAGCTCATTCAGGCCCCCCCTAGTTTTTGGTATTTCTATCCAGTTAATATAAAACCGCACAATTTCTCTAATAATAATACAAGAGAAAGAGCTACTGAGAGGGCAAGAAAAAGAGAAATGCTAATAGAAGAGACTTACCACAGTGACCGCATGCAAGAACACTCTACTACACATTAACATAAATTTCATTGTTGTTTGTTTGCGTCCTCGTCACTTTCTTTCTCAGCGTTCAAGATCGACATTTTATCTTCAGCATTTGTTTTATTTCAAATTCAAATTAATTTGGTAGAATAAGATTCAAATTTCAATCGCTGAACCTGTTTTTTGCGTAAAGCTCATTTTGAGGGTCTAGGTTAGCTGAGTTTGTAGAGCGCCTTGAATGTGAGAGCTTCACGGTTCGACTCCCACTCACTGCCTAGTGGCCCATGTCAACGGAAAACTTAGCGGGTAAAATTGTTCTCTCCGTGGGGCATGTAAAAGAACAGCGCCTTTGAACAAAGCGGAAAAGGCGCTCAATAAATTATCAAACATTTACATTTAAATCACTGGCACGTGCAACTTATGTAAACACAAAATTTATACAGTGCCCCCGCCCAAAAATTTCTTGGGCCCCCCCCCACTTCCAAATTCCTGGTTAGGACCCTGGAGACAGTTAGCAAATTTTGTTGTGCTGGCTGAAGTAAACTGGGAAGTGTAGATTATGAGGATTTTTTAAATAAATAATGCACATCATATAGTCAAATTGTTTGCTGTTTATTATAACACACAAGCAAACAGTTTTGACATTGAGACAATGCTTAGCAATATCCTCAGGTGCAGAAGAACGTCTTACAACAATAATAGACGTGTAACTGGAGGAAAGATACAAGAGCTATTTTAACAAGCATCAAAACCCTGCAGAACAAAGAAGACATTTTCTCAAGAACTTGATAAGTTTCTATATATCACTTTAAATAAAAATGTAATAACTGCTCACATTGGCCAACTCTGACATTTACACATATTTCACTATTATAGATATTATTTACAAGACCACTAATATAAAAAGAGTTATCTTAAACTTTGTCACAGCAACATTTACAAGCAGGCTTGTGGAGCCGCTAATTTTTGTGGGAGCCAGAGCCGAAAATATCTTGAAGCTCCGGCTCTCAAAATATTTTTATATGAGCAGAATTTTTCAAGATGAAATGCTTTGAAATTCTAAAATTATTTTATTGTTTATCTCCTTCAAATTTGAAATGTTTTAATATTTTACAAACGTCACAACAGCAACAGCCTTCAATCAAATGATAGCGCGCGCACATCACCACAAGAAATCTTTAATGAATTGTTTTCGTTTCGTTTTAGTTCGTTTACCTCACTGATCTCTATAATATAACTGGATTATAGAGATCAGTGGTTTACCTGCCAAACTCTGTTTTTGGTTACATTGTTATTTTTGGACTTTTCTTATTTTATTCAAAATTTTTAAAACTGCATTAAAAATTAATACAATTATGTTCCAAATACACGCTCGAGATGCGCTTCAAGATTTGCTTTCGTTTGATGAGTGTTTATATTCTTATAAAATAATTACAATTTTTTAAATTGCATATTATTTTGTTAGCTTTATAGTAAAAATATTTCAACTCCGTGAAATAATTTTATCAAGCATTTAAAATAAAATTTTTGTTGCGCCAAAAAACAAAACGTAGCCTTTCGTATACATTTAAAATCGACTAATGTAGTCAGAACGTAGAAAATTTTGTTGCATTGGAAGTGTGAAAAAATCCTAGCAAGCATAGAATTTTCAGATTAGGTGTAAAATAGTGATAAGAACTTAGCATTCTAAATTCTATAAAAATCGGAGTTGTATGTCGTGAGTTATACGGCATTTTGTTTGATGGGCGATAGTTAGTAAAATTAGTGTCGTTCGCTTCTGTGCTTGGCGCCTAGTATACGTTTAGATTAGGTCTATTTGAAAGATAAGACAAATTAGAAAATATCAACAGAAACAGTTTTTTAGAAAATTGCTATTTTCTTTTCCGTTCTCACTGGAAGCTTGCTACATTTTTTGTCGAGTGGTTACTTTAATGGTGCAGAAGTGTAGAACATGTATGTATGAAAAGAGGAAGTGAGGACTGAGATATCTTTTTCTGTAATTTCTGAGGAAACAGAAATAAATTGAGATTTTTTAAAATGTTCATTTTGTAAGCAAGAAACATCTGAACACACTGGTGAAGTTGTAAGAGCCATGCCCACTGTATTTAAAAAACTGGAAGTTACCGGTTGTTGTGATTTGGTAAATTATATTAATGTGCACTACAACAAACATGTAATTAAATTGCATTTGTCGTGCCGCATGGCTCTGCAAAGAAGCAATGCTACGGATGATGAGGTGTGCAGAGCTGGTTCTAGCCTGTTGGTCAGTCTGTGTGGCGGGAAAGTAGGGGAAAGATTGGCTGATTTACGGTATGAGTCATATTTCAAATTGGCTCTGTCGTCGTTTTCAACCAGAAAGGCTGCCACTATCAGAATGTGCTGCTCACCTGCATGTACGATGCGTTAATTTGCGTGCTGTGATTTGGGGGACTCTGGACAAAGTAGTCTTGAAGGCAACCGACTGGGACTGGGAATCAGTTGAAAACTGCTTAAAACCCGTGAAAATAGTGGCTGACATTGCACCTCAGTCAGTCCTGAAGTTTGTTCAATGCTATTGTAATGGAAACTGTTCATCCAAGTGTGTTCATGTCTGCGAAACAATATGCACTGTGTTTCTGTGTGCGGAAATTGTCATGGGACGGATTGCTCAAATGGCGGTGTAACAGCAGATGAAACAAATAATATAAGCAGTGACAGTGAAGAAGAATCTTGTGGCACAGAACATGTGGTTGAGAGCAATGATCCACAGTTTTTTTTATGAAGACATTGATTTCTTCTATGTGGAATAAATTTAATATTTCTTGCTGCTTTCGAACTTAGACAGCAATTTTAGTTTTTGACGTATTGATTTTAGTTATTTGATATTCTAGTCTGACTTTTTCATGATCTCACTGAAAGCATTTATCAGTTGTGGTTATAGTATCATTCAAACTGAAGATCTGAATGTTTGATAACAGCTTCATTTATGCTGGCTTAATTTTAGATTTTGAAATTTTGAGGGCAAACGAACTAGTCAATTAGTCCTAAATGAAGATACGAACAGTTGCAGTTAAGACGAACTTGGAATTTAATTAAACATACCACCACCTGACAGTTGCGGTCTAACCGGACTCGGAATTTAATTAAACATACCACTGATACCACCACCTAACAGTTACGGTTAAACCGAGCTGAAGGGTAAACTAACTAGTCATTTGTGTGTATGTGTTTTATATTTTATGTATGTGTTTTATATTTTATGTATGTTTTAATTTTTTTTTAAAGCTAGATGTGTGCACATGTTAAATTTATGATTTTCTTAATGTGTTTCCAAATATTCCAGCAGACCTAGAGGTGTGTGTATATTTAGATGTAAATATGTACATATGCTGATACGTTTCTTGTTTGTATGTTGTTTGTATTTTAGGTGGTGAGTACGAGTCAGCCTTCACGTGGCACTCCCTGTGATAAACCAGGCATTAGGCAATAAATTGGGCAACCAGGTGAAACCAATGACTCATAATATCAATATTTTCTAATTTATAAAAATGATTATTCACAATATGCTGGATGTTTTACAATCAAGAATCTAAGAATAATGTCTTGCAATTTCCAGGGCAGGAAATAAAAATTGTTATTTTTAGTGTTTCTGTTGTTTTTCTGTTTGTTTTTTGTATTATATGTTGAAATTGGAAATTATTTATAGATGCATGTGAATAAACATATTCTGGAACTAGTTTGTATTTGATTGTTGTTCATAGGTTCAATTTTGGCAGTAATGACTTTTGAAAACCATAAAAAGTCATTTTCCAAAATGGCTGATATTGCAAAATTCATAATCAAGGTCAAGGTATAATCAATTATACCAGTGGATCTATGTACTACTGGACTAGCTTTAAAAGGCCCTCATTACCAATGTCATCCAGCCCATGGGGAGAAGGGTCTATAAATTTCTGTGGTTTTTCAGCTTTTTCTTCAAAAATTTTATTAAAAATTTTTTTTTAAATTAGTTAAGTAACAATGCTTTAAGACTATTAAAGTCAAGTTGTAACATTGTTATAAATAATTGTTTTGGAAAGATATTTTCGAATTGTCGGCCATCTTGTTATTTTGTTATCCTACACTCCCCCGCATTGTTATACAGTTATAGAATTCCGTTTTTCATATTCTCCTAATTCATACCTTTCCAACGATATATAATAAGTGCTTGCTAGGATTTTTTCACGGTTAAATTTATTTCTTGCTGACTAATGTTTAACAATTGTCATATAAGTAGAGTAGATAAACTAATAAAGTGTCAGTATAAACAGTTAAAAATGTTTCGGTGAAAAGTTTGTGCAAGTTTGTCTCGTGTGATACCCCCTTCATAGGAAGCCGGAGCCGAGCCGTCAAATTTTACGTCGCTGAAGTTAGCAACGGTAGCCAACTTTGCCTGCATTATACATAGAAAATTCAAAGTTGTTGCATTTTAATATTTTTAATATATTTGAATAGATAATTAAAAAACAAAACGATCTGTACTAGTTTCAAATAAATGCAACAATTATTAACGAAGTTATATGATAAAAACATACCGATTAAATCGGTCGTAATATCTCTGTTTACGTTTTACTCGCTTGGCGAATAAACACAGTGGCATGATAAATTCCAAATTGCTGTGTATTTTTAGATGGAAAATTCAAATTTGTGACATCTCAATAAAATTAGCATATTTAGATAGATAATTCAAAACCAAATCAATATGTAAAAGTTTAATCCAAATGCAACAAGAATTAACAGAGTAAATCAATAAAAACTGATTGAGAATTCGGTTGCTAACTTTTCACGCATTTAACATGGAAAATTCAAAGTTGTTGCATCTCAATAAAATTAGCATATTTAGATAGATAATTCAAAAACAAAGCAATATGTAAAAGTTTCATTAAAATGCAACAAGAATTAACAGAGTAAATCAATAAAAACTGATTGAGAATTCGGTTGCTAACTTTTCACGCATTTAACATGGAAAATTCAAAGTTGTTGCATCTCAATAAAGTTAGCATATTTAGATAGATAATTCAAAAACAAAGCAATATGTGAAAGTTTCATTAAAATGCAACAAGAATTAACAGAGTAAATCAATAAAAACTGATTGAGAATTCGGTTGCTAACTTTTCACGCATTTATCATGGAAAATTCAAAGTTGTTGCATCTCAATAAAATTAGCATATTTAGATAGATAATTCAAAAACAAAGCAATATGTGAAAGTTTCATTAAAATGCAACAAGAATTAACAGAGTAAATCAATAAAAACTGATTGAGAATTCGGTTGCTAACTTTTCAAGCATTTAACATGGAAAATTCAAAGTTGTTGCATCTCAATAAAGTTAGCATATTTAGATAGATAATTCAAAAACAAAGCAATATGTCAAAGTTTAATCCAAATGCAACAAGAATTAACAGAGTAAATCAATAAAAACTGATTGAGAATTCGGTTGCTAACTTTTCACGCATTTATCATGGAAAATTCAAAGTTGTTGCATCTCAATAAAATTAGCATATTTAGATAGATAATTCAAAAACAAAGCAATATGTGAAAGTTTCATTAAAATGCAACAAGAATTAACAGAGTAAATCAATAAAAACTGATTGAGAATTCGGTTGCTAACTTTTCAAGCATTTAACATGGAAAATTCAAAGTTGTTGCATCTCAATAAAGTTAGCATATTTAGATAGATAATTCAAAAACAAAGCAATATGTCAAAGTTTAATCCAAATGCAACAAGAATTAACAGAGTAAATCAATAAAAACTGATTGAGAATTCGGTTGCTAACTTTTCACGCATTTAACATGGAACATTCAAAGTTGTTGCATCTCAATAAAATTAGCATATTTAGATAGATAATTCAAAAACAAAGCAATATGTGAAAGTTGCATTAAAATGCAACAAGAATTAACAGAGTAAATCAATAAAAACTGATTGAGAATTCGGTTGCTAACTTTTCAAGCATTTAACATGGAAAATTCAAAGTTGTTGCATCTCAATAAAGTTAGCATATTTAGATAGATAATTCAAAAACAAAGCAATATGTGAAAGTTTAATCCAAATGCAACAAGAATTAACAGAGTAAATCAATAAAAACTGATTGAGAATTCGGTTGCTAACTTTTCACGCATTTATCATGGAAAATTCAAAGTTGTTGCATCTCAATAAAATTAGCATATTTAGATAGATAATTCAAAAACAAAGCAATATGTGAAAGTTGCATTAAAATGCAACAAAAATTAACAGAGTAAATCAATAAAAACTGATTGAGAATTCGGTTGCTAACTTTTCACGCATTTATCATGGAAAATTCAAAGTTGTTGCATCTCAATAAAATTAGCATATTTAGATAGATAATTCAAAAACAAAGCAATATGTGAAAGTTTCATTAAAATGCAACAAGAATTAACAGAGTAAATCAATAAAAACTGATTGAGAATTCGGTTGCTAACTTTTCACGCATTTATCATAGAAAATTCAAAGTTGTTGCATCTCAATAAAATTAGCATATTTAGATAGATAATTCAAAAACAAAACAATAAGTGAAAGTTGCATTAAAATGCAACAAGAATTAACAGAGTAAGATTTAACATGGAAAATTCAAAGTTGTCGCATCTCAATAAAATTGTTAGCTCATTATGCATGCATTTTACATGACCTATTCAAAGTTGTTTAATTGGAATTTTATTGCTATGGCCTCGTCATTTCACATCCTCTGTTCTTCAGTTCTTCAGTTCATTTTTTTTTCTTTTCTTTCTTTCTCTCACTTTCTCTCTTCACGCATTTAGCATGGAAAATTAAAAGTTGTATCGTCTCCATAAAATTAGCATATTTAGATAGATAATTCAAAAACAAATCAATATGTGAAAGTTTCATCGACATGTATCAAGAATTAACAGTGTAAATTAGTAAAAACTGTTCAATGAAATCAGTTGCTAACTTTTCAAGCAGTTAACATAGAAAAAAATATCATCACCATAATCATCAACACCACCACCACCACCACCACCATCCATCATCATCATCATCATCATCATCATCATCATCATCATCATCATCATCATCATCATCATCATCATCATCATCATCACCAGAATCATCATCATCGTCTTCTTCATCATCATCATAACAAATATCTTCATAATCATCACAAACATCTTCATCATTCTCATGATCATCACAAACATCTTCATCATTCTCATGATCATCAAAAACATGTTCATCATTCTCATAATCACATCATCACAAATCAATAAGTAAAAGTTTCATCAAAATACAACAAAAATTACCAGAATAAATTAGTAAAAACTGTTCGATGAAATCGGTTGCTAACTCTTCAAGCAGTTAACATAGAAAAAATATCATCATCAACACCACCACCACCATCCATCATCATCATCATCATCATCATCATCATCATCATCATCATCATCATCATCATCATCATCGTCATCGTCATCATCATCATCATCATCATCATCATCATCATATTCACCGACATCATCATCACCATAACCATAATAATAATTATCATCATCGTCGTCGTCGTCATTACAAATATCTTCATCATCATCACTACCACCATCATGATACAATCACAAACATCAGTATCTACATCATCCTTATCATCACCATATTTATTGATTTACTCTGTTAATTTTTGTTGCATTTCGATGAAACTTTCACATATTGCTTTGTTTTTGAATTATCTATCTAAATATGCTAATTTTGTAGAGTTGCAACAACTTTGAATTTTCCATGTTAAATGCTTGAAAAGTTAGCAACCGAATTCTCAATCAGTTTTTATTGATTTACTCTGTTAATTTTTGTTGCATTTCGATGAAACTTTCACATATTGCTTTGTTTTTGAATTATCTATCTAAATATGCTAATTTTATTGAGATGCAACAACTTTGAATTTTCCATGTTAAATGCGTGAAAAGTTAGCAACCGAATTCTCAATCAGTTTTTATTGATTTACTCTGTTAATTTTTGTTGCATTTTAATGCAACTTTCACATATTGCTTTGTTTTTGAATTATCTATCTAAATATGCTAATTTTATTGAGATGCAACAACTTTGAATTTTCCATGTTAAATGCTTGAAAAGTTAGCAACCGAATTCTCAATCAGTTTTTATTGATTTACTCTGTTAATTTTTGTTGCATTTCGATGAAACTTTCACATATTGATTTGTTTTTGAATTATCTATCTAAATATGCTAATTTTATTGAGATGCAACAACTTTGAATTTTCCATGTTAAATGCGTGAAAAGTTAGCAACCGAATTCTCAATTAGTTTTTATTGATTTACTCTGTTAATTTTTGTTGCATTTCGATGAAACTTTCATATATTGCTTTGTTTTTGAATTATCTATCAAAATATGCTAATTTTATTGAGATGCAACAACTTTGAATTTTCCATGTTAAATGCGTGAAAAGTTAGCAACCGAATTCTCAATCAGTTTTTATTGATTTACTCTGTTAATTTTTGTTGCATTTCGATGAAACTTTCACATATTGCTTTGTTTTTGAATTATCTATCAAAATATGCTAATTTTATTGAGATGCAACAACTTTGAATTTTCCATGTTAAATGCGTGAAAAGTTAGCAACCGAATTCTCAATCAGTTTTTATTGATTTACTCTGTTAATTTTTGTTGCATTTCGATGAAACTTTCACATATTGCTTTGTTTTTGAATTATCTATCTAAATATGCGAATTTTATTGAGATGCAACAACTTTGAATTTTCCATCTAAAAATATACAGCAATTTGGAATTTATCATGCCACTGTGTTTATTCGCCAAGCGAGTAAAACGTAAACAGAGATATTACGACCGATTTAATCGGTATGTTTTTATCATATAACTTCGTTAATAATTGTTGCATTTATTTGAAACTAGTACAGATCGTTTTGTTTTTACCAATGCTTTTATTAACTCGTCGGCTCTGTTTCTCTGTCTGTTTCTCTGTTTCAAATCTTGCAATCAATTTTTGAGTCACTTCCTGATGATAGATTTTTTTCAAATTTTGCATACATGCTCAAGATAGAAGACAATGCAATATTCAATTATTAGTTTTACAATAAGTCAATTAATTTAGTTAATTTTCTTGAGGATTTTATATATATATATATATATATATATATATATATATATATGTTTATTATATTTTTTATTTAGGAATTTAATATAAAATAAAAGAGTAATATAAGAAAAAATTGATTGCAAAATTTGTGTCTTAATTACATATAAGAGCATTGGTTTTAAAAATTCGTTTTTAATTTACTTGTTTAATTATCTATTCAAATATATTAAAAATATTAAAATGCAACAACTTTGAATTTTCTATGTATAATGCAGGCAAAGTTGGCTACCGTTGCTAACTTCAGCGACGTCAAATTTTCGGGAGCCGGAGCCATATATATAGAATAGATATATCGGAGATGAGCAGGTTTTGAGCGAGATGCCAAGATGGCCTCCGAAAAAACGATTTAGATATATTCTATATATATGGCCGGAGCCGGGCCGCGGAAAAAATTGGCGGCTCCGCAAGCCTGTTTACAAGCATATACAAGTACCTTCAAAACTGTTTAAGAGCATCAACTTTTTTGCCAATTTAAAGAATAAATACGTCCAACAACAAAGACTGATTTTGGGCAAGCCTTATTAAAATAGTATCTCATTGATTTTAACAGTTTCTTCATACAGGCCTCTTCATATATCGCCCTAAAACATATCTACTTCAACGACTTCAAGATTATCAGTATGAAGAGATTTATTACAAACTTTACCATAGCAATGTTTACTTTACAGGCAGATACAATGTAGCTCATATTTAAAACGTAAACAATTTTTAGAAGAGCATGGCTTTTTTTAATAATTCCAAATTTACAACTTATAGTATAAGTTTAGTATAAGTCTTATACAATAATAATTAGGCTATTTGAGCTATCAGGTGCTGCCTCTATATCAGTATTAATGAGACACAACTTAAAATCTATTTTTCCCAGCTCCATCTATCATTGTCTAAGAAAAACTTCAATTTCATTTCCTGAAAATGAGTTCTCAAAACATGCAAACAGGCTGCATTTTCAGTTAAGGTAGCTTTCCAGGAATAATTTTTGAACTACTTAATCCACACAATAAAAATTTTTTCCATTCAAATATAAACTTAGATCTTAAATTCTTTTTTTTGGAGCTTGATCAGCTAGCTGCTAGAACTAAAACTAACACAAGGCTGGGGCTGATTGCTTTTCTTTGCTTTGTTATTTACTTATGTATACAAACATCCACATTTATAGAGTTAAACTGTTATTTAAAATTGTATCTCAAATTAAAATTGCAGAAATCAATTGAAAAGTTTTCCCATTTTGTTTCAATATTTAGATTATTTTTAGTTTTTCTTTAGTAGCAGATTTACACACAACGCACTCCATTGCGATATTAGTTACATTTAGATTCAAAAATGTGCTAACTACAATACAAACTTATCATAACCAAACTTAACAGATGTAATAACACGAATAAAAGAAAATAAAAAAATACCAGAATGACAGACAAAAAACTGACTGAAGAGAAAACCATGTACAATGCTATACAAACTATACAATTATCTATCACACAACCTTGAGAGTCAAGAGGAATCAAATATAGAGAAAATTTTTTTGAAATCCGTCACAAAATGAGCGGAGCGGAGCGGGTGAGCGAGCGGGAACTATATATATATGTATGTGCGTATGTATGTGTGTATGTATGTATGTGTATGTGCATGTATGTGTGTCTGTTTGTGTGTTTATGTATGTACTAGCGGAGATACCCGGCGTTGCCCGGGTTTTTTAGAGGTTTTTCTAATGTTTGTCTCTTTCTCTCCCGTTTCCTTTCCCACCTGCTTACCCACTCCTGTTCGCTTTCCCGCTCCCGGTCGCTTTCCCGTTCCCGGTCGCTTTCCCGCTCCCGGTCGCTTTCCCGCTCCTGGTCGCTTTCCCGCTTCCGGTCGCTTTCCCGCTCCCGGTCGTTTTCCCGTTATTGGTCGCTGTCCCGTTCCCGCTCACGTTTGCTCTCCCATTCCCGCTCACGCTTGCTTTTCCGTTCCCGCTCGCTGTCCGTTCCGGGTCGCTTTCCCGTTTCTATAATAGACAAACATTCATATATATATATATATATATATATATATAGTCTTAGCAAATCTATTTTACGTTTTATAGGCTAACAGAAGTTATGAAAGAATGGAAAAGAAACAAGTAAATTAAAAACGAATTTTTAAAACCAATGCTCTTATATGTAATTAAAACACAAATTTTGCAATCAATTTTTTCTTATATTACTCTTTTATTTTATGTTAAAGTCGAAATATCTTAATTATATCGAAATATCGAAATTAATTAAAATTATCTAAATTAATTGACTTATTGTAAAACTAATAATTGAATATTGCATTGTCTTCTATTTTAAGCATGTATGCAAAATTTGAAAAAATCTATCATCAGGAAGTGACTCAAAAATTGATTGCAAGATTTGAAACAGACAGAGAAACAAACAGACAGACAGAGAAACAGAGACGACGAGTTAATAAAAGCATTGGTAATAATAATAAAAATATCATCAAAAAGCATCGAATTTAAATATCTCAACTATTTTCATGAAAATTTCATACACGCTTGAGAATCGCGGTCAGTGAGTGTGGTTCGTGTTAACTTGGTAAAATAGTCTGCCAGTCGGTTAGCGTTTTGTGGTCAAGAAAACCCTCAAGAAAACCCTCAAGAAAACCCTCAAGAAACCCCTCGATAAAATCCTCAATAAAATTAACTAAATTAATTGACTTATTGTAAAACTAATAATTGAATATTGCATTGTCTTCTATCTTGAGCATGTATGCAAAATTTGAAAAAAATCTATCAACAGGAAGTGACTCAAAAATTGATTGCAAGATTTGAAACAGAGAAACAGACAGAGAAACAGAGCCGACGAGTTAATAAAAGCATTGGTAAAAATGAGCGTGAACGGGAGAGCAACCGTGACCTGGAATGGGAGAGCAAGCGTGACCGGGAACGGGAGAGCAAGCGTGAGCGGGAACGGGAAAGCGATCGGGAACGGGAAAGCGACCGGGAACGGGAAAGCGACCGGGAACGGGAAAGCGACCGGGAACGGGAAAGCGACCGGGAACGGGAAAGCGACCGGGAACGGGAAAGCGACCGGGAACGCGGAAAGCGACCGGGAAAGCGGAAAGCGACTGGAATCGGGAGAGCAAGCTTGGAAGGAAACGCGAGCAAGAGAGAAAATCGATAACAAAACTTCTGAGCGGGAAAGCGACCGGGAGCTGGAAAACGACCGAGAGCGGAAACGCGACGAAAACGGGAAAGTGGAGAAGGAAACGGGAGCGAGAGAGACAAACATTAGAAAAACCTCTAAAAACCCCGGGCAACGCCGGGTAACCCCGCTAGTACAACTATATAAATGAATAAGAATTTAAAAAAACGTCGTTTTACAAAACTCCTTATAAATCGTCAAATATAATATTTTTGTGAAATTTAAGCTCGAATTATTCAGTTCTCAGGTTTACTCCATCACTTTTTCACTAAAATAGTTAGAGTGAGTTATTACAGTTTTGACGATCTCAATCGACTTTTTTGCACCCGCAAAATCGTCATTTTACAAAACTCCTTATAAATCTTGAAATAAAACATTTTGGTCAGGTTTAAGCTCAATTTATTCAGTTTCTATGTTTATTACATCACTTTTTATACAAAACTAGCGGAGATACCCGGCGTTGCCCGGGTTTTTTAGAGGTTTTTCTAATGTTTGTCTCTTTCTCTCCCGTTTCCTTTCCCACCTGCTTTCCCACTCCTGTTCGCTTTCCCGTTTTCGGTCGTTTTCCCGCTGCCGGTCGCTTTCCCGCTCCCGGTCGCTTTCCCGCTCCCGGTCGTTTTCCCGCTCCCGGTCGCTTTCCCGCTCCCGGTCACTTTCCCGCTCCCGGTCACATTCCCGCTCCCGGTCACTTTCCCGCTCTCGGTCGCTTTCCCGCTCCCGGTCGTTTTCCCGTTGCCGGTCGCTGTCCCGTTCCCGCTCACGTTTGCTCTCCCATTCCCGCTCACGCTTGCTTTTCCGTTCCCGCTCGCTGTCCGTTCCGGGTCGCTTTCCCGTTTCTATAATAGACAAACTAACCCACAAACATTCATATATATATTGCGAATAAACTGTGGAATCAATAGCTTTTCGTTTAGGTGGTATAATTAATTCGATAGAAAGATTTGAAATTTGAAATTGTATTTTTAGCCAATTTTCAATATATGACGATATATGTAGTTCCCGCTCGCTCACCCGCTCCGCTCCGCTCATTTTGTGACGGATTTCAAATTTTTTTTTATATTTGATTCCCCTTGACTCTCAAGGTTGTGTGAAAATTTCATTACGATCGGATGAATGGTGTAGCAATGCATAAACGCCATTAACATATATACATATATACATACAAACATTCATTTTTACCAATGCTTTTATTAACTCGTCGGCTCTGTTTCTCTGTCTGTTTCTCTGTTTCAAATCTTGCAATCAATTTTTGAGTCACTTCCTGATGATAGATTTTTTTCAAATTTTGCATACATGCTCAAGATAGAAGACAATGCAATATTCAATTATTAGTTTTACAATAAGTCAATTAATTTAGTTAATTTTCTTGAGGATTTTATATATATATATATATATATATATATATATATATGTTTATTATATTTTTTATTTAGGAATTTAATATAAAATAAAAGAGTAATATAAGAAAAAATTGATTGCAAAATTTGTGTCTTAATTACATATAAGAGCATTGGTTTTAAAAATTCGTTTTTAATTTACTTGTTATATATATAGATAGAATTGTTAGAATGAAAAATATAAACCATGAACTCAGTCAATAGGAAAAAGATATATATATATATATATATATATATATATATATATATATATATATATATATATATATATATATATATATATATATATATATATATATACATATACATATATTACATTACATATATATATATACTCCAACTTACTACCGCTGACCAAAACGTTTTTTGTCCATAAAACATCAACGGAGAAACCAATTTATTTAAAATTTCACAGGAACCACCGCTTGAATAAGATACATAAGTGTGCCAAATTTCAATTAAATCGGTTCGGCCGTTTTCATTTGATGTCCGAACAAACAAACAAACATTTCATTTTTATATATAAGATAGTAAGTTAGAGTGAGTTCTGAGTGTTTTGTCGATCTTTTTTTCATTTCCGCAAATTCGTCGTTTTTCAAAACTCCCGATAAATCTTCCAATATGATATTTTGTAAAATTTAAGCTCGAATTATTCAGTTTTTAGGTTTATTCCATAACTTTTTTACCAATGCTTTTATTAACTCGTCGTCTCTGTTTCTCTGTCTGTCTGTTTGTTTCTCTGTCTGTCTGTCTGTTTCTCTGTCCGTTTCAAATCTTGCAATCAATTTTTGAGTCACTTCCTGATGATAGATTTTTTTCAAATTTTGCATACATGCTCAAAATAGAAGACAATGCAATATTCAATTATTATTTTTACAATAAGTCAATTAATTTAGTTAATTTTAATTAATTAATATATATATTATATATATATATATATATATATATATATATATATATATATATATATATACATATATATATATCTATATATATAAAAGAACATGTCTTGACTGACTGACTGATGACTGACTGATAATCAACGCCGAGCTCAAACGCCTCATCCTAGGAACGTGAAATTTGGAACTTATATTACTTTTATTGCGTAAGCATCCGCTAAGAAAGGATTTTTGAAAATTTTGCTCCTGAGGGGAAGAAACTGGAAAACAAACTTTTTTCTAAAACAATGTATATCTCGAAAACCAAAAATGAGGAGATTTTGAAATTTGGTGTATGGATTCTTCTTAAAAAATAAAAAGATACGTGTTTCACCATTTTTTTAAAATTCGGTTTCCCGGACCTCAAATGTGGGTTGGAAAATTGGGTTATTTGGTTTTTAAAGTAGCTGCAACTTAAAAACTGTGAATGCAACAGGAGTAAAAATTAGTATTTAGTTTCTACTTCAAAAATAATGAAATACGTGTTTTAGCATTTTTTGAAAATTTGGTTTCCAGGACTTCAAATGTGGGATGGAAAATAGGGTTATTTGTTTTTTAAAGTAACTGCTACTCAAAAACTGTAAATACCACAGATTTAAAAATTAGTATTTAGTTTCTATTCTAAAAATAAAGATATACGTGTTTCACCATTTTTTTATAAATTTGGTTTCCAGGACCTTAAATTTGGGCTGGACAATAGGATTACTTGGTTTTTAAAGTAAATGATACTCAAAAACTGTAAATGCTACAAAAGTAAAAATTAGTATTTAGTTTCTACTCTAAAAATAATGATATACGTGTTTCACTATTTTTTGAAATTTTGGTTTTCAGGACCTCAAATGTGGGGTGGAAAAAAGTTTCTTTGGTTTTTAAAGTAACTGCTACAGATGTCTAAATTAGTATTTAGTATTTACTCAAAAAATAATGATATAAGTGTTTCAACATTTTTAAAAATTTGGTTTCCAGGAACTCAAATGTGTGGTGGAAATAAGGGTTATTTGATTTCAAAATAACTGCTACTCAAAAACTGTAAGTGCTACAAATGTACAAATTAGTATTTTGAAGTTTTGTGCTGGTTAAAAGTAGCTAAGTCCAGTTTATCACCGGTTGGGCCAAGCCGTTGTTTTAGAGTCTTCACACGGGCCAGGCCAAACCTTAAATCAAAGTAGGACGGGCCGAGGTTTTTCACCAAGTATATAGATATTTTAGTGATTTTAGGGTCTTTAGTTGGGCCGGGCCAAACCTGAAGTCAAGGTGGGACGGGCCGAAGTTTTTCATAAAGTATATAGAACTTCTAGGCCTGTAAGAATGGGCCGGGCCTAATTCAAACGGGCTGTTCCGGGCCAGGAGTTTAGGTTTTTAAAACGGGCTGGGCTAAGTTGTCGACGGGCTGAGCCGAGACCTAAAAAATTGATCTCTACTACGGATGCACGGTTCAAACTCTCTAATTTCACGCGAGCGAAGCCGCTACGGGCACTGCTAGTGTATACATATATAAGGTCCATTAGAATAGGTTAAGGCCTATTCTTTTTGTATATTGCGACTTTAATCTATATATATAAAAATGAATGTTTGTATATATGTAAGTTAATGTCCTTTATGCATTGCTACACCCTTCATCCGATCGTAATGAAATTTTCACACAACCTTGAGAGTCAATGAAAATCAATAAAAAAAAAAAAATTTGAAATCCGTCACAAAATGAGCGGAGCGGAGCGGGTGAGCGAGCGGGAACTATATATATATGTATGTGCGTATGTATGTGTGTATGTATGTATGTGTATGTGCATGTATGTGTGTCTGTGTCTGTGTTTATGTATACATATATATATATATATATATATATATATATATATATATATATATATATATATATATATATATATATATATATATATATATATATATATATATATATATATATATATATATATATATATATATATATATATATATATATATATATATATATATATATATACTAGCGGAGATACCCGGCGTTGCCCAGGTTTTTTAGAGGTTTTTCTAATGTTTGTCTCTTTCTCTCCCATTTCCTTTCCCACCTGCTTTCCCACTCCTGTTCGTTTTCCCGTTTTCGGTCGTTTTCCCGCTGCCGGTCGCTTTCCCGCTCCCGGTCGCTTTCCCGCTCCCGGTCGCTTTCCCGCTCCCGGTCGTTTTCCCGTTCCCGGTCGCTGTCCCGTTTCCGCTCACGTTTGCTCTCCCATTCCCGCTCACGCTTGCTTTTCCGTTCCCGCTCGCTGTCCGTTCCGGGTCGCTTTCCCGTTTCTATAATAGACAAACTAACCCACAAACATTCATATATATATATATACTAGCAGTGCCCGTAGCGGCTTCGCTCGCATGAAATTAGAGAATTTAAATCGTGCATACATAGTAGTGTATTGCACGGATCAATTTTTTAGGTCTCGGTTCGGCCCGTCGACAACTTGGCCAAGCCCGTTTCAAAAACCGAAATTCCTGGCCTGGCACGGCCAATATAAAATGGCCCCGGCCGTTTTTACAGCCGAGAAGTTCTATATACTTGATAAAAAACTTCGGCCTGTCCCACCTTGACTTCAGGTTTAGCCCGGCCCGTCTGAACACTCTAAAATCACTAAAATGTCTATATACTTGGTTAAAAATCTCGGCCCGTCCCACCTTGATTTAAGGTTTGGGCAGGGCCGTATGAAGACCCTAAAATAACGGCTTGGCTCGTCCGTCCGGTGATAAACTGAACTCATCTACTTTCAACCGGCACAAAACCTCAAAATACTAATTTTCACATCTGTAGCACTTACAGTTTTTGAGTAGCAGTTATTTTAAAATCAAATAACCCTTTTTCCACTTCACATTTGAAGTCCTGGAAACCAAATTTTCAAAAAATGGTGAAACACGTGTATCGTTATTTTTAGAGTAGAAACTAAATACTAATTTTACTTTTGTAGCATTTACGGTTTTTGAGTAGCAGTTACTTTAAAAACCAAGTAACCCTATTTTCCACCCCATATTTGAATTCCTGGAAACCAAATTTTCAAAAAATGGTAAAACACGTATATCATTATTTTTGGAGTAGAAACCAAATACTAATTTTTACTCCTGTAGCATCTACAGTTTTTGAGTCGCAGTTACATTAAAAACCAAATAACCTTATTTTCGACCCCACATTTGAAGTCCTGGAAACCAAATGTTAAAAAAATGGTAAAAAACGTATATCTTTATTTTTAGAATAGAAACTAAATACTAATTTTTACATCTGTGGTATTTACAGTTTTTGAGCAGCAGTTACTTTAAAAACCAAATAACCCTATTTTCCACTTCACATTTGAAGTCCTGGAAACCAAATTTTCAAAAAATTGTGAAACCCGTATATCATTATTTTTAGAAAAGAAACTAAATAATAATTTTTACATCTGTGGTATTTACTGTTTTTGAGTAGCAGTTACTATAAAAGACAATTAGCCCTATTTTCCACCCCACATTTGAAGTCCTGGAAACCAAATTTTCAAAAAATGCTAAAACACGTATTTCATTATTTTTGGAGTAGAAACTAAATACTAATTTTTACTCCTGTAGCATTAACTGTTTTTGAGTAGAAGCTACTTTAAAAACCAAATAACCCAATTTTCCAACCCACATTTGAGGTCCGGGAAACCGAATTTTCAAAAAATGGTGAAACACGTATCTTTTTATTTTTCAAAAAGAATCTATATACCAAATTTTAAAATCTCCTCATTTTTGGTTTTCGAGATATACATTGTTTTAGAAAAAAGTTTGTTTTCTAGTTTTTTCCCCTCAGGAGCAAAATTTTTAAAAATCCTTTCTTAGCGAATGTTTACGCTATAAAAGTAATATAAGTTCCAAATTTCACGTTCCTAGGATGAGGCGTTTGAGCTCGGCGTTGATTATCAGTCAGTCAGTCAGTCAGTCAGTCAGTCAGTCAGTCAGTCAGTCAGTCAGTCAGTCAGTCAGTCAGTCAGTCAGTCAAGACATGTTCTTTTATATATATAGATATATAGTCTTAGCAAATCTATTTTACGTTTTATAGGCTAACAGAAGTTATGAAAGAATGGAAAAGAAAAAATGAGCGTGAACGGGAGAGCAACCGTGACCGGGAATGGGAGAGCAAGCATGACCGGGAACGGGAGAGCAAGCGTGAGCGGGAACGGGAAAGCGACCGGGAACGGGAAAGCGACCGGGAACGGGAAAGCGACCGGGAACGGGAAAGCGACCGGGAACGGGAAAGCGACCGGGAACGGGAAAGCGACCGGGAACGGGAAAGCGACCGGGAACGGGAAAGCGACCGGGAACGGTAAAGTGACCGGGAACGGGAAAGCGACCGGGAACGGGAAAGCGACCGGGAACGGGAAAGCGACCGGGAACGCGGAAAGCGACCGGGAACGCGGAAAGCGACCGGGAACGCGGAAAGCGACTGGAATCGGGAGAGCAAGCTTGGAAGGAAACGCGAGCAAGAGAGAAAATCGATAACAAAACTTCTGAGCGGGAAAGCGAACGGGAGCTGGAAAACGACCGAGAGCGGAAAAGCGACCGGGAACGCGACGAAAACGGGAAAGTGGAGAAGGAAACGGGAGCGAGAGAGACAAACATTAGAAAAACCTCTAAAAAACCCCGGGCAACGCCGGGTAACCCCGCTAGTATAAAATAAAAGAGTAATATAAAAAAAAATTGATTGCAAAATTTGTGTTTTAATTACATATAAAAGCATTGGGTTTTAAAAATTCGTTTTTAATTTACTTGTCACTAAAATAGTTAGTTAGAGTGAGTTATTACAGTTTTGACGATCTCAACCAACTTTTTTGCATTTCCGCCAATTCGTCATTTTACAAAATTCCTTGAGAAATGTTTGAAATGGTCTTAGAGTAATTTGCCTCCTGGTTCTGTATGTTCTTTCTACTGTGAATATTTGTAATAAAACATTTTTTTATTGATCGCGAAACCATTCTAATAGATAAAATATTTTATATCTATGTATAAGGTTCTATGCAAACATATTTATATGTCTATGGTTCTACCGTACAAACAAAACTTTTGTATGTTGTTGAGTGTTTTTGAAGGTTGTTGTTTTGTCAACTGGTTAGCTCTATTTACAAGTAAGTATTTTAAGTGTTTTAATGTTTTAAACTTCAGGGTAAACTCTGACAAAACCTTATAAAACCTGGACTGATAATACAATAATTGGTTTTTTTCAATCAATTTTTGAGTCACTTCCTGATGATAGATTTTTTCAAATTTTGCATACATGCTCAAAATAGAAGACAATGCAATATTCAATTATTAGTTTTACAATAAGTCAATTAATTTAGTTAATTTTAACTAATTTCATTTTTATATGGGAAGAAAAAATTATAATAATTATAATTATTATAAATTATTATAAATAATATAAATTATAAATTATTATAAAATTATAAATAATTATAATTAAATAATTATAATTATAAGAAAAAATTGATTGCAAAATTTGTGTTTTAATTACATATAAAAGCGCTGGGTTTTAAAAATTCGTTTTTAATTTACTTGTTTGTTTTTCCATCAGCTGCATACACGAATAAATCAGAAGCTTTTGTTTGCTTATTAAATGGAAATTCAATATATTTTATTTACATGAAAGATAAATGCAGTTAATCATTGTAAAGCTTTCTGATAAACAGTTTTGTTTTGCTTCGCAGTGCATAAATGTACAACGATGATGGTTTTCCAACACGCAAACATGCAACATATAATTGTTAATGCGCGAAACATGGAAAATCAAAGTTAATTCCACAAACTTCCAAAGACTAGCGTTGTGATTTATTTATGGTCATCGCAAATGCCAGACGCCCTACCATACACCGTAGTGCTTTGGTTACTCTTAAGGACGAACAGTCCAAACTATTTACATGTGACAAACCACCCACCCAACCAGCCAAAACTCCTACTAAGTTCAGATTGGAATTAAAAAAAGCAAGTTTAAATGTCCCAATTCACAAGAAGTTATAATTAATGACTTATCTACTGTAAGAATAAAGACCAGTGCTTCACGTAACCGCAAAACGAACACGTCAAGGAATGTATACAATCGCATATTAATATAGAGGAGTCAGAATTACATAAAACTGAGGAGTCCGAGTCGGAACATTTATCTACCGACTCCAGAGCCCTATTTTTAATCGCCTCGATCACATTATTCATTAGCTTTTTCACAGCCAGTCTCGATCTATTGCACAGTCGAGGTTGATTAATGTTACGCAACATTATGATAACTGAACCTACTTTTTTATAACAAATTGTGAAGTAGTCCAGGCAATTCTAGCGAATTCAAAAAATCTGTGAGATAGTTGACTACTGATTTGAAGGAAACCAACTGTCCCGGAAGAAAATTTTGAATGATCACATTGACATCTTTCCTTTTTGCTGCCAATATTGCTTGTGTGCTGAGCCAATTATGGGTTTTGAAACTTTTCCCTATGTTCAGAAAAACACTTTGAATTAGCTTCTCTTTCGAAACCGCTTGTTAGTCATTTCTTTGGCACTGATAAAACTCTTTTCCAATCTTATTTCAGGTAGTAGAACATTCCAGGAAAATGTCAAGCCCAAACCATTTGAGGGAAGATTGCTCAGCGATGAAGACGCCAGATGAGGAGTAAGTATAGGTATAATTGTAACTAGCCTTTTGCATGCAGAGCATCTGCGCATCTAAAAGTAAATGTAACTGTAAAGTTGATTATTTTATTTTTATTTTAACAATAATGTTATTCAAAGTAGGAATAAACCAAATGTAGTCAAGAAAATTAGCATGGCGAGACATAATAACAAATACTGCTCTATTAAAACTGAAATTACGTGCAGTGCAATTCTCTCTTTTCCCTGGCTTTCTCTCTTTTTCCTTTTCCTCTCTTTTTTCTTTGTACCTAGTGAAACACATGTCTCTCTACTTCCTTTTTACAAACTTTATATTAGGTTACAATCTCTGTTAGTGTGTCTGTGTGTGTGTGGCTTTTTGATTAGCTAGGAAGCTGAAACTTTCAGCATAGCTTTATATTGGATGACAATACATGATTCAATTAAAAAAAACAATTTGAACATCTTTCGTATTTCTAAATCGAGTGTATTTGAAATAAAAGTTTGTGTTGTAAAACTCGTTTTTTCCTTTACTTGTTTATGATTCTCTCGCTATAATTCTTTCTATTATCCTTTCTTAATTTGTTTTGTCTCATTCTCTTCCTTTCTTTTATTTGTATTTTTTTCTCTCCTTACCCCTAGTGAAATGCATGTTTCTCTGTCCTCTTCTCTTTTCCTTTTTTCTGTTGCATTCTCTCTTCTTTTCTTTTTGTTTGTCTCTCTTTCCTTATCTCTTCCTTATCTCTTTCTCACACACACACAATTTTTCTCATTTTCTTTCTCTCCCTCTCTTGGTTGCTCGGTTTCTCTTTCTCATAGCTCTTGACATTTTGCTAGTTAATGTAGATATAAATACAGTTTCAATTGAGCATCCCGTATTTAGATGTCTATCGACAGTGCGGTGAAAGTAAACTAAGAACAGTGATAATATTTTAATCCGACAATGAAGCCAAATTAAAGCAAGGTTGGCCAAAAAAACTGGCGTATGTGGCATGAAAGGCATGACGTGCAATAGCTTTAGTGAAGTCTGTGAATACTTTAGTGCATTTCTCTTTCTATCTTCCTTCTCTCAGAAAAATATTGGAAATTATATATGTTAATTATTTATCTGAGTCATATTGCAGAAAACTGGAGAAGCCTGTTTCTAATGCAGAATTGGCACAAGTTTACCAACAAGTTTGGGATCAACTAGCAGTTATGGACGAACCACTTAAGGTTAGCACTATAAGATTATACTTTTTTGTGCCAATGCACCAGATATCCTTTATCTAATTGGAATATCAGATATCCAGTGAGATTTGCTATCACTAACATTATAACTCTTACCCATTTTGGACCATCGTTTGATTGACGAACGCATTTTTTCATGTTACCGCATAAAATTAGGTTTTTGTGTTTAATAGTAGCAAACTGGAGCAAAAATTGGAGGCGGAAAACGTGGGGAAAACTTTCCCGGAGCGAAAAGCCAGGGGAGAACTTTGTATAAACCGCCATCCATATATTACTTAGGCAATAAATAAACTACAGATTTTGACACCCCCTAACTCTGTTGCACCTCGTACATTTTAGACCGCTTCCCCCTAGGCGTACATACGCACGGCAGCTTTAACCTTCTCCCGCAGCATAAAATGCATAAAACCACCAATGAATTGCCATTTTCTGATGAGGGCACAGCCAAAAAGTCCTGTATCGAAAACTCTCATTTTTTCTTAAAAGTAGTCAATTTTTGTTAAAAAATGGCTGGTGACTGGGAAAGTGATAGACCGGTACTTATTTTATTATGATAGACTTTTATTTAATTTTTATTGAGCAAGGTGGAGTCATTTTAATCACCAATCGTTTTTTTAACAGGGCGATTGTTTAAGAATGATTCAAATTATACACGAGAAGCACCTATGGGCAAAAATGTGTTCAGAGAAAGAAGAAAAAATCAATGAGCTCAAACAAAAGGTCCGAGACTTGGAACAGGCGCCCCTTCGAATCAAAGGTTTTTACAAAAATATGTCATTAACTTTTAACCATTAAAAGCTTTAAAATATATTTAAATAAATATCAGTTTGTAATTAATTTAATGATTATTTTTAAGCGATTGATGCAAAAAGAACAGCATGCTCGGAAGAACTGGATTCGGTAATTATTATTTCAATGTGTTAAGTGTCATAAGACTTTTTATTTTGCTTATATAAATAAATAAGTAATAACTAAGTCAAGCAAATTCATATATGCAGTTGGAAAACAAAATTCTACAAACAGCTGAGTTTAATCAAGAGATTGAAGATCTTAAAACATGCTCGGCAGAACTGGATCTTAAAGAAAAACTGGCTATAAAGAAGCGGGAAAGAAATGATTTGTTCATGTCTTTAGTGAATGGAATCAAAAGGAAGCATCAGAGCAATGAGAGAAGTAAACGACCAAGTAAGTTTTACATTTAAGGCTAAGGGATTATCCATAGATGCCCACATGATTAGAGTGGGATTAGATGTTCATTTTTTTTTCAAAGCTAGAGTGCCAATCGGGTTGACTTAGCATCAATGTCTGTGGCTAAAGGAGGGCAGGTGCAGATTTTATTATGTGGCAAATGTTCCCAAAAATTAGCCAAAATTGTGTGAAACCATTTCTGGATGGTTCCTAATATAGATTGCATAATAATCTATTTATAGTTTATTTATTAATCTATTTTAATTGAATCTATTTTATATTTAGTACTATTTAAAATACTATTTTGTTATAAGCAAGCAACTGAGGTGCCAGAAACAGCGCATTGCCGACAGAATGCTTTTCATAAACTGCGCCTTATTACCTAGCTTAAACTGGTACTCATTTGACGAGCATAAGTGGGTGAAAGGCTGAGTTGGCCTGAGCCGTAGGAGTGAAATCCTCGTCCGAGGGAGTTGTGTGATGTGAGATTTCCCACAAAATCAAACCCAGTACCTTAAGCATAGAAGTCCAAGACTTCACCACTTTACTAAACTCCTCGATCAAAGTAATATTTTTAAAAATTATTTATTAATATTTTTTAGAAATAGAAGACCAGGAAGTGTAGATGGCAAACTTTTGTCTATTTGAAAGAACAGCTGGCACCAAAGTCAATGATCTGCAAAAGAATTGAATTGATTAATTTTTAAGAGAAATAAACTACAGTTTGAGAATTTCAACCACATTGTATTGAAACATTTGGTCTGCATTGAATTTAATTGATATATTTGAGAAATGTTTGAAATGTTCTTAGAGTATTGTGTCTCCTGGTTCTGTATGTTCATTCTACTGTGAATATCTATATATATAAAAGGAAGTCGGGTTTTGTGTTACAACACTTATAACTCAAGAACGGCTGAACCGATTTTAGAGATTTTTGATTTATTGAATTTCTCTCAGCTCCTATTAACAGAATAACTAAAAAAAATTGACATTGAACCACATATATATATATATAAAAGGCACTTCGTTGGACTATGAGGTAAGGAACTGCAATAACCATTGAACTATTAAGCACGAAATATTTTATGGTGAATATTTGGCTCCTAAAAGAATTTTCAGTCTAAAGGAAAAAATGTTTTATAACTTATTTAAAAATTTCATTTTCTGTTCAACTAATTTTCTATGCTATTGTTTTATATCGATCGTTGTTTTCATATATCCGTTTTTCGAGTCTTTTTGTTCCACGTTCCACGTTTGGATATTGTTACTCTGATTCTAAGAAGGTGAGTTATTTATTTATTTGTTTTTCATAAAATTGTTTGTTGTTTAACGCCTTCGTTTCATTCCGCGTGATTGCATATATCAATATTGCTATACTTTCGCCATTAGCCTTCGTTTCATTCCGCGTGATTGCATATATCATTATCGCTATACTTTCTCCATTAGTCGTTTATTAATTTATCAATTTTTATGATAATCTTTATATATATAGATATCGCTTTTTCAAACTTATTATTATTCAATTTTTTATACCATTGAATGTTTCAGTATATATTTGCTTAATTAAACTGGCTAAAAGTTGCTTGAAGCTCTCAAACGTTGTTACGTAAACTAATTTGAATTTATTACGCAATTACCTTTGATGGTCGTACATAGGCACTTTTTAGCCTGGAAACGTTTTTTTGGTCCCCCTCAGCTCATTTTAGCAAGATTTCAATTTTTTCGATAAAACCTCACAGTGCTTATGTATATATGTATGTATGTATATATATATATATATATATATATATATATATATATATATATATATATATATATATATATATATATATATATATATATATTATCATTTATTAATTGCTTAAAACAAAACAAATTTTGATCGAAAGCGATCACATAGGTAAAGTAAGCTATTGTGCTATTGTAGAAAGCAAGTATGTTTTCAGTTTAATTTTAAATTCACGTAAGGTTGTAGATTCTTTAATAGATGTGGGTATTGCGTTCCAATATATATATATATATATATAATCTTCTCGCTCGCTCTCTCGCTCATTTTTTGCCCGAGTTCAATTTTTTCACAAAAATCTTCTCCTATTGCCTCTCAAGCTTGTGTGAAAATTGCATTACGATCGGATGAATGGTGTCGCAATGCATAAAAGACATCCGGACATACATACATAATCCAATTTATATATATATATATATATATATATATATAGATTAATTTTTTTATATTTTCAAGTCGAAGTGGTTGGCTATAGACATAAAGTCTTCTAAACCACTATAATAAACGTTATGTTATCTGTGACATAGGAGGAATCATCACAACTTTCTCGCACTTTATGAAAATGTTGAAAATACATTAATACACACACGAGCCATTTGAATTTACGAAAAGACGCTATATAAGTTCATTTTGATTGATTGAATAATTGATTTTTACTCGCTCTTCCTCCAAACTGAATACCAGCTTTGGAAAAGAGTTGGATTTGATGAGATAAACAATGTCAGGCAGACAATACAGAGAAACAATATTAGAGCTGATTCTTTCTTCAATATATTTTTGGCGAACCATATATGTATCCGTCATCCGTACCTTGACTCTATTCTTCAGGCTCTGAGTAGTGATGAAAAGTTCCGGAAAGTTTCCGGGAGCATTTTAACTCATTTCAGTTGTTTCCCTTGATGTCTGCATAGGTTTGATCTTTTTCACCTACCTACATAAACCTGACCCCCTACCCCTATATAAGAAAGTTACAAGTTACCCAACAATATCCATCCCCCGGCCAATACTGGATCCGTACCTGTACATGTGCTTCAACCTATGTTAAATTCCTAACAAATTTAAATCACCGAGATCACAACTGTAAAAAAGCTTTCTATTAATTGATTAACATAAACATATTTATAAGAATAAACAACAAACTGTCCACAATTAAATTTCATACATTTATTCATTAATGGTAACCCACATATATATTCAAAAAAATTGCTCAATGTAGCAGCCAATGGTAAATGGTTTAATGGTAAAAACAAGTACTTTAAAAAAATTTATTAAAAGTTTACTTTTAAAATTCTCTCCAAAATTGAATAAAAATAAAGCACATTGATTATTCAAATATTTAAAATATGATTAATGGATTTCTGGATAGACTGACTAGTCATAAAAAGGAATGAATATTTTTTCAACATGACATATTTCCACCAATAAAATTATTTGGAAAATTAAAATACCATTAAAAGGACTAATTAATTATTGCAATGCTCTTTACACCGGTTAACACATGAGATACAAGTGTGACTTACATGTACACACATGAGATACAAGTGTGACTTACATGTACACACATGAGATACAAGTATGATGTAAGTATGCAAACATGAGATGCAAGTACAATGTTCATGTACACACATGAGATGCAAGTACGACTTACACATACATACGAGAGAGACAAGTACGACGTACACGTACACACAAGAGAGACAATGGGACAATATCTCAATATGTGAGATTCCAAAGCAGAAAATGCATAAAAAATTTGAAACATCACAGATGTACACAAGTGATGTCACAAATGGAAAAAAACTTTCAAGTAATTCAGCACAAATTTTATACTTTAAAAAATACAAAAAATGACTTAGCAAATGAAGAAAAAAAACAAATAAATCAAAAAGTGAAAAGAATTTTATCATAGAAATAAAAAAAAAACAAAATTATGAAATTAATATGACTGTACTTGATAACATTTTCATCTTTAATATATGATAGATCTACAATAAATTACAACACATAGCTAAGTAGCACATATCCAACTTCATTGGAAAAATAACACTTTAGTAAAATGCCTGACCAATGGGAATGCAGCAGAATAATGAGATATATGTTTAATAAATAAATGCATACAAACAAAAAATATATTTGCAGATTAATTACTAACAAATGCAATATTGAAAAGCAGATTTGAAAAGTAAAACATAATTCTCATGACTGGAATTGGTAATAATAATAATTTATGTAACCTGATGTAGTTTTAAGTACCCACATGTAATCCATTTAAAACAAGTACCTGTAATGTGCTAATGTAATTAAAACATTCTCAATTTAGTTCACTGCAATCTCGATGACTAGATTGAACGACCAACTAAAAGAGATGCTGAATATTCAAATTAACCACCATTGTCCATCAAAAGCTATTTCTTTAGTTAAGTTCATTAAAAACTATTTTAAAATGGTGGACGACTCGTTGTTAAAAACATCTGATGTTTTGTTCTTATTAACCGGATTCCCATTACGAACCGTTTTGTTTGCATTCTCCATCGTAACTCTTGACTTTCACATCATCATCATCATCATCTCGACTGCTTTCAGACGAACGTTCAACAACTGTTTGCTTCTTCAGCTTTTCGATGGTGTTCAGAAGAGCTGCTCTTTCCAGTTCGAGAATTTGATTCTGAGATCTTAATTTGACCTCGCTGATGCTTAGTGAACCATTTTCTGTTTCCAAGATTCTAATCTGACGTCTTGCTGTCTGCGATTTTTATAAAAACATAAAAAAGTTTTTAGAATTTAAAAAAAAATAGATTTTCAGCCGCAATAAACTGTTAAGTGTTAAATTTTGCTTCTGATTTATCTGTATTTTGCCACTATAAACATTTAACTTTGTAATACAAAGAAATATTTATTTAACTGCAGAAAGAATAAATAGACAAATAACTACACACACACACACACACACATGCATACACCATTACAAGTAAATAACTACACACACACACACACACACACACACATGCATACACCATTACAAGTAAATAACTACACACACACACACACACACATGCATGCATACACCATTACAAGTAAATAACTACACACACACACACACACACACACACATGCATACACCATTACAAGTAAATAACTACACACACCCATACACACACATGCATGCGTACACCATTACAAGTAAATAACTACACACACACACACACATGCATGCGTACACCATTACAAGTAAATAACTACACACACACACACATGCATGCGTACACCATTACAAGTAAATAACTACACACACATGTATGCATACACCATTACAAGTAAATAACTACACACACATGCATGCATACACCATTACAAGTAAATAACTACACACACACACACATGTATGCATACACCATTACAAGTAAATAACTACACACGCACACACATGCATGCATACACCATTACAAGTAAATAACTACACACACACACACATGCATGCATACACCATTACAAGTAAATAACTACACACGCACACACACATGCACCATTACAAGTAAATAAAAAATGCAACTCCACAAACTTGAAGCTGTTCAAGAAGTTCCATCTTCTGCCTCCTTAAACTATCATTGGCCAGTTGAACCCGAGACAGCTTCATGAGAAGTTTGTCTTTCTCGGGCGCATCACAACCTGGAGAAGTTCGTGAGGAGCAGTTCTCCATTTCTTCATGTAATATATGGTACTCAACCTCATATGCTTCCAAAGTCTTTGTTATATCCAATTGAAACACCTGCTTGGTTATTTAACAAACATATACCAACAATTTATATCTACAAACACAAACTCTTTACCAGTAAATTATATCTACAAACATATACACTTTACGAATAAATTACATCTACAAACATATACTCTTTACCAGTAAATTAAATCTACAAACATATACTCTTTACCAGTAAATTAAATCTACAAACATATACTTTTTACCAGTAAATTAAATTTACAAACATGTACTGTTCATCAACAAATTATATGTACAAACACATAATGTTTACTTAATGCCCTTGACATATTTAAGCTGTCAAATATTAATAATAACAATAACAAATTGCCTCCACAAACGTATACTGTTTACCAACAGAGTATATCAACAATATAACATACCAAACCATTATAATTTCTACAGAACACATTAACAAGAGGTGACTTTTGAAAACACAACTAAATTGACATAATGCCCAAGAAGTCATTTTAAATCGATATTGATACATTTGCATCTCAATGTAAAGAAACCTGATTGAAGATTCTCTCCATCTGAATGATGGCCATATCTGGCAAAGTGGTCTTCAGAAACTCAACGATGCTCTCAAAAGTGCCACACTGTTTGATCAACTCCTTGTGGTTCCCCAACAATATAAGAGCCACTTTCAAGACCACTTCGGTTCCAAAGGTGAAAATTAAATCTAAAGTAAAAAAAAAAGTGGTCTTATGATAAAAAAAATGAAATTTTAATATGTCATATGAATTTGTAAAATTTTAAATTGCACGTTATTTATATTTATATAAGAAACCTGTAACTATTGATATTTGATACAATGGCTCAAATTGCTGGCTGACACCTCAGGAATGCAATCACTTAGTTTCTTAATATTTGTCAAGTCTATAACAATCAGGCCCACCAATATTCTCTTATTCTGTATAGAATTAATTATTGTAACTGTCTTTACTAGGGTCTTGCTGATACTGCTCTTTCTCCATTTACTAAAGCCTTTAATTTTGCTGTGCATTGTCTCACACACTTCTCGATTCTTTTATATTTCTCTTTCTCTTGTTCTTCTGCACTGGTTACCTCTTAGATATAGAGTGATTTTTTAAAATTGTCTTATTATGCTTAAAAGCGAAAATTGCACTTCTCCCTCATATTTGAAAGATCTTAGAAGTTAGGTTTAAGATCTTCTACTGCTAATCATGCTTTTACTTTCTCTGTAAAGCACTCTTTTGCCAAATGGTCCTTTTCTTATTCTTGTCCCTTTCTCTGGAATTTGCTTTCACCTACTTTCAAAACTTCTTCATCCCTCATTTCTTTCCGCCGGGGGCTGAAAACCTTTTTTTCAGTCAATTTGTAGCCGAGCACTAATGAACACCTCATCGAAAAAAGTGCTTTAAAAATTGAATTTGATTGATTGATTGATAGAATAGGGGTGAAAGAAAATGCAACTGGTTTGGGTACTAAAAAATATTATGTAAAATTTATTTAACATAACAATACTGCACCCAACAATAAAACAACAAAAATAAATAAGTTTTGTAAAATGAGATGTTGATGAAGTAAGATATATCCAGAACTTCTGATGTAAGAAATAGAGAGGGAAAAAAAGAGAAAACAGGCAAGCAAACAAACAGGCAAGCAAACAAACAGGCAACAACGTGACTTGAGAAAAACGTTGTAAAAAGGATCTGCTGAAGAAGTTAGAAAGCTGTCAGCATACACATGGCAGATGCTGTAGTGATGTACAATAACCTTTGTTTTATAAAATTGTCATTTTTGTAAAAAAAATCTTCCATTACTGAGTTTTACATTGTACAATTGGAGCTAACTTACAAAGTTCTTCTTTTAGAGCTGTTTCAATAAATTTCTTTATTAAAATTCGTTTTTCATTGATAGAATTTGTTTGAAAGTTTGTCATTAACTTATTTCTATAAAATCTGATGAGAGTTTAGAAACACATGGTTGTTCTACTCAGGGGCCCAAACTTCTCTGGGCAGACGTGATTAAAATATCATGATCACAAATTGTTTGTTGTCATTTTGTGCTGCATTGACAAATGTTTCTTAAAAAACAAAATTCTAACCGAAGACTCTTCCAACAAATCCGAGAGGAAATTGAGATGCAAATATGGTGAGAAACCAAGGAGCTGCATACAAGGTTGGAGCGATTTGATGTTCTTCGAGATGTTCATACAAGTCTCTGTAGGAGTCGTGCAACATTCGAGTCAATTGGTACATTCGAATCTGTATTGTAATTAAGATGTGTTACAACAACAAAACAGTGAATATAATTGAGGGTACATTTCAATTGGTACATTTTTAAAAAAAAAACTGAACATTTATTAACAAAGGGACGCAGTCACAAGCAAAACAAAACACAAAAGAAATGAAAAGAAAGAAAATTCAAATCAAATACAGCGAGCGTTCATCGGGATTGCAAGTGACAGTAAATAAGTAACAGTAAGTTCCAAGGTCAGACCCAAGGGAATTATTTCCCACTATAAGAGGCTACTTACGAATGATTGTGTAATAATTGAAATTTATATTATGTTTTGAACTTAGATAAAGACGATTTAACGTGACATGGTATTTTAGAATAAACACAAGGTCTAAGGCATTTTAAGGATAACAGTTTCAAGTTAGTTCGGGCATGTTCAGAATGAAATCGGTCCCTATGGCGAAGAAAGTAACCGTGAATGTCAGTTGGTACATTCAAATCTGTATTGTAATTAAGATGTGTTATAACAACAATACAGTGAATATAATTGAGAGTAAATTCTTTTAATTTAATTTTGCAATTAACATCCTTGAATTATTGAATCAAAGCCTGAAAATCAAGTTCGGTACAAGTACAGAAAATTCTGCTTTTAATCCATTATTAACATTATTGCAAACAACCATGTTATCAGCTTTGTTATTTCTGTAATATATAATTATCCAAGTATCTTCAGCCACAAATGATCCAGTTGAGACAAAAATATATTACAGAAATAACATGGTAATTCACAAACTTCAGTCGACGCAACTGGTGTATCAATTCCACATTGTAAGGTGGATACATACATCGAACTGAAAACGACTACTTTCTCAAGACGCCTCTGAAGCGTGAAGTTCTTGTTGGCAATGTTAAAGTTACTGCCAAAGAAAGAGATATTAGACATTAGTTATTAAACAACTGAGAATCAAAGAAGCTCTGCTTATCTTACAGCAGATGCCAGGAATTAACAAACAGTTAGATGCATTTCCACATGTTCTCAGATTTGTATGGTTTGGGGTTGACGGGTTTCAAATTAGCTTGTGGTGAGGAACAAACAAACAAAACGAAAGGGGCCTGGAAGTAGATGATGAGAGTGAGTCCAGTACTTCAGAAAAAAGAACATTTAGTTTAACCTGACATTGAATATATTTTAAATTACATTTAAATTAAAATATACTAAAAAGTATCTTCAAGACCATCATATTTTAACCAGTTCTAGACATGCAGAGAATCCACACGAGGGCTGCTATTATTGTACATATTGTGTTATATTATTGTACATATTGTGATACATAATTGTACATATTGTGTTATATTATTGTACATATTGTGTTATATTATTGTACATATTGTGATATATAATTGTACATATTGTGTTATATTATTGTACATATTGTGTTATATTATTGTACATATTGTGATATATTATTGTACATATTGTGATATATTTTGCAACTGCTGTTTCTTTGCACTTTTTCTATTGCCAGTTTGCCTTGAAAATGGAATAAAGGTACTCTGAAACACACAGGCTTTAGTATAGAATAAAATAATGATTGCCAATGTATTGTTTGGAGTTGAAAGTTAAAGTTATTCAGAGTAGTTTCCGTAAATTTCGAAGAAGCTTCATTAAAGTTATTTCAGCTAAATATGTGGTGTTTTTTAATAGAGAAAATGTTTAAGAAGCAAATTTCTAGCCAAATACATTATATATATATATATATATATATATATATATATATATATATATATATATTATTTAAATATACATAAAAGCTTGCTGGACTGTAACCTGAAGTGGCACCATGTCAGGTTTGTACTGTCTTCTGAATCCCAGTCGAAACATGATATGTTTCAAAATCTCAAATGCATCTTTTTCATTTACCTGGAAATGTTAAAATACCAATTTTATTCAGAATCTGTTTTCAACCATATCGAACAAAATTTATATAAACAAATGGAAAGTAATATGAATCACCAACATGAATTAAAAGGGCCCCAGCAACAAAACTTAGTCCCTGACAATATCCCACTTCAACGTCGAGAACCGAATAAGCTTTGAGAATATTAAAGAGAGCAGCTTGTCCAGGTCCAGAGGAGGTAGCAAAGTAAGGATGGCCCGGATAAGTACGTCCTATAATTATTTAAATTTAGGTTTTTAATTAAAGTGTGAAAGCGAGAACTTAATCAGCATACATAATTTCTGATGTATGTATGTATGTATGTATGTAGTATGTATGTAGTATGTATGTATGTATGTAGAGGAGACTAGTGCTGATGGACCACGTATTGAATGGACCTGGGTTTAAAAATTCAATTTACATATGACTTTAATAATAATTGACTCAAGAATCTTGCAACAAATTGATGTCAGTGCCACAGGTCAATAATCAACATACATAATTTCCGATGTCAGTATATATGTATATATGTTAGCAATTTCACATAACGCAGCAGCCATGTTGGTCAGTAGTTGCTAAAATTAGTGCGCCCAGGCGTGTAGTAAAAGTTATTTTGCAACTGTACACTGTCAGTCATAAATATCAGAAGAGGTGATGATGCAATCAAAAAATATTATATAATGAGATTATACAAAATCCGTCATTTTTGACAGGCTATCTCTAGTCTACATACCTAATTTCCAATGGCTGTATGTATGTATGTATGTATGTGTGTGTGTTATAACTCATTTCGAGCTTTCTTTGCCGAAGGTCTTCAGAAGAAGAACCTCTCATTCCTTAGCGTTTCGGCCCTTGAACTTCTTAAAGTTTTTAAGAGAGGTGGGTTGATCAGACGGACGCCCTTCGGTGAGAAAAATGTAGACTTCTTGACTTTAAACTTTGAAACTTCAACGTTCAGAAAACAGGAAACTTTTTGAAACAAAACTTGGAATCGCCGAAACAATTATCGCCCACTTTAAACAAAGGCGAGGCTTTTTTCTATTAGCAAAAATCCAAAAAGATGCAGCTTCAGCTGTTTGGGAGATCTCCTTGATGGCTCGAGTTTTTTCTCGGTTTGAAAAACCAAGAGCTTTTAAGGGATTTAACGATGAGATAACTGAACAAACTTAATCATTCTCTGGGACTAGATGGCTTTCTTTTTACAAACTATTATTTAGGTTACAATCTCTGTTTGTGTGTGTGTGGCTTTGTCTGTACGCAAATCTTGCAAGTGAAATTTAACCAGCTTTTTGACTAGCTAGGAAGCTGCAACTTTCAGCATATCTTTATATTGGATGACAATACATAATTCAATTAAAAATAAAAATAAAATTATTTGAACATCTTTCATATACATACACACAGACACACATCGAGTGTATTTGAAATCAAAGTTTGTGTTAAAAAACTCGTTTTTTCCTTTCTTGTTGTTTTATAAAAAATATTTTTTATATATTTTAATTTTTTGTTTTTTAAATTTTTTTATTTACATATATATATATATATATATATATATATATATATATATATATATATATATATATATATGTGTGTGTGTGTGTGTGTATGTATATTAATGTTTAATGGTGATATATTTCCTTTATTTTAGTCATGTTGTCATGTTCAAAAGATTTTGTTTAAATTATATTACTCGTTCACTTTCAGTTTTTTTTTTCAATTGAACGATAAAATGAATTTCTTTAAAAACTACCAATTCAAATCATTAAAATCTTTGTGTCTGGAGCTTTGTGTTAATAACTTTTCAAAAATATTTCTTGATCATTTCAATGATCCAATCAAGGAAAATAATTACAAAATGAAAGATGAAATAATTCTTTATAATGGTTTGTTTGACGATATTGTTAAAAAAGCATTCAACGACTTAAAGACATACCTTTTTCATATTTGTATCCTTGCTTGTTAAAAAACGAAAAAATTAAATGTTCAAATATTCAGTTGATAATATTCAACTATGAAGAAAAACTTGTGAAAAGAAATATAAAACATATTTTCAACTTGTGTAGTCCTATGTCGTTTAGCTATTCTGGACTCAATATCATATATCCATATATGAATAGAAATTTTTTAATTAATCTTAGAATTCTCGAATTAAAAACTAATTGTGTTTCTCGGCACTGTACAAAAATGTTTCGGCACTGTACAAATATGTTTCGGCACTGTACAAATATGTTTCGGCACTGTACAAATATGTTTCGGCACTGTACAAATATGTTTCGGCACTGTACAAATATGTTTCGGCACTGTACAAATATGTTTCGGCACTGTACAAATATGTTTCGGCACTGTACAAATATGTTTCGGCACTGTACAAATATGTTTCGGCACTGTACAAATATGTTTCGGCACTGTACAAATATGTTTCGGCACTGTACAAATATGTTTCGGCACTGTACAAATATGTTTTGGATGAAAAAGAAGACTTTTCACTGTCCCCACTTGATTGAATTATATCTTTATTGTCGCAGAAGCTCCGGACTTACACATGACAGTCTTTTAGATGTTTTGAATATTTCTTTTCCAAAAGAAAATCTTAAAAAACTTTTTTATGAAAATTGTAGCTTAAAATCTTCTTTAGTCAGCTGGCTATCGAAATGTAAAAATCTAGAAAAATTGGCTTTACCTAATATAAGAAGTCCTTACAAGACAGAAGACATGTGCAAATTGTTTAGCTGCATTTCTAAATTGCAAAATCTTGATTGGTTGGATCTTAGCTTGTATCTTGAATATGAACACATGCCTGTTTGTGTTTATTTCACAGAAACACTTACCACGCAATTAGAAATTATTGTTGGTCAGCTTCCTAATTTGAAACATCTTGAACTAGGTAACTTTGCATTAAATCGAAATAGCAATTCCACGTGGCTTCAAACAAAAACCTTTGAATACTTGGATGTTGGCAAATATTTTACCATGTCAGCAAAAACAGTTTTTAAGGCCAAGGTTTTAGGAAGCTTAATGAATTGCAATGAAATGTTAGCAAAAATGAAATATCTCATGTACTCAGATGATTCAATAAAAAAGTGTTTATTAAATATGCAGAACACAGATTCATAGAATGTTCCATTCAGTACATGGGGTAGACCATTCAGTACATGGGGTAGACCATTCAGTACATGGGGTGGCGCACTCATTACGACCACGACGTACTTAAGTTTCAGAGGTGGGTTCAGAAAAATGTTGTTTTTAGTGTTAACCTGCTTTGTGAAATTTATGGAAATTTAACTATTTGTTTCTACATGTATCAGCCTTGCATTTGTCATTAATATATTTAAAAATCTATGTAAACAAATTTATTGTGAATTTGTAAGCACATTTCATGAAAATGTGGTCCATTCAATACCAGTCTCCCCTATGTATGCATGTATGTATGTATGTGTGTGTGTGTATGTATGTATGTATGTATGTATGTATGTATGTATGTATGTATGTATGTATGTACGGAAGATCCATCGACGTGATTGGGCCTGAAATGTGGAACAAACTCCCTTTCCACATCATCTCTACATCCAGTTCAGCCAGTTTCCACACAGCACTAAAAACATTTCTGTTTACTAAATCTTTTCCCTAACGTCTACAGTGGTCTTGAAGTTCTTTTGAAGAACATACGCCACTTTAATAAAACTCAGATTCATTATCATTATCGTTATGTATGTATGAATGTCAGAAATTCACAATACCCTTTCACTGGCACTGCAATCATCACTAATTAGTTTCTGCCATTTTTGACAGGTTAACAGTAGCAATATATGAGTGAGTAATTTGAACAAATTCAATAAATAATCAAACACACAAATAGAAACCAACAAATCTTATTTGCACATACATTCACAAAAATTTCAATAATAAATTACCAAGATCAATGAGAATTGCATGCTGGTGAGAAGTTAACTGCCTTTTGAGAATTTCATAATCAACTGCATCACAATTGAATGAGTCATCAATGCCGCTGCAACTTGATTTGTTGTTATTGTTAGTGTTGTTGCTGTTATGCATTCTGTTCTGATGAACAAGAAGTTTCCAAACTCTTCCTCTCAATTCTTTTGGAACTCCTGTCGATTAACATTTATTATTTTTTTTAGTATATTGTGGTTGTTACTTTACCATCATCATCATCATCATTATTGACACAATGTATTAACCTACTAACCATCCCTAACCTTATTGAAGTCCCATACTAACAATCCCTGACATTATTAAAGTAGTCGCCTACTAACAATCCCTGACATTATTGAAGTCCCCTACTAACAATCCCTGACCTTATTGAAGTCCCCTACTAACCATCCCTGACATTATTGAAGTCCCCTACTAACCATCCCTGACATTATTGAAGTCCCCTACTAACCATCCCTGACATTATTGAATTACTAACCATCCCTGACAGATTTAGCAAGAAGTTCATAATCGACTTTCATTGATTTCCACAGTTCCGATTCAAGAAGTTGTTTCCATATCTTTGTCACTTCTCTCAAGCAGGGAGTAACTTCTTGATAATTCACTCTGCTTCCAACTCCTTCTCTCTCTTCTGTAAAATTCCGATTATACAGCAATTTATTAATAATAATAAGAAGAATAATGAAAATAATAATAATAATACAAACAATAATAACAATAACAATTTACTGTACATTGAATGTCCACAAATTAAAGTAAAAGTAAATAAATAAACAAATGGTAATCGAAACAATAAAAATATTTTAAACCATACAATAAAACATTAAATTCTATTAATAAATGAATAACCATCATTATTATTTCTTTCTTGATTTTTCTTGTTAATTTTTATCAGCAAGAGTGTATCTCCGATTGCTTTTTTCCATGTTGACCTTGCGTGAAATGACCTTTCCTTGTCTCTACTTTCGTTGCAATATTCACCATCTTAAAAATTAATTTTAATTTCAACATTTGTGATCATAATAATCTGCTAACGAAAACATTTACAATTGTCAAAGCCATCAAAACACATAAAAATAACACATTTAAAATATAAAAATATCAGATATATATATTTATTTATATAAAATACTGCTCATAATTAACAGAACTGTAGAAAAACCACAACAAAACATTCTATTCATAACAACAAACAATACAACATCAACAATACAAACAGTAAAACATCAACAATACAAACAGTACAACATCAACAATACAAACAGTAAAACATCAACAACACAAACAATACAACATCAACAATACAAACAATACAACATCAACAATGCAAACAATACAACATAAACAACATAAACATTACAACATCAACAATACAACGTCAAAAATACAAACCATCAACACTGGAAAGTCGAAGACTGGATAATATGTTGATCTGCCAAGCCCCTGTATGCTTTAGTAAGAGACAAGAATTGACACCAGCCAACAAAGAAGGAGATGAAGATGATGATGAGGAAGAAGATGTCAATGAATTACTACGACCTTGAACTCTTAGATTTGGTTTGACCTTTACCCGACTCGTGTTTCCAACTTTTATAAACCTAAAATGATTTTTTCATGAATAATAATTCTAAAATATCTTCAATTGTTTGTCTTGCATATGACAAAACATAGAAATGCAAATATAAGCTTCTTTTTTAATTATTATTTCTATTCAAATATACACATCTGCATTTTAAATAAACAAATTAAATATGATTATAATAATAAACAAAAGAGTAAACAAATAAATGTAATAAATAATTAACAAACATTGATCTTATTGGACTATCTTCAGGAACCAGCTTGTCCATGAAGACAACATTGTTGACATCCTGATTGGTCAGTAACACCTGGTCTTTCCGGACCGACGACTTGTTGAGTGGTGATGACGTCGCCTCGTGAGGTTTGGCACTGATGGGAAGTGAGTGGGGCACAGAATGCCTCCTTTGTCTTACTTCATTTGCCCACCTGTCCACCTGCAATCTGTCCAGGTTTGTTTCATTTCCATTCAAATCCTCTATCGATGACATTTCCAAAGACTGTTTCTGTATTGATTGAAATTAATGCGATATTTTGTTAATAACTAAAATAAGGCTCAAGAAAACGTTTTTTGCAGAGATTGTAGAAGATAATTATTTACTTGGATGATGGTTGATAAAATTATTCTCATTTCTATAAATAAAAATTACTGTTTGTTTGTCTTCAATACAAATCCAAATCGCTGGACCAATTTGAACGAAATTTGGAATGGAGGTAGTTCTCAAAGAGGGGAAAAGATAAGAGAGGTTTCAAAAAATTTGCTTTTTATGACCAAAGAACCTATCCCAGACCAACAGTGCCTATGTACAAACATGAAGAATTATTGCATAACAAAATTCAAATTTAAGAAGCATTACAAAGTTTGAAAAGGGTTTTCAACAATTTTTAACAAATCTGCTATTTATTTTAAATGTTATAAGCAAAAAGCCAGTGACATAGCATTGGTTGCCTCTGCCGGGGGCGGGCCGGCCAAAAGCCATTTCCCTCCCCAAAAAATCTTAATGGGGGAAGAAGAAAATAAAAGAAAAAGAGAGAAAAATCGAGTGTGTTGCAGCTGCTTGAGCCAGCAACTAACCTTCAATGTTCGTATATAGCCACTGTTGGCCTGGGATGGGTTTTTTTTTCATAAAAATTAAATAAAAAGCAAATTTGTTTGAAACCTCTCCTATTCTTTTCTTCTTTTTGAGAACTACCTGCATGCCAAATTGTGTTCAAATTGGTCCAGTGGTTTGGATTTGTATAGAAGACAAACAATATTTATATTTGGAGATCGTACTACTTGTAACTGCAATAAATAAATATTTTCTATAAACAAACAGTACTTATTAAATCATTCACCTCATCAACTTCTTCTTCTTCATGTTCTTTCTCGGTTGGAAACATTAAAAACTGTTTGTAAAACGAATATGAATAACTTCTTTTATTACAAACTTTTATTTAGGTTACAATCTCTGTTTGTGTGTGGCTTTCTCTGTACGCAAATCTTGCAAGTAAAATTTAACCAGCTTTTTGACTAGCTAGGAAGCTGAAACTTTCAGCATAGGTTTATATTGGATAACAATACTTAATTCAATTTAAAGAAAAAAAAAACTTAATTTGAACATCTTTCGTAATTCTAAATCGAGAGTATTTGTAATTAAAGTTTGTGTTAAAAAAACTCGTTTTTTCATTTACTTGTTTTACAAATAAATAAATTATCATCACCATATCAACCCTAATTTTAATACAATGAATAGAATAAATAAACTGCACATGCTCCTTGGCAACCACAATCATGCAAAATGTAATCATAAAGTAAAAAAAAACTGATCAAGAAACAAACATCATTGGACTTCTTATTTGATCTCTTATTGTCGTTGATATGTTCATGAAATTGCTGCTGTTTTTCACATAACTTCAGCAAGCGATTCATCAGACAGATGTTACTTTCAAGCAGAGTCGGAACATCATAGGTCATCTGCAAACATGCAACCTCATTAACTCTCCCATGATGATGACTGTCTTATATTTTAATAATATTGATAAGCAATTCAACCGGGAGTAATTATTTCATCAATACTGAACATCAATGAGCAAGATTTGAAAGAAAGAAAAAACTCTGAACAAACTCTTTCTTTAAAATTTGACTCAATTTCACAGAGCTTGGCTAAATACTGAAGTCGACTAGATAGTACATTGAAGATCATCTCTTGATCCATATCTGCAAAAAACAAAAGAAAAAAATTAAGATAAATTAAATTAAAACTAATTAAATAAATGAAAAAATAAAAGTTATAATTTAGTTTTCTAATTTATATATTGGTTAAGTTTCAATAATAATATGCAATAAAAATAAAAATCAATTTAATAATAAAAAATTAACAAACTTTCAATAAAGAGACACAGTTTATGAAGTTGGTTCATTGGACACAACTCACAAACGATAAGACTTCTACTGCTCTTTTCGAATGACGACTGAAAAGCTTTCTTCATAGTCAACATCATTTCATCAACCTGCAACAAAACATCAAACATTTTAAGACATTTTTAAGTAAATAAATTTGTCAAAATTAAGTCTGAAAAATGGGAATATATATAAATACATAAAATTAGAATTTCAATAAGATGCCAAACAAAGAAAATTGCAATCTGAACAAATAAACAAAAAAAGAGTCTTATAAAACAAAAAGTCATGCAATTTCTTGTCTGCTTTAATGAACAAAATCTAAGATAAATATATGAGTATAAAACAATGGTAAAATACAAACCAACGCTTCAGAAGAACATTTGAAGATGTAACAAACGTAATTGGATGATCCGGAACTTCTTGCAATGAAACCAAAATGGTTGCAGCAGATGATTCCCTGTCAGAAGAAAACTTTAATTTAATTAAATAACAAAAATAATAAGTTAATAAAGTTGTAATCAATGATATTATAAAAACTTCAGTTGAAAAGAAAGAAATAATTTAATTAATAAAAAAATGTAATAATTTAATTCTTTCATAACTACATTTTCAAGAAATGACTAATGAACATCTAAGTTTTATTAATTTTGTATCAACAAAAATTTTATTTAAACTTTGTATACATCATTTTTTCTCATTTTAACTGAAGATAACTATGACTTTACTGAAGTTATAACTGATTTCTAATATGTAATGTGTTACAATATTAATATGTAATGAGCTGCATGTTACAATATTAATATGTAATGAGATGCATGCTACAATATTAATATGTAATGAGATGCATGTTACAATATTAATATGTTATGAGATGTGTTACAATGTTAATATGTAATGAGATGCATTTTACAATATTATTATGTAACTAGCGGGGTACCCGGCATTGCCCGGGATTTTTAGAGGTTTTTCTAATGTTTGTCTCTCTCACTCCCCTTTCCCTCCCTGCTTGCTCTCCCGCTCTTGGTCGCTTTACCTTTCCCGCTCGCTTTTTCCGCTCTCAGTTGCTTTTTCATTCCCTCTTGCTTTCCCGTTCCCGCTCATTTTCCAATTCCAGTTTCCGCTCGCTCTCCCGACCCGCTCCGCTCATTTTGTGACCAATTTCAATTTTTTTCACTAAAATTGTCTCCCTTGGACTCTCAAGGTTGTGAAACATTTTATTACGATCGGATGAATGGTGTAGCAATGAGATGTGTGTTACAATATTATTATGTAATGAGATGTGTGTTACAATATTAATATGTAATGAGATGTGTGTTACAATGTTATTATGTAATGAGATGTGTGTTACAATATTAATATGTAATGAGATGTGTGTTACAATATTAATATGTAATGAGATGCGTGTTACTATATTAATATGTAATGAGATGTGTGTTACAATATTATTATGTAATGAGATGTGTGTTACAATATTAATATGTAATGAGATGTGTGTTACAATATTAATATGTAATGAGATGTGTGTTACAATATTAATATGTAATGAGATGTGTGTTACAATATTATTATGTAATGAGATGTGTGTTACAATATTATTATGTAATGCGATGTGTGTTACAATATTATTATGTAATGAGATGTGTGTTACAATATTAATATGTAATCATTGTTGCTTTTCAGCTATGTCAGGTTGTAAAATAAAATTTTCACACAATTGATAAAAAGATAAGTTTCAAAATTAATAAAATATAGCTTTCATTTTTAAATGATTAAAAATTGCAGTACCAAAAAAAAGTTTTTTTCACACCCCTTACATTTTTTATTTGCTCATATAACATATTACAAACTTTGTAATAAAAAATTTTTTTTTAATTTTGAAAATTTAATAAATTGTCCTAAAGAGCAAGTCTATATTCGAAGTTTCAGTTTGATTGGATGACAGGAAGTTTGTTAATTTTCACTCAAGACCAGCAGTGAAGTCAATATAAGGGATTTAAAAAATGGTTTAAACTGACATTATATGTATAACTAGAAACAGCCCGTCAAAAAATATGGTTTTTTTATATATCATTTTGCGATTGCGGCGCCAATTAACAGCATTACACACCAAATATAACATTCGATGACATACATACAGATATTGGAAATTATTTATGTTGACTAGTTTTGTTTTTTATTATTATAAAAATTATAGAAGATTTTGAAAAACTTCGTTTCATAAAAATCCTTTATAATTTTGTAATTCATTTCTATATTTATTTTGAAATTTATATTAAATTTAATTAATTAGTAATTACATATATCAGTAACATAAATAAAATTATTACTAATAAAAAGCTTCATCTCAAAAACCTGAGAACAGAATGAAATGTCCTTAAACTTCCATTCCTTTATAGAATGCTTGTGCTCAAAAGAGAGAAGAGATATCTCTTCTTGACCAATTTGCAAATGAACAGCACATCCTCTCTCCATGCTTGCACTTCTTCCAACTGTAAGTAGTTGTACTACTGGAGCCGGTCGTTTATCCCGATTTCCACACGCCCCAATTTCACTAGTTGTTTTGTGAGTTGATAGTGTTGTATCTTGTGAGATGTTCACCTCGTTAGAGCTGCAAATCTTCAAATTAAAACAGAAAAAAAATTATTTTTTAAATTACAATCAGGATTTTAGAGAACTCATTTTAAAACACAATTTCATTCACGAAATAAAAATCTTCATGAAGATATTGACAATAATAATAATATATGATAATATATGATAACATATGATAATTTGTCAGTTTCTAAATAAGAATGCAATAACATCCTGACATAAAATTTCCAAGAAAAAAAAATCTACAATAAATTCAATTTGAACACATGTTCACTGTGTGATCAAACTTTTTCAAATCAATAAATTAGTTTCCATGATGTTTACGTCCTGTGAAAAACAACCACCAACCATTTTTTATAGTAATGATGATACTAATAAGAATCTCCTAAAAATTACAGGAAAAAAAATATACATCTGGTTTTATTAATAAGAATTTTGATAGCTTTGAATTTATGAAAAAGCACTATATAAGTCTGTTTGATAGATTGTTTGCTTTTGTGCAGAAATCACAACAAAATAAAAACATAACAAAACTGAAGATTATAAAAAATTATATTGCTGCATAAAGAAGCAGCAAAACAAAAATTTCAATATAATAGAAAATTCATAATAGTTCTCTGTCTCAAAAGTTATTTTGAAAATAAAGTAGAAACCTTGGAATTTCCACCAGACGTTCTTCCGCAACCAACATTACTGGTTTCAAAATGTTGAATTGAAGCAGAAGATTCATCCTATATAAAAAAAAAAGAAGAGAAACTGGATCCAAGTAAATATAATTACACTAGAAAAGTAACAACCGATTTATAATATTATGCTTTGACCCTGCCTTTGTAACACGTAATTCTTGAACATAATTGACATATTCAATCAAAAAACCCATATATAAAGTAATACTTCAGCACATACAAAATTATCAAGATATTTCAATCAATAAAGAAATATGAAATAACCTGAGACTCTTCTATAGGTTCCAGGTCATTTGTCCTTGAATGACTTTCCACTGAAGTTGGTCTTGACAGCTCTTCAAATTTCTTAACTGCTTCATCAACAAAAGTAGGAGGAGCTTTCCTAGTTGCAACGACGACTTTCCCGATATAGAACACATCAAACACACACTGAGAGGATGTGAATGGAGGAGATGGAGGCCCACTCACTGTTCGAGTTGTGGTCAACATGGAGTCACGAATTGTGTAAAAGATGTTGTTAACCTGTGAAAATATCTTCATAATAATAATTCATTTTCTAGTATCATCTTCTAATAAACTTTGGAGACCATTCTAAAGAACCCAAATACAGTTGTTAATATTACAACGGTAATCCTCTAGTATAGCGTCCTGAACCGATATCGATGAAAAAACGGTTTAAAAAACTGTTTAATAGAATAACCATAGAACATTATCAAAACATATTACGAACAAGTATTATACAGAAAAACTTACTAAAAACCGACTTTAAGCAAAAATATCCAAAGGCAGTGTTGACATGCGGAGTAATACAATTCAAGGAATGAAAAGCAAACAAGAGTTAATATTAAAATAAAATAACACAATAAAATAATAAATACATTTTAAAAAGTTACTATAAATTTTTAATTATTTAATATGCATTTTAAATTTTAAAAAATCAGAGCACTGAGTGGAAATTTATCTATGACTAGCGGGGGATCCAGCGTTGCCGGGGTTTTCCCATTATTTTTTTCGCTCCCGTTTCCTTCCTGCTTGCTTTCCCGCTCCCGATCACTTTCCCGCTCCAGATCGCTTTCCCGCTCCCGATCGCATTCCCGCTCCCGATCGCATTCCCGCTCCCGATTGCTCTTCTCTTCCTGGTCGCTTTCTCGCTCGCTCTTTCGCTCTCCAAACGGTTCTGCTAGCCACATGACCTCTAAAACTCAGAATTTCTGCTCCAAGAAATATTATCGAAATCGTACCAAAGACGCAAAGACAGCCAAGTCGCCAAGTACATTTACTTTTATATTATTTTATTTTTTCTTGGTGTTCTGTTGCTAATTTATTGTTTTCAATGTTTTTTTATTTTTCTTAAGGCATATTGACAAAAACCGCCGCATTTAAAGAAACGGTTTTAGACATGCAGCGGCTTACGCAACTCGTACTTCTAAAGCAAACTATCATTTTTCAATTTTTTTACTTCCATAATTTTTTTTATTTCTTTTCATAAATTTTCTATTTTTTATTTTAAATGTCTTTAATTTTTATTTTTTTTATTCCGATTGTTCACTTCTATCGCTATTGACAAATAGATCTTCATAGGGAACTACGTTAACTTCGGGAGTAATTTTTAAATGTTTTAAAGTGCTATAATTTTTGGTTTTTTTAGTTATTTATGTTGTAAATATCATTTACGTTAAAAAACCAGCCATTTTTCATCGAAATCGGTTCAGGACGCTATACTAGAGGATTACCATTACAACAACATACGTCATATAACAGTCACACTTTATTTTATGTTTATACACTTTATACCATACCATAAAAGTTTTAATGAAAAAGTTTTAAATAATCTGACTCACCACTTCTTCGTCACTGGCCTCATACACATAGCAAGTAAAAACTAAATCTGATGAATGTCGAAAAAGGTAGGAAAATATCTTTGGATTGTGTGGACATTTTGAAAATCTTGTTATATTTTTGATAGAATGTTCCAGCTGGACTCGTTTCCTTTTGCAATCAAAAAAAAATTTACCATTCTGATTTAAATGAGTCTTAATTATTAGAGCCGAATAATCTGACTGTCTTGTAATAGTCATAGTAATCTGGTCACATTCATTTTTACAACAAACACCCTGGACGACCCATGGTATCATGGCAGGAGTGTGTCGTCTGCTGAGCTGATATTCTCCTAGAAAATTCACTTGAAATGAGGCTTCGTTTTCCGAACTTGTCAACAAATCTTTAATATCAAAAGATGTGCCAATCTGTCCCGAATCTAAAATAAATGACGATGGGTAGACAGAATCAGAGTAGTCACTACTAAACGAACTGATGCCACTGTCATGGCATACTCGACCAGAAGCGAAATCCAGAAGTTCGGCGTTTTCTTGAGAAGACGTATTCATTCTATTAATTTCTATTTATTTATGTTACACTTGAGGCCACGACTACTTTATTCAGTAAATCGTTTTCAAGAACTTGACCCTCCTACACGAGCAAGTTGACATAGAAGTAAGGACAAACAATCGTCAACATATCGTGGGGTTTTTTGTTTACAACAGATAAGAAGATGCTTATGTACATCAGTTGTCCTGGAATCAATAGACACTAGACACTGACCCCTTGTGAACATTTTTGAAACTAATCAAATCAAAACAAACTAATTAATGTGAATTAAGAATGCATCCAATAAAAAACGCAGCTTTACCTAACCTTTAGTATTACAGATTATGTTTTCTTAACTATTAAAAATCTGATGATAGAAAATTAGATCTGAAGTCAACAACAGAGAATTAATTCATTAAATAAATTTTGCCTATTTCCGTGGCGTAGCTAGGGTGGGTGGTGGGGGCGGTCCGTCCCGGGTGTCACCTGTTTGAGAGTGACACCCGGCTGCGATTTAAAAAAAATCTGACAAAATCTCTATGAAATGAATTAATGGCAAAACATCTTTAAAAAATTTCTGTATACCTACCTAGGATTTTCATACATGGGCGTGGCCTTCTATAGAACAATTTATCTAATTATTTAAATCTGTGACAACAGCCCTATATTTGTACGCTTAAGTACTCCGTGAGCTATAACCACTGACTGAACTCCTCGTTTATTGCGAGCCAGGGACGTAAATTCAGCATTTTCCAGAGAAGGCAAAATTTTCTCGCCATTATATAGCTTCCAGACAGTGTTACCCGGCGTTGTCCGTTTTTTAGCTTTGTTTCTTCTCGGTTTTACCAATGAAACGTCAAATAAATAACAGATTTTTTATTTTTTTCAAAATTTTCTTATCAATGAAGTTCTACCTGCATGCCAAATGTTATCTAGATTGCTCCTGCGGCTTGCATGTGATAAGCGAATGCCCTCACCATTGATATATATCAATCCCAACACTACCGACTTTATCATGAAAGAAAGGATTGTGCTGGCAACGTTTCTGTCTGATGTTAATCCAACATACTCTCCTCCACTATACTCAACTCTTTTTGCTACATACATTTTACGAATAATTAAACCAACTGTCCTTTGATGTTGATTTAACTGAAAAAATCTGATTTTCAAATAGTTTTTGTTGTTCATTCCAATTTTTCTGTTGAACACTTTGGTAACATTTTTTAGAGTTGACACTGATGGCAGAATCAAAACATTCTCTTCTTTTAAAAATGCATAAGCTGAAGGACTAATTGAATGCAATAAAAAGCTCATCACCATTAATCATGGAGAATATTGATGACTGTGTTTTTTGTATTTCATAAGAATCAACTGCAGTAAACTTTTATTTACAGTAAGTTTATATTATTACTCAACTTTTCACAGATTACAATGAACTTCAAATAATTATGTAGTTTCCAATCTCTTCAGTTGTAGTAAATCCAGTGTTTGAATGTAGAATGAACTTCAAATAACCATCTATTTTTAATCTGTATAGTTAATCTAGTATTTTGTTTATACAACACAGCAGCTCTAGAGTTTGATTATCTGTTGAGTTGTTGTAATAATTGTAATCCAGTGTTTGAGTTTGCAATAAATTATAAGTAACCAGCTAATATCCAATTTGTTGTTCTTAATTGTTATATATATATATATGTTTGTATAAGTATATATATATATATATATATATATATATATATGTGTGTGTGTGTGTGTGTGTGTGTGTGTGTGTGTGTGTGTGTGTGTATGTATGTATGTATATATGTATATATAAGTTTTATTCTATTTCCTACTTAGCCATGTCATAAACAAACAAACTTATATAAACATTAATAATCAAGAAAAGATCTAATAAGTATTTAACAACCACTTAGTTAGATTATAATTATTACTATTTAATTAGAATAATAAAGATATAACATTGGCGACCAGGATGTCAAAGGACCAAGATTCAAACATAGCACAATTGGTTAAGTTTCTAATTGAAAAAGAGGCTCGAGAAAAAGAAGAGAAACTGGAGAGGGAAGCTCGAGAAAAACAAGAGAAATTTGAAAAAGAGGTTCGAGAAAAAGAAGAAAAGAGAATTGAAAAAGAAGAAACTGAAAAAAGATTTCTTCAGTTAATCTCAATGATGCAGGACAACAAATACGTCAAAGTTAACCTGAAGGCTCTGAATAAAATGGCTGAGGAAAACAGAGCAGCACACAGAGCAGCACTGCAAGAAAGGAAGAATTTTCTTGAACTCCTCAATGGTGACACAAACAATTGCGGAAACAAAAAAGACGGTCAAGATGAACCATGCAAGAATGTACAAGATGAACCATGCAAAGATGTTCACGATGAACCATGCAAAGATGGTCATGATGAGCCTTGCAAAGATGTTCCAGATGAACCATACAAGGATACTCAAGATGAACCATGCAAAGATGGTGTCAGTGATACAGTCGGTTTGGACGTCAAAAACAAAACTAAAGAAGATGAGAGGAATGTTGAAAACGAAATGCAAAATGATGAGGATGAAAGTGACGATGGTGATTATAATAATGGCAATAACAACTCCATACCAGACGACGGCACCGAATATTCAGGATCAGATTTTAGTGACGAATCTGACTCGGATGAAACAACAGGAAATGAGGATTTGATAATAGCAGGTGTAAACGAAGACATCACAATGATACAAGAGGATACGATGAGACAATTACCTGTTAGTAAGAAAGATATTCAAATTATGACAGAAGATGACTCTGAACTCAGGGAGTTAAGTGAGATCATTAAAAAGGGATTTTGGCCAAAAGTTAAACCTGGATCAAACTGGAATGCATTCCAAAGTAAACCAACTGATTTGACTTTACATGATGGCATTCTATTTATGGGTGTAAGAACAGTAATTCCAAAAAAAACTGCAACAGCGTATATTGAGGATGCTACTCCTCATCCAGGAATTACGAGAATGAAAATGCTGGCCAGACAGTCGGTGTATTGGCATGGAATCGATAGAGATATTGAAAGTATGGTGAAAACCTGTGATGCATGTCAAAAAGCATCTAAAATGCCTATAAAAAACACGTTGTCACCATGGCCTGAACCATCACAGGCCTGGGAGAGAATTCACATTGATTTTGCGGGACCAATGGAGAATTCAATGTTTCTGGTTGTTGTGGACACATATTCAAAATGGCCAGAAATAATACAAATGAGTGCGGCTACCTCAACAACGACAATTCGCGAGCTGAACAGAATATTTGCTCGGTATGGATTTCCCAAGACATTGGTATCCGATAACGGAACACAATTTACTTCTATGGAATTTGAAAGATTTGTTGATACTTTCAAAAGAACCATACAAAAGCTAAAAGGTGAAGGAATTACCGAGGAATTGGTGCAAAAGTTTTTGTTGTGTTATAGATCTACACCATGCCCATTTAGTCCACATCAAAAATCTCCCGCAGAAATTTTTTTGGGGAGACAAATTAGAACACCACTATCAGACTTACAACTAAGTACTAAAAAAGACGAAAAGTATTCAGAAAAAAAATCTTGCATGAAGAGACAGTTTGACAAAAGGAATGAGGCAAGACCGAGAGTTTTTAAAGAACAAAATGCGGTGTACGCTAGAGATTATAAAAATCCAAACCATCCCAGATGGATACCAGGGAAGATTTTAAAAAGAATTGGAAAACTGTTTACGAAGTCGAGATTGACAGAAGGATTACAAAAAGGCATACAAATCAATTAAGACCAAGGAATTTAGATTGGGCACTTAAAGAAATGTTTGAGACATTTGACATGCCAGTACCCCTCCAAGATAAAAGTGATGGAGAGAAAGCCCCGGTAAGAATTGTGTTCCCAGAAGAGGAAGAGATGTTGGAACCAGACATAAACGCAACCCCTCGGGTTACGGAGAATGAGGATGGAGAGAATAGACAAGGAGACCATGTTCCGAGCCATATAGATAATGAAGCCAATCCGGAGGAATTGTCACACATTCCAACAGGAATAGAACCGGAGGCAAGACCTAAACGTTATTGCAACCCTCCAAAACGGATAGTACTGGACCCCAGTAGGAAATCATATGATTTTCTATAAAGAGGGGGAGGTGTTATATATATATATGTTTGTATAAATATATATATATATAAACGTATATATAGATATATATATATATATATATATATATGTATGAGTTTTTATTCTATTTCCTTCTTAATCATATCATGAACAAACAAATTTATATTAAGAATATTTTAACTAGAAAGATCTAGTAAGTGTTAGCAACCACTTAGGTAGATTATATTATTACCATTAAATTAGAATAATAAAGATATAACAATCTATATATATAAAAGAACATGTCCTGACTGACTGACTGACTGACTGATAAACAACGCCGAGCTCAAACGCCTCATCCTAGGAACGTGAAATTTGGAACTTATATTATTTTTATAGCGTAAACATCCGCTAAGAAAGGATTTTTGAAAATTTTGCTCTTGAGGGGAAAAAACTGGAAAACAAACTTTTTTCTAAAACAATGTATATCTCGAAAACCAAAAATGAGGAGATTTTGAAATTTGGTATATAGATTCTTTTTGAAAAATAAAAAGATACGTGTTTCACCATTTTTTGAAAATTTGGTTTCCCGGACCTCAAATGTGGGTTGGAAAATTGGGTTATTTGGTTTTTAAAGTAGCTTCTACTCAAAAACTGTTAATGCTACAGGAGTAAAAATTAGTATTTAGTTTCTACTCCAAAAATAATGAAATACGTGTTTTAGCATTTTTTGAAAATTTGGTTTCCAGGACTTCAAATGTGGGGTGGAAAATAGGGCTAATTGTCTTTTATAGTAACTGCTACTCAAAAACAGTAAATACCACAGATGTAAAAATTAATATTTAGTTTATTTTCTAAAAATAAAGATATACGTGTTTCACCATTTTCTACAAATTTGGTTTCCCGGACCTCAAATGTGGGTTGGAAAATTGGGTTATTTGGTTTTTAAAGTAGCTTCTACTCAAAAACTGTTAATGCTACAAAAGTAAAAATTAGTATTGAGTTTCTACTCTAAAAATAAGGATATATGTGTTTCACCATTTTTTGAAATTTTGGTTTTCAGGACCTCAAATGTGGGGTGGAAAAAAGGTTTCTTTGGTTTTTAAAGTAACTGCTACTCAAAAACTGTGAATGCTACAGATGTCAAAATTAGTATTTAGTATTTACTCAAAAAATTATGATATAAGTGTTTCAACGTTTTTTTAAAATTTGGTTTCCAGGACATCAAATGTGGAGTGGAAAAAAGGGTTATTTGATTTTAAAATAACTGCTACTCAAAAACTGTAAGTGCTACAAATGTAAAAATTAGTATTTTGAAGTTTTGTGCCGGTTAAAAGTAGCTAAGTTCAGTTTATCACCGGCCGGGCCAAGCCGTTATTTTAGAGTCTTCACACGGGCCAGGCCAAACCTTAAATCAAAGTGGAACGGGCCGAGGTTTTTCACCAAGTATATAGATATTTTAATGATTTTAGGGTCTTCAGTTGGGCCGGGCCAAACCTGAAGTCAAGGTGGGACGGGCCGAAGTTTTTCATCAAGTATATAGAACTTCTAAGCCTGTAAGAATGGGCCGGGCCTAATTCAGACGGGCTGTGCCGGGCCAGGAGTTTGGGTTTTTAAAACGGGCTGGGCTAAGTTGTCGACGGGCCGAGCCGAGACCTAAAAAATTGGTCTCTACTATGGATGCACGGTTCAAACTCTCTAATTTCATGCGAGCGAAGCCGCTACGGGCACTGCTAGTTATATATATATATATACATATATATATATATATATATATATATATATATATATATATATATATATATATATATATATATATATATATATATATATATATATATATATATATATATATATACTAGCGGGGGCACCCGGCGTTGCCCGGGGTTTTTAGAGGTTTACCTAATGCGTTTCTTTTTCGCTCCCGTTTCCTTCCCGCTTGCGCTACCGCTCCCGGTCGTTATCCGTTCCCTGTCGCTTTCCCGCTCATTCTTTCGCTCTCAGTTGACCCCCCTAGATCCGATTCTACATACATACATACATCTATATATATAAAAGAACATGTCCTGACTGACTGACTGACAGATGACTGACTGATAATCAACGCCGAGCTCAAACGCCTCATCCTAGGAACGTGAAATTTGGAACTTATATTACTTTTATAGCGTAAACATCCGCTAAGAAAGGATTTTTGAAAGTTTTGCTCCTGAGGGGAAAAAACTGGAAAACAAACTTTTTTCTAAAACAATGTATATCTCGAAAACCAAAAATGTGTAGATTTTGAAATTTGGTATATAGATTCTTTTTGAAAAATAAAAAAATACGTGTTTCACCATTTTTTGAAAATTCGGTTTCCCGGACCTCAAATGTGGGTTGGAAAATTGGGTTATTTGGTTTTTAAAGAAGCTTCTACTCAAAAACTGTTAATGCTACAGGAGTAAAAATTAGTATTTAGTTTCTACTCCAAAAATAATGAAATACGTGTTTTAGCATTTTTTGAAAATTTGATTTCCAGGAATTCAAATGTGGGGTGGAAAATAGGGTTATTTGTTTTTTAAAGTAACTGCTACTCAAAAACTGTAAATACCAAGGATTTAAAAATTAGTATTTAGTTTCTATTCTAAAAATAAAGATATACGTGTTTCACCATTTTTTTATAAATTTGGTTTCTAGGACCTTAAATTTGGGCTGGACAATAGGATTACTTGGTTTTTAAAGTAACTGATACTCAAAAACTGTAAATGCTACAAAAGTAAAAATTAGTATTTAGTTTCTACTCTAAAAATAATGATATACGTGTTTCACTATTTTTTGAAAATTTGGTTTTCAGGACCTCAAATGTGGGGTGGAAAATTGGGTTACTTGGTGTTTAAAGTAACTGCTACTCAAAAACTGTAAATGCTACAGATGTCAAAATTAGTATTTAGTATTTACTCAAAAAATAATGATATAAGTGTTTCAACATTTTTTAAAAATTTGGTTTCCAGGACCTCAAATGTGGGGTGGAAATAAGGGTTATTTGATTTCAAAATAACTGCTACTCAAAAACTGTAAGTGCTACAAATGTAAAAATTAGTATTTTGAAGTTTTGTGCCGGTTAAAAGTAGCTAAGTCCAGTTTATCACCGGTTGGGCCAAGCCGTTGTTTTAGAGTCTTCACACGGGCCAGGCCAAACCTTAAATCAAAGTGGGACGGGCCGAGGTTTTTCACCAAGTATATAGATATTTTAGTGATTTTAGGGTCTTCAGTTGGGCCGGGCCAAACCTGAAGTCAAGGTGGGACGGGCCGAAGTTTTTCATCAAGTATATAGAACTTTTAGGCCTGTAAGAATGGGCCGGGCCTAATTCAAACGGGCTGTTCCGGGCCAGGAGTTTAGGTTTTTAAAACGGGCTGGGCTAAGTTGTCGACGGGCCGAGCCGAGACCTAAAAAATTGATCTCTACTATGGATGCACGGTTCAAACTCTCTAATTTCATGCGAGCGAAGCCGCTACGGGCACTGCTAGTACATACATAAATACATACATACATAAATACATACATACATACATACATACATACATACATACATACATACATACATACATACATACATACATACATACATACATACATACATACAAACATACATACATACATACATACATACATACATACATACATACATACATACATACATACATACATAAACACACATACATGCACATACACATACATACATACATACATACATACATACATACACACATACATACGCACATACATATATATATATATATATATATATCAATAGTTCCCGCTCGCTCACCCGCTCCGCTCAATTTTCTCTATATTTGATTCCCCTTGACTCTCAAGGTTGTGTGAAAAGTTCATTACGATTGGATGAATGGTGTAGCAATGCATAAATAACATACCTATATACATACATACATGCATACATATATACATACATATATACAAACATTCCTTTTTATATATAGATATATATATATATATATATATATATATATATATATTAGTTTTGTTTTGTTTTTCCTATGAATTAAGTTCAGATGTAGTGTACATTGAAATTCTTTAATAACTAATTATTGCAATCTTTAATTTTCACATCATGAGGCGCTGGTGGCAGAGCGATAGAGCGTTCGCCTGTTGATCGTTAGGTCGGCAGTTCAAACCTCGCCGGCGTCACCAGCGTAACTCCCTTAAGCAAGGAGTTCACTCGCATTTGTTAAAGGGGTAGGCACCTATAAATGGCTGCCTTTGCAAGTACCCTCCCTCTCTCGCCTTGAGCAAGACTTGTCTTGATAAGGCGTATGCTAAATCTCAATAAAAAAAATCATTTGAATTTATATGAAATACGTTAGTAAATTGAAAATTTAAACACAATAAAAAATTTCATTAAATTTGCTTATATACAAAATGTTTTTTTATGGTTATCAAATGTCATTTTGTTTTTGTTGACTATTTTTATAATAACGGGCGCCGTATTTTAAAACTTCCGTCATTTTTGACGGACTATCTCTAGTATAGATATATTTATATAATAAATATAATTATATTTATTACAACACGAGGCTTTTGAATATTTTGTTCTTTAAAAGCTGCTGTTTCATCTGCATTTTTAACATCTTCTGTCGAAGTGTCTCCCAAACGTGTATTGCTTTGAAGAATCAAACCCGCAGCTTTTAACTAACAGAGCGACGCTAACTTAAGCGCCACTGAATCACACAGCAAACACTTTTCAGTAGACCAACTAAATTTTTATTCAAAATTAATTTGAGTCTTATTAATAATTAGTTTGCAAGCGATCTTGACATAATAAAACAAAATGTGTATTTTTCAGTGTGAACATTTTGTCGTGAACGTTGTGTCGTGAACGTTTTGTTGTGAACATTTTGTCGTTGAACATTTTGTCGTTGAACATTTTGTCTGTGAGCATTTTGTCTGGGAACATTTTGTGCGTGAACATTTTGTCGTGAACGTTTTGTCGTTGAACCGGAACAGTATATGATCCTTCAGTAGTTTTTAACTTGTCCGTTAGTACACGCCACTGTCATTGGCTTCTATCATCCCAGGCAACCAGGCTCAATTCCACGCTGAAAACCTGACCTTTCCCCCCCCCCCCCGAAAAATTCCAAGCTGAAATTTTCTTTTCTTTAGTATTTCATTTAACATCCTCTATATAATTGATGTTTTATTTTACATTTTTGACAGAACGTGTAGCTTATAACGCTGGTATTTAATCTAACTTTAGTATAAAAATCAAACATACCAATAAAAAATATCAATACTCATAAATCATTTTGAACCGTAGGGTTAAAGATACGTAGGTTTGTTCAAATTTAGATAATTATGTTGCACTTCTTCCAGCCATGTCAATTAAAGGCACAGTGGAGCCATTGTCATTATGGTTTTGAAATAGGCCTTTACTCACTCAAAAGTGGGTCCTCTGATTTTGAAGTGGGTTCTTTTTTATTTTAATGTCCCAGGGACGTCATTTTTGATACAAAATGGGTGGAGCAATAAAAATGTTATAATTGTAAAAAATACATAGTTTCTGTTAAACTTCGTAAATTTATAAAAATAAGGAAAATGCTTAGCCCTCTGAAAATTTCTGGTAATGATTTGGTCCATTGAAATTCTTCTCAACCAGATTTTTTGTGATAAGTACATATTATCGATACGGCTTGTTTTTTGGGGCATAAATCTTGATCGTTTTAAATAACGTTTGTGTTCATGATTATGTTCAACTTATTTGATTGAACAGCGTCACTTTTCACGCAGTAAGCAAAACAGAACCAAAATGACAGTTATGTTAAGTTCACTTTCATACAAACTATCAGCGTACAAATGTGTCAGAGAAAAGTTAGTTTCATCCACAAATGAAGGTGGTCACATTACTCACATTATGCATGGACTCCTATGTCCATGCATTGTGAAACGTATCAAAATAGTCATCCCGCCGGATAAGATGAGATAAGACGGTCATTAATTAAAGAATCTCGGGTTAATGTTGTGAAGCAACACGTCGTTCAGTTCTACTTCAACTGTAATTCATATGCATGAAAATATATGTAAGTCGGGTTTTTTTATTTATTCCTTACCCCCTTATTTTTGCCGGGCGAAGCTGCGCCCGCTTGTATAGGGATAGAAGCCACCGGCCACCGTGAAGTAGAGGAATATAGAAACACGTACAGTTTATGCACAACTCCGTAGAAGGTAACGGCTTGGACACATGACTCAGCTGCAGCATTTCCAGAAAAATTTAGAGAATGAGCCATGCAGGGGATAAAAGGTGCCACTCGGACTGTACTCCATTGTAGACTCCGGACATGTTGGATGCGTTGTCGTATGTCTGACCCAGGGACGTAAATTGGGGGGGCAGGGGGGCTTTGCCCCCCCCCCCTGATTTTCAAAATTTGAATTTTTTTACCTAGAGTTTACTATATATTTATTTAATTTTAACTTTACTTAACCTAGTGATGATGCAATGCGTATTGGAATCCTTCTGGCGTGTATAGACAATTCGCCCCCCTTGATTTCCAAAATTAAAAATTTTTTTACTTAGAGCTTACTATATAATATGTTAATTTTAACTTTACTTAACCTCGTGATGATTCAATGCGTATTGGAGACAATTTTGTATCTTAGCTCGATGCTAGATTTACCAATAACTGCAGAGTAATAATTTGTGTATCAGTGTTGGTCCAAAGATTAGCTGTTTTATGTGCCAAAATACAATCAGCGAACTCGTTGAATTTTACCCTATTAGTGGTATTGATACAATGTTGATTCCCTCACAGCTGTCTACATCAAAGTTATTATTTATTACACAAAAATAAAACAAAATTCTACCCACCCCATTTATCTTTTTTACAAACTTTTATTTAGGTTACAATCTCTGTTTTTTTGTGTGTGTGTCTTTCTCTGTACGCAAATCTTGCAAGTGAAATTTAACCAGCATTTTGACTAGCTAGGAAGATGAAACTTTCAGCATAGCTTTATATTTGATGAAAATACATGATTCAATTAAAAAAAAACTTTGAACATCTTTTGCATTTCTAAATTGAATGTATTTGAAATCAAAGTTTGTGTTGAAAAACTCGTTTTTCCTTTACTTGTTTTACTAATCCTGTGCTTGCCCCTGCAATATGATTAAATCATCCATCCCCCTTATACCCAGTGGCGCGTGGCGAATCCAGAACTTTCTGGTGGGGGATTCACTTCAGAAATTTTTTTATATTCTCTTCCAAAAAGCTGATAACCGGTAAGGGGTAGTCGTAAGTATTTTTCAAAAATTTTTTCAAAGACTTCCAATTTCTCCTCCCAAAAAAGCTGCGGTCGTTTTCCAAAAACAAGGTATTATACCCAAAAAATTTCAATTGATACTCTGATGGGGGATGCATTTTCCATTCCTCTCTGCTTGTACCTACGTATTTATATAAATGTAAAAGGTAATGTGTGTGTGAGAGCATTCGTTTATCACATCCAAGCCGCAGGAGCAATTTTAACAACATTTGGCATACAGGTAACTTCATTGATGAGAAAATTTTGAAAAATTACAAAAAAATCTGTTATTTCTTTGACGTTTCATTGGCAAAAACGAAACAAAACTAAGCACAAAAAAACCCGGACAACAGCGGGTAACCCTGTCAGTAAGCTATATAATGGCGGGAAAATTTTGCCCCCCCCCTGGAAAATGCTGAATTTACGTCCCTGGTCTGACCTATGCAAGGACCACTAACAGACATAGTTGTAACACACTTGAACTAACGAACTTAGCAATCTTCGTCCACAATGTAGTTTTTAGAATATTACGCGTGCATAATAATTTTTTTATTGTAAAATTTTTGAGGCCCATAAAGCTCGGAGGTCCTGGCGCAGGTGGTTAATCCGCCACTGGCCATTATGGCGGCTACTGACCAAAGATAGAGAAATCTCTAAAAATCTCGGGCAACGCCGGTACCCCGATAGTTTTCTTAATTATGTTTAGATAATTTGATACAAGCATGCTTTTAAATTTTTTAATTATTACTTGATCCGACTTGATCCGACCTGACCCACTCACAAGTGCCTATAAATTCAACAACCCGACTCGACCCGTGGAGATTTTGAAATTACGCGCTACGTATAGTTGCCGCGTGCCTCTAGAGTAGAGTCTATTGTTGGCCAGACTATGCTATGCTCAAATCTCAATTTTTCTCATACAAAGCGCGATCCATAATTAAAACTGATAATTTATCTCTGATTTTTGTTGTAATTTGGTAAGCATAGTTTTTAATAAATTTTAGATTTATTGAAAAACTTGTTATTACTAAATATAATTTGATTTTAAACTTTAAAGCAAGTGAAACCATTGATATCAATAAGTGAATTATAAATGTACAGTGTTTTTGTTTACACAAACGCTGACTTGTGGTCTCATATTCTACATTATCGCTTTATTTTATTTTTTGATTTTTGAAGATGGCGACGGCGTTTAAAAATGCGTCAAAGGGTTACCAGAAAGTACACAGAGAGAGGTCTCAGGTAATGCTTCTTTGATTTATTGGGTTTGTTCCCAAAAGATATAAATTTTGGTCGGCATATAATAAGCTCCACCCACAAGATTTATTTTATTTTTAAGACTCTACCGGTCTACCCACAATTTTAAGAACAAACCACGAGGCATAAATTAGCAGCGCTGCTGGATCGCCTAACGGCTGACAAGTTACAAAAAAACTGTAAAATAATCTAAATTAAGTAAAAGTAATACAAAGTAAATAATTTTAAACACAACTGGCACAAAACCGAGTTGATGACCACTCAATTTGGACAATATTTTTGACTTTCTTAGCAGTGATGTTAAAGAAACATATCAAGTTGTTGACTACTAATTAAACGAATCAGTGGCGCACATGGCGTACAACTTTTGTTATTACTTATTATGTTGCCTGAAAGTGTCAATTCCTGTGGCTGTGTTATTTAAAATATAAATGTGTAAAAAATATACATCTGTTTATACAATGTTCCATTTATATGAAAGAAAAATAACTTAAAACTTAAAATCAATAAACATTGTATTCATTGAACATTGAACTAATAGATCTGTGCTGTTTTTATTCAACAGTTGTTATCAAGACGAGATCTGGGAATACTTGAAAAGAAAAAAGACTTTAAATTTAGAGCTGAGTAAGTATCAAAATACATCAATTTGTGGAATTGAAGTCTTTGAAATGTTTAGTAAATTTTGTTTTTTAAACTAGGGAACATCACAAGAAAGAGAGAACACTAAAATTTTTGAGAAAACAAGCTCTTGACAAAAATCCAGATGAGTTCTATTTCAACATGGTCAATTCCAAAATGGATGTTAGTGTTAATTTTGTGTAGAATGTTTATTTTTCAAAGTATTATATTTTATATATTAAAACAAAATTCTATAAATAGGATGGAATCCACAAAGCAGATGATAAAGTTATTACATATACAGATGCTCAGTTAAAATTGATGGAAAGTCAGGATATCAGATACATACGGTACAAAAAAGGCCTTGAAAAAAATGTCAGCATTTCTTCTTTATTTCAATAAAACTATTTAAGATTGCAGATTAAAAATGAAATTTTTGTGTTAAAGTATCAATGTTGTTATATCAGTTTGTAAATTGCTAGCTTGGACAATAATTTTTTTACAGTATTGAAGAGAAAATTGAGAAGAGGAAATTACATTAAAAAGACTTCTGTATATATAAAGTGTTTTGTTAGTTAAATTAATTTTCTTGGATTTTAACAGAAAATTGAAAAACTAAAAGCATCATTGCAACTGGTTGGATTTGATGATTGTCCAAAAAATCAACACATCATTTTTTGTGATACCATGAAAGAAGGTGAACAAAAGTCATAATTATAAAATTTTGTATATGTAGTTTTTTACATGCTCTTATTAACTTTCACTTGTCCGGATGTCCGCGAATGTTTAGAAGCTCGGGAGATCATTATAAAATTAACCAACTTCAAAAAAAATTAAAGTTTATTTTGACAAAAATATTTATGAAAAAAATTAAGAAACAAAAATTATTAAGAAATAAATTAAAGAAGCATATGCTAATGATGACAAAATGAAATTTTTCAGCTATCTTAAAAGAATGTTTTTAATTTAACTTGTTTTATATGCATTTGAAAATATAACTTTCTGAATTATTTTCTAATTTAAATTTTTTAGATTTTATCATGATTTGTTAACTATAATTAATTATGATTGAATAAAAATCAGGTATTTTAAACACTCCTGCTAAGGATAATCAGAACCATTGTTTAATGTTTTTAAAAATTTGATGAAATTCCAAAGTTTTACATAAGTTTGATCAGTTTGTTTATGATAAAAAAACATTGAAGGGACTGTCTAATCATTGTTTACTTATTTGTTAAAACTGTTTATTTTCTTTTTAGCTGAAGAATTTGAGCCTGCTAAGTATTTTGACACCCTCCCTGAGCTTGTCAACAGAACATTCAATCGACCAAGGATCAGTGACCTTAAGAACAACTTACTCCAGCAGTTAGATGATAAGACGCTGGCTGTAAGTTTTTTCTTATTTGGTTATATTGATGCTGTCCATGATTAGTAGTGTCTAAAATTAAAATATTTAATTTTTTTATTAGGAGGCAGCAGTGGAAAAGGACCGACTTTATTCAGAGCTTGTGAAACGAATTGATCGAGAAAAACAATTAGGTATCATTGAAGCTAAGCTTGTTGTCAAAATGCAACTTCTGGTGAGATTTTTGTAGTTTTTTATTATACGAACGTTTTCCAATTTCAAAAACAATTCTGTTAAAGCTTGTTAACACAACACCAGCACTATTACTGATTAGAAGGCTAAAATTCTCATTCCATTACTATTCCCATAATACGGTGTTCTTTGTTCCCAATCCTTGTGTAACAATTATTCCCATCCTCACCCAAAATAATGTTTATTTTAGCGGTTTAGAAGACTTTGCATGTAAACAGGCAGTCTAAATTTTGAGTTTGCCTTAGCTTTATTTAAAACTTACATTATAAATTTTAGAATCTAATTACTATAAAACATAACTGTAAAATGGCTTAAATTAAATCAAATCTATAGAAAATTGCTTACAGTGTTCTTATTGGATTTCAATTTTAGACCAACCCCAATTAAAAATAGTTTTTTTTAGACATTTTTACTACTTTTATTGTTGTTTTACTGATTCATATTGTTTACTCACTTATATTTACTGTTATGTGACTTTGAAATTTAGTTGCTTGCATTATTAACGTGACCTTTCAAACTAATGGTAGCATCACAAGATTTTCACCTTGGCAGTGATTCACATGGTTTGTATATTGTCACTTGTATCATCTATTTTAAAAAATTACAAAAGTTTTTGTTTTATATCAAAGCAACTTCAGCGCATTTTGGCTTACGTATTATGAGTAATTATGACGCTTTGCTTTCTTTTATTTTATAAATACAGTATATTTTCGCTATAACGTACCCAGGATATAACGTACAATTGGAAATAACATACTGAAATTTTGGTATCGTGCACTTGCCCCGTCTCTTCTATGTTATTTTACCCCGGCTATAACATATTTGGGTATAACATACATTTAGCTATAATGTTCTAAAATTTGGGTCCCAATTACAATATTTACTATGTATATAATGGATTATTTAACCCATTTACAAAACATTATCAGTACCATTAAAGTTTATTTTGGCTTTAACATAACTTAACATAACATAACGTTTATTTTTAGAGTGAATCAGAACAATTAATAATCGTGTGTGAGATCCACTATTTGTGAAAAAGAAAGTGACATTCAAGTTATCGATCATTTAGTGTCCTAATTCCCAGACTCAGTTATTAATGCTTTCTTGCATCTATTAACCAGCACAGCATAGTGGACTGTCAGAACGTGTTTGAAACAGTGGAAAGCACCATCTCGTATTTTGTTTCATTTCAAGAGTTTTGAAACTTAAAATAGTAGCAGATAATTTTTTATAGCTTAACTAGCGGGGTACCCGGCGTTGCCCGGGGTTTTTCCTTCCCCACTTGCTCTCCCGTTCCTGGTCGCTTTTTCGCTCCCGGTAGCTTTCCTGCTCCCGGACGGTTTCTCTTTCCCGTTTGCTCTTTTGATCTTGGTCGCTTTCGCTTGCTTTCCCATTCTCGGTCGCTTTCCCTTTCCCGCTCGCTCTTTCGCTCTCAGTTGCTTTTCCGTTTCCGCTCATTTATGTATGTGTATATATATATATATATATATATCTCCCGCTCCACTCATTTTGTGACTGATTTTATTAATTTTTTTTGCTAAAACCTTCCTCCATTGACTCTCAAGCTTGTGTAAAAATTTCATTACGGTCGGATGAATGGTGTCGCAATGCATAAGTTACACACACACAATCTTATTTATATATATATATAGAAAATGTTGAAGTTGGCTTAAAGCATTTAATGAGTTATTCATAGCTTCAGACATATGTACCTTTGCTGTTCCAGGATAAATCAACTCCAAAGAAAAAGGTATCTGATGAAACAAAAGAGTCAGCAGCCACTTATAGATGGGTTTACAGAAGAAAACGATAAGATCTTCCCATGTACTTTCAAATAATGTTGTAAATCATCAGAGTTTTTGTTAATTTAAAAAAAAAGAAAAATTGCAACAACTATGTTTAATTGTATAACGTGAACTATTTTATTCTTTTCAATCAGATTAAAGGCCAACAATTGGCAAAAGTGTATATAAACTGTCAAAGCGCCATATTTCCTGAATTGGCCATCGCGACCACAAGACGCTTTTTTAAGAAGCGTAAATAGGAGGAACACGTCCCCGTGCTCCATTTGGTAGGAAGCGCCAGGGACGTAACCAGCTGCGGGGCCCAGGCCCCCCCAGTTTTGTTCAGGCCTCCCCAGTTGTGGTCGGGCTCCCGAGCTCATTCAGGCCCCCCTAGTTTTTGGTATTTCTATCCAGTTAATATAAAACCGCACAATTTCTCTAATAATAATACAAGAGAACGAGCTACTGAGAGGGCAAGAAAAAGAGAGATGCTAATAGAAGAGACTTACCACAGTGACCGCATGCAAGAACACTCTACTACACATTAACATAAATTTCATTGTTGTTTGTCCTCGTCACTTTCTTTCTCAGCGTTCAAGATCGACATTTTATCTTCAGCATTTGTTTTATTTCAAATTCAAATTAATTTGGTAGAATAAGGTAGAATAAGATTCAAATTTCAATCGCTGAACCTGTTTTTTGCGTAAAGCTCATTTTGAGGGTCTAGGTTAGCTGAGTTTGTAGAGCGCCTTGAATGTGAGAGCTTCACGGTTCGACTCCCACTCACTGCCTAGTGGCCCATGTCAACGGAAAACTTAGCGGGTAAAATTGTTCTTTCCGTGGGGCATGTAAAAGAACAGCGCCTTTGAACAAAGCGGAATAGGCGCTCAATAAATTATCAAACATTTACATTTAAATCACTGGCACGTGCAACTTATGTAAACACAAAATTTATACAGTGCCCCCGCCCAAAAATTTCTTGGGTCCACCCCCCACTTCCAAATTCCTAGTTAGGACCCTGGAGACAGTTAGCAAATTTTGTCGTGCTGGCTGAAGTAAACTGGGAAGTGTAGATTATGAGGATTTTGTAAATAAATAATGCACATCATATAGTCAAATTGTTTGCTGTTTATTATACCACACAAGCAAACAGTTTTGACATTGAGACAATGCTTAGCAATATCCTCAGGTGCAGAAGAACGTCTTAACAATAATAGACGTGTAACTGGAGGAAAGATACAAGAGCTATTTTAAAATCGACTAAGACTAATATTTAACAATTGTCATATAAGTAGAGTAGATAAACTAATAAAGTGTAAGTATAAACAGTTAAAAATGTTTCGGTGAAAAGTTTGTGCAAGTTTGTCTCGTGTGATACCCCCTTCATAGGAAGCCGGAGCCGAGCCGTCAAATTTTCGGGAGCCGGAGCCGAGCCGCGGAAAAAAAATGGCGGCTCCGCAAGCCTGTTTACATGCATATACAAGTACCTTCAAAACTGTTTTAAGAGCATCAACTTTTTTGCCAATTTAAAGAATAAATACGTCCAACAACAAAGACTGATTTTGGGCAAGCCTTATTAAAATAGTATCTCATCGATTTTAACAGTTTCTTCATACAGGCCTCTTCATATATCGCCCTAAAACATATCTACTTCAAGATTATCAGTATCAGTCAGTATGAAGAGATTTATTACAAACTTTACCATAGCAATGTTTACTTTACAGGCAGATACGTAGCTCATATCTAAAACGTGAACAATTTTTAGAAGAGCATGGCTTTTTTTAATAATTCCAAATTTACAACTTATAGTATAAGTTTAGTATAAGTCTTATACAATAACAATTAGGCTATTTGGGCTATCAGGTGCTGCCTCTATATCAGTATTAATGAGACACAACTTAAAATCTATTTTTCCCAGCTCCATCTATCATTGTCTAAGAAATACTTCAATTTCATTTCCTGAAAATGAGTTCTCAAAACATGCAAGCAGGCTGCATTTTCAGTTGAGGTAGCTTTCCAGGAATAATTTTTGAACTACTTAATCCACACAATAAAAAATTTTTCTATTCAAACATAAACTTAGATCTTAAATTCTTTTTTTTTAGCTAGATCAGCTAGCTGCTAGAACTAAAACTAACACAAGGCTGGGGCTGATTATTTTTCTTTGCTTTGTTATTTACTTATGTATACAAACATCCACATTTATAGAGATAAACTGTTATTTAAAATTGTATCTCAAATTACAATTGCAGAATTCAATTGAAAAGTTTTCCCATTTTGTTTCAATATTTAGATTATTTTTAGTTTTTTTTCAGTAGCAGATTTACACACAACGCACTCCATTGCGATATTAGTTACATTTAGATTAAAAAATGTGCTATACAAACTTACCATAACCAAACTTAACAGATGTAATAACACGAATAAAAGAAAATAAAAAAATACCAGAATGACAGACAGTGGCGTCGCCAGCTTTTTAATCCAGGGGGAGCAGCAATGTAGCAAATTAAAAATAAGCAATCAATGTACCAGATTTCGGGAAAATTTTAGACAATACCCGTGTAATCGGTTACAAAATTATTTAGAATTTCTGTGATTAATTGATTTACACAGTGATACAGTAGAATATATGTTTTGAAGTGTTCACAGTGTTTTGAATTAATGAATATTGAATTTATTTCAGACAAATTTGAATTTCTATTTAATAATCAAATAATTACACAGCACATATTGATTGATTATTGATTGTTGATATTACTATGAATATGATGATTGGTGATATTGATATAACGTTACTAGCCTGCTACTAGTCTGTTGATTTTTGAACTGTTCACTGACACTGACACACTGTTGTACTAACTTGAACAATGTCAATGAAAACAAAACATTGAAAATTAAATCAAACGAATACGTCGATTTTCAGCGTGCGCGAATCTGTCAACGATATTGTCCAGTGATGCCTGTTTCAGAACATCCCGTTCTACACTGCACAATACTAAATACTGAAGACGATCTTGCGCCATGGTTGAACGCAGTTTATTTTTGATTAAAGCCAGCTTACTAAAAACACGTTCGCATCCAGCACTTGTTACAGGAACTGCGATCAAAATGGAATACAAACGTCGAAGTTCTTCCATGCATGGCGGACAAGCTTTAGCACGATCCTGCAAAGAGGTGGCAGTTAGCCATGCTGATGTTTTACGGACTAAGTCATACTGTGCTACAACTACATCCGCATCAATTAGGTCTGGATACAAATTCGTCACATGAGCATGCAATTGATCTTTGTCAGCATCTGACTGCATAAGAGCACCAACTAACAGATACAACTCACTTGCATCATCCATGAAGCGAGATTTCAGTTCATTTAAACTTATGTCAACAATTTCCAACACCTGTCGCTTCAATTCATCCAGTGCGGATAAACTGACTTCATGTTCACCGCTATCGATACGACGGGATACTTTGCGTCTTCTGTGGTCTTTTGGTTCGGTTGAGATGTCGTTCGCCACAGCTAGTTCTCTCGCACTTGCGATAACTGCATCCAGATCAGCTCTGAGTTCTTGCAACGATTTCATGGCAGCTTCAGTTAGGATAACAACTGAATGCAACGTTGAATCTGGACCTTGTAACGCTTTCGTTAACACATCTAGTGGCGACAACAAACGCGCAAAGAATTCAACGGCGAGTACAAATTCAAACTGAGATGTGCAACTGAGTAGGCCGGCAGCTTCGCCGATGACTTTACGGTCAGATGATTCATCGGCAATCTTGCTCAAAGTTTCATTGACTGCAGCAAGCCTTGTCCATACAACTTCTACACTTCTTCCTTGGCAATTCCAGCGCGTGTCTGAAAGTGCTTTCATTGCTTTCTTTTGCAGTCCAGCTTCTTCTTGAATACTCATGAACCATCCATGTCGTTTAGTTGACCCCTCAATCATAACGAACAATTGTTCTAAAATTCCAAAAAAATTTCTACCAAACTGGGTTCTCTGGCAACTTTTGACAACAACCAAATTGCTGCTGTGTGAGCGGCAATGATTGTAGTGAGCGTTTGGCGCAGTTTTTCTAATTATAGTTTGCACACCGCTATGTCTGCAACTCATTGATGCAGCGCCATCGTAGCTTTGTCCAACTAGTTTTGACAAATCAAACTTATACTTCTGTAAAGTTTGTAGCATTATATCTGCCAAAGCTTGTCCTGTGGTCAGGTCTGAGTCAGTAACAGCTAATAGTCTTTCTACTGCGGTGAAGTCTGCATTGCAGTATCGAATAACAATTGCAACTTGTTCTTTGTGAGACAAATCTGTTGTTTCGTCCATAGTCACAGAGAAAAATTCTGCCTGTTGTAAAGTAACATGGTTTAGAGTGGTTCAGAAGGCTGAAGCCTGTGTGAAAACCACTACAACATTTAGAGGCAGTTGTTTATGGTGCGTGCCTCCCCACACCCCTGCGGACGCTGATGACGCGGTGAGATTCGAACCGCCGACCTTTAGGCCAACAGGCGAACGCTTTACCACATGACCACCAGCGCCTACTGCCAGGGTAATAGTTATAACGTCGATAACTTGCCGGCAAGTTTGTTTATATTTGCTTATTTACAGTGATCACGTGAGAGGGGTGACTTTGCCGCGCTGGACACGGTCCCAACTATAGAGTTATATAGGGACTTGCCACTCTAGGTATATATATCCTAAGTCTATGGGCTGGCCAGTGTGAGTCAGCATTACGCACGGCATTACGGAACGGTATAAATAAATTCAAGATATTTGGGAAATTTGCTGTCGCAATGTTTTCTGTAGTATTTACTTGAAAACAACGTAACTACGTAAGTACTAAAAAAGACGCTATCCTTTATATATTTACCGCGTTGTCCGCACTGCGGACTCCGCAGGACCGCAAAAGCAATTAATCAGCTTCGAAATTACGACAATTTAATTTTTCAGGGGGAGCACGTGCTCCAAGTGCTCCCATGTAGCGACGCCATTGATGACAGACAAAAGACTGACTGAAGAGAAAACTATGTACAATGCTATACAAACTATACAATTATACAAATATATAAATCAATAAGAATTTAAAAAAACGTCGTTTTACAAAACTCCCTATAAATCGTCAAATATAATATTTTTGTGAAATTTAAGCTCGAATTATTCAGTTTTCAGGTTTATTCCATCACTTTTTCACTAAAATAGTTAGTTAGAGTGAGTTATTACAGTTTTGACGATCTCAATCGACTTTTTGCACTTCTGCAAAATCGTCATTTTACAAAACTCCTTATAAATCTATATATATAAAAGAACATGTCCTGACTGACTGACTGACTGACTGACTGACTGACTGACTGACTGACTGACTGACTGACTGACTGACTGACTGACTGACTGACTGACTGACTGATGACTGACTGATAATCAACGCCGAGCTCAAACGCATCGTCCTAGGAACGTGAAATTTGGAACTTATATTACTTTTATAGCGTAAACATCCGCTAAGAAAGGATTTTTAAAAATTTTGCTCCTGAGGGGGAAAAACTGGAAAACAAACTTTTTTCTAAAACAATGTATATCTCGAAAACCAAAAATGAGGAGATTTTGAAATTTGGTACATAGATTCTTTTTGAAAAATAAAAAGATACGTGTTTAACCATTTTTTGAAAATTCGGTTTCCCGGACCTCAAATGTGGGTTGGAAAATTGGGTTATTTGGTTTTTAAAGTAGTATTTAGTTTCTACTCCAAAAATAATGAAATACGTGTTTTAGCATTTTTTGAAAATTTGGTTTCCACTTTCCAGGACTTCAAATGTGGGGTGGAAAATAGGGCTAATTGTCTTTTATAGTAACTGCTACTCAAAAAAAAGTAAATACCACAGATGTAAAAATTATTATGTAGTTTCTTTTCTAAAAATAAAGATATACGTGTTTCACCATTTTTTACAAATTTGGTTTCCCGGACCTCAAATGTGGGTTGGAAAATTGGGTTATTTGGTTTTTAAAGTAGCTTCGACTTAAAAACTGTTAATGCTACAGAAGTAAAAATTAGTATTTAGTTTCTACTCCAAAAATAATGAAATACGTGTTTTAGCATTTTTTGAAAATTTGGTTTCCAGGACTTCAAATGTGGGGTGGAAAATAGGGTTACTTGGTTTTTAAAGTAACTGGTACTCGAAAACTGTAAATGCTACAAAAGTAAAATTAGTATTTAGTTTCTACTCAAAAAAAAAGATATACGTGTTTCATCATTTTTTGGGTTATTTGGTTTTTAAAGTAGCTGCTACTCAAAAACTGTTAATGCTACAGAAGTAAAAATTAGTATTTAGTTTCTACTCCAAAAATAATGAAATACGTGTTTTAGCATTTTTTGAAAATTTGGTTTCCAGGACCTCAAATGTGGGGTGGAAATAAGGGTTATTTGATTTCAAAATAACTGCTACTCACAAACTGTAAGTGCTACAAATGTAAAAATTAGTTTTTTGAAGTTTTGTGCCGGTTAAAAGTCCAGTTTATCATCGGCCGGGCCAAGCCGTTATTTTAGAGTCTTCACATGGGCCAGGCCAAACCTTAAATCAAAGTGGGACGGGCCGAGGTTTTTCACCAAGTATAAAGATATTTTAGTGATTTTAGGGTCTTCAGTTTGGCCGGGCCAAACCTGAGGTCAAGGTGGGACGGGCCGAAGTTTTTCATCAAGTATATAGAACTTCTAGGCCTGTAAAAATGGGCCGGGCCTAATTCAGACGGGCTGTGCCGGGCCAGGAGTTTGGGTTTTTAAAACGGGCTGGGCTAATTTGTCGACGGGCCGAGCCGAAACCTAAAAAAATGATCTCTACTATGGATGCACGGTTCAAACTCTCTAATTTCATGCGAGCGAAGCCGCTACGGGCACTGCTAGTCTTGAAATAAAACATTTTGGTCAGGTTTAAGCTCAATTTATTCAGTTTCTATGTTTATTACATCACTTTTTATACAAAATAGTAAGTTAGAGTGAGTTCTGAGTGTTTTGTCGATCTTTTTTTCATTTCCGCAAATTCGTCGTTTTTCAAAACTCCCGATAAATCTTCCAATATGATATTTTGTAAAATTTAAGCTCGAATTATTCAGTTTTTAGGTTTATTCCAAAACTTTTTCACTAAAATAGTTAGTTAGAGTGAGTTATTACAGTTTTGACGATCTCAACCAACTTTTTTGCATTTCCGCCAATTCGTCATTTTACAAAACTCCTTGAGAAATGTTTAAAATGTTCATAGAGTATTTTGCCTCCTGGTTCTGTATGTTCTTTCTACTGTGAATATTTGTAATAAAACATTTTTTTATTGATCGCGAAACCATTCTAATAGATAAAATATTTTATATCTATGTATAAGGTTTTATACAAATATATTTATATGTCTATGGTTCTACCGTACAAACAAAACTTTTGTATGCTGTTGAGTGTTTTTGAAGGTTGTTGTTTTGTGAACTGGTTAGCTCTATTTACAAGTAAGTATTTTAAGTGTTTTAATGTTTTAAACTTCAGGGTAAACTCTGACAAAACCTTATAAAAACTGGACTGATAATACAATAATAATAATTGTTTTTTTTATAATAAGGCAGTATTAAGAAAAATAGTTATCTACATACATAATTTGCTGGTAATCCTGCAGTATAGCGTCCTGAACCGATTTCGATGAAAAAACGGTTTAAAAAACTGTTTAATAGAATAACGATAGAACATTATCAAAACATATTACGGTAATCTTTCCCACGGCCCGTGTGGCGGATTAATACATAATTCTCGGCTATAATTAACTATAAACACGATGAAAAGTATACACTAGTTTAAAAATTATGATAATTAGTATAATTAATTTATTTAAATTGGGAAAATGTCATATAAAAAAATAAATAATGTAATTATAATTTAAAAAATTGTACATAGAAAATATTTTAAGGAAAAGTTTAAACGAAGGAATCGCGTACCGTGTTATATATAGTGACTAGCGGGTTAAACCGTCGACGTTGCTTCGAATAAACTACTTTTTGTTACATTTATTTTTGAGTTTTTCTTCATTAAAAACTTGAAATTTTGTTTATTTAAAGAAGTTATCTTAATTTAATAATTTCTAATTTTCTTACTTCATGCAAACCGTCCCGAGTTACCGGGCGGTGAGTTTTAAAATTTTAAATGAATTTTTTTTATAACTAATAATTTGTTTTTTAAATAAAATTTTATTATAAACTAATTTTATTTCTTTTTTATTCATTTCATTCATACGATCATCGTACCTCACCACTCACAACTACGATGTAAATAGTGCTTGGAAGGGTACTACTTGCCGTTTTCAAAGTCTCTCAAATTACGATAATTGTTTTTTTTTTAAATTAAATTTGGTAGAAAATTTTTATTTTTATGTTATTGTAACAAAAAAAAATAATACGACTATTTTTTCGGCACGGGCTGTCCGTAGGAAAGATTACCCATATTACGAACAAGTATTTTACAGAAAAACTTACTAAAAACCGACTTAAAGCAAAAATATCCAAAGGCAGTGTTGACACGCGGAGTAATACAATTCAAGGAATGAAAAGCGAGGAAGAGTTAATATTGAAATAAAATAATAAAACAACGAATAAATTTGAAACGTTGAAAATAAATTGATAATTAATATATATGCAAATAAATTAAATATTAAATAATTTAGTTTAAAAAAATCTAGCTGTCAGTGGAAACTTATCTATGATAAGTTTATTTTCATTAATTCAATATCTAAAAATACAAAAATAAAGTAAGAAATAAATAAAAAATAACATCAAATCATTATAATAAAAATGAAATCTCCTTGACCCGTTGTGGTAGTGGAGGTCGCTGAAGTCTCTTGCGGTCTTTCTTAGTCATAATTATTAATTGCATGCACGGTGCACACGTTGTACCACTGAACACTGCTGCGTGATTTCAAGTGAAGGAAGCCGCTGGGGCGTACTCAGGGCCGTACAGAGGCGTAGCTAGGCTCTTCTGTGCCCGGGGACAGAACACAAAATCTGCACTCCTCTTTTGTTTTTTGCTCCCGAAAAAAATTGACCGGGGGGAGTAGGAGCCTTTTTTCTCATATGTTTTGCCAAACCCTCTTTTAAATCCCCCACCCCCAATGGCTAGGTACAGTAAAATAATTAAACAAAACTGTCACCCTTGCCCTAACTGGCCTCACTACGCCTCTGGGACCGTAGAGTAGGAAAGAAAAAGAAAACAGTCATATCTATTGGCGTTAAAATGCTAATGCTTGCATCGCTGCTATTCGTTAAGGTTTTGTTGGCTCTGAAAAGAGCCTTTTAATGGTTATGCCATCTCGAGAGTTAATTCGGATAGTTTTCAGAGAGTGTAACGAGGAAGTTGGCAAAAAGGTCCTCCTTGCTGTAGTAGTTTGGTTTTCTGCTCTTATTTTATTGTTTTTATTGTTTTTTATTTGTCTTAAAGCATATTGACAAAACCGCCGCATTTAAAGATACTGTTTTAGACATGGAGCTGGTTACGCAACTCGTACTTCTAAAGCAAACTAATATTTTTCAATTTTTTACTTCCAAAATTTTTTATATTTTTTTTCCTAAATTGTCTATTTTTATTTTAAATGTGTTTAATTTTTATTACCTTTATTCCTACTGTTCACTTCTATCGCTATTGACAAATAGATCTTCATCGGAACTACGTTAACTTCGGGAGTAATTTATAAATGTTCTAAAGTGCTATAATTTTTGTTTTTTTTCAGTTATTTATGTTGTAATTAGTCTTTATTTCCCTTATTTATGTTTTAAATATCATTTACGTTAAAAAACCGGCCATTTTTCATCGAAATCGGTTCAGGACGCTATACTGCAGGATTACCTAATTTGCTAAGGCTGCTAAGCTATATATAGCTTATATATATATATATATATATATATATATATATATATATATATATATATATATATATATATATATATATATATATATATATATATCACGTCATTTTTGACTGACTATCTCTAGTAAAATATAATACGGGAGACCGGGGCATGTTGAACCAATTTTTATAACTTTACTCACTACACATTTATTATTGCGGTAAAACATCTTGAAATTGGTTATTATTATAAACAAATATGTTTATTACATATACCAAAAATTATTTTTAATTCTAAGATGTTTTCCTGACCTTAGAAGAAGATATTAACAAGCCCCTCATGTGGTTCAACGTGCCCCGAACCAAACGTAACCAAACACCGGGGCACGTTGAACCAATATTTTATAATTGCTGTTGCTAAGCAGTTATTGTTCTAGTGAAACAATTTCAAATGTACAAATGTTATCTAAGTCAAATTGATTTTCTGATGATAGAAAAACTAAAAGAATTGAGCAACAAAGCACCTTTATTACCAAAACACAAAAATAATGTTAACAAAGACATGAATAACACAAAATGGAGTCCTCTGGGCAGCAGCGTTCATGGAACCATTCTTTGCAAGATGGACATTCTCTCCAGTCCTCAAATGGAGGTACATTAGCCAATATGCCACAGAGATGACAAGGTGTGATATCGTCACTTGTAATTGTCGGAGTCTCACTTTTCTTCTTTTTAAATTTCGGTTTCTGCTGCTGGGGCACTCTAACGGTTTTAATTGGCTCCAGCTGATTGTGGCCAAATAAATTCTTTCTCTTTGATTCACGAGTTTGCTGACGAGCCTCCAGCTCTGCCTTCACTGGTGTATCTGTCAGAATTTGGGTTTTGCCTTTCCTTCGTTTTCTCGTACTTAACTTTCGCGGTTCAGCTTTCCGGAATGGCCTGATCATCTCCGGTGTGAAATTGGACTGCTGGTCACTACACATAATAATAATAGCAGGATTTTACAACAGAAAATAATGAAATATCAATAAAAAAGGATATGCATAATTTGTAACAGTACATACATGCTTGTTACTGATTCCACATCGACAGTTGAAATTGCAGCTGATTCAGAAGAAATGACAGAATTCGGTGTCCTTTGTACTGTGACAGTAGATTTCGTCTGATCACTACATATAATATTAAAAGTAGGCTAAAATTAGAATAGCATAATTAATTATACATAGAAACATATAAAATAAAATATATCGATAGAAAGAATATTAATTTATGGACCACTTTAATATAAAGTCATAATGAATGATTAGTGAACATTAGTAAATATAATACAATAGTACATACATAATACTGTTGCTCGTTACTGATTCCACTTTGGAAGTGGTTGGTATCGTTGTCAGTGTCGGGTTGAGAGTATCAGGCCCACCGTTTTGGCACTCAGTGATGCTTGAAGTGAACGTATCCGGTCGGTCAGTAGTATATGGTGGCGCATATTCATGATCCTTGAAAATTTCACGGTTAAAGGGATAAACCCCGGAAACCCTGAATCCCGAGCATATATTAAAAGTCATCTCTACAATTTCCGGGAGATCATAAATTGTCATTGATCGACCGGGATTGTTCTTCATCCAGGCATCCTGCGCTAATCCTGCGAATTTCTTGAATGGCCCGAACACCGATCGATCGAGTGGTTGGAGTTTGTGCGAGCAGTGTGGAGGAAAACTTAGCATGATGACGCCATTCTTCTTTCCGTAGTCCAACACCGATATAGAAACATGTGATCATGATTGTCAAGTAGCAACAGAATCGGATTATCGACAGAACAACGTGCATGTTTGACGAGATGTTTCATAACTTCCAGGAAGTTAACTTCTGTCATCCACCCAGAGGGATGAGCTAGACCCAGACACCCTGGTGGTCCACCTCTAACAAAATGATCTTTGTAGTGAACCCTTGGAAACACAAATGCAGGTGGAATACTATTCCCTAATGCATTAACTGCAACTGCCAAGGTGACCAATTGACCACGTTCTTGTGAAACAATAGCACCAACTTGCCTCACACCTTTCTGGGCAACAACTCTGCTTGGACGCTGCACGGTAGTAATTCCTGTTTCGTCGATGTTGTAGATAGCCTCTGGTCCAAACTAATAGCGTACAAAACTGTTGACAAGTTGTCAAAAAAACACATTAGATCTATTGAAACTTGTTGCTCGAGCAATAGATGTCGCCTCAGGTTCTCTGAGTGAGAGGTGTTTGTGTCTTTTCAAGAATCCAGAAAACCAATCAGCCCCTGCTATTTCATCCACCTTCCAATTCCTGGGAACCACCTTGCCATTCCTGGTCGCAAATTGGTATGCCAAAGCGCGGACTTCTTTTGGATTCAAACCATAGTATAACGCAGCAGCTTTTTTGATGTAGTCCTCCAGCAAGCACTCTTCATCTTCGGTAAACACCATCCTTGGCTGACTGTAACCAACACTGAAATTGGACAAATCAGAATTCTGATCACTGTTGTATTTCTTACAATATCAAAGCAATGTTGCATGGTCGATGTTGTATTTGCGGCCAACAGCACGGACAGCCATTTGTCCTTCTTGAACCTCTTTCACAGCAGTCAGCATAATTTTGGAAGAAGTGCCACCTCTCTTTGTAGTTCGTTGTCGAGATCTAACCATTGTAATGGATCCTGTTTCAAAAATAAACACAATTATTGTAACAACTTGTGTGTTCTAGAATGTTTATTGTGAGAACAAGCAATGACCCTGAAAATAACCCAGACAAAACAGCTAATAAAAAATATCTAATAACTGTTAAAAAATAAAAATTTCTTATAAAATTATCTATTAAAATATCTAACAATTATAACAAGTCAAATCAGCACCACGAAAAAATATTGTGTTGTATGTTTGTCAGGGGCGGGCATGGTTCAACATGCCCCTACAAAAATGGTTCAACATGCCCCAATCGTAGTGGTCCTAGTATTTTAACTGTAGGCTGATTACCATGTTACCGATGCGAAAAAGAAAACCCGTACTGTTTTACTGGATAAAAACACAACAAAAATATGTATAATAAAATTACTCACCTTTTCGCAATTGTGTTATCAAGAACAATAACGCCAACGACTCGAAATTACTCGAAACCGGAAAAATCACTTATATCGCGGTTATTTTATAATTAGCAAACATAAACATCACAAATCAACACAGCCACTTTTATTTCTATTAATAGCTCAAACTATGGAATGCTGACAAAAAATGTCTATAAATAAGCAAATTTACCAATCTGGTTCAACATGCCCCGGTCTCCCCTATACTAACTAGAAATAGCCTATCAAAAATGACGAATTTTTATCGCTTTTATTTCTCTCGCTCCAGTTCCCATCACTGCTCACTTGGAATGCCTGGCTTTGACTCGATTATTTTTACATTTTTGGCCAAAAAACTTTGTGAATTTTTTATTGAGTGATTGTGGATACACCATATTTTTTGTTTTTCCATCAGCTGCATACATGAATAAATCAGAAGCTTTTGTTTCAAAGACTAGCATTGTGATTTATTTATGGTCATCGCAAATGCCAGACGCCCTACCATACACCGTAGTGCTTTGGTTACTCTTAAGGACGAGCAGTCCAAACTATTTAAATGTGACAATCCACCCACCCAACCAGCCAAAACTCCTACTAAATTCAGATTGGAATTAAAAAAAAGCAAGTTTAAATGTCCCAATTCACAAGAAGTTATAATTAATGACTTATCTACTGTAAGAATAAAGACCAGTGCCTCACGTAACCGCAAAACGAACACGTCAAGGAATGTATACAATCGCATATTAATATAGAGGAGTCAGAATTACATAAAACTGAGGAGTCCGAGTCGGAACATTTATCTACCGACTCCAGAGCCCTATTTTTAATCGCCTCGATCACATTATTCATTAGCTTTTTCACAGCCAGTCTCGATCTATTGCACAGTCGAGGTTGATTAATGTAAAGCAACATTATGATAACTGAACCCACTTTTAATAACAAATTGTGAAGTAGTCCAGGCAATTCTAGCGAATTCAAAAAATCTGTGAGATAGTTGACTACTGATTTGAAGGAAACCAACTGTCCCGGAAGAAAATTTTGAATGATCACATTGACATCTTTCCTTTTTGTTGCCAATATTGCTTGTGTGCTGAGCCAATTATGGGTTTTGAAACTTTTCCCTATGTTCAGAAAAACACTTTGAATTAGCTTCTCTTTCGAAACCGCTTGTTAGTCAATTCTTTGGCACTGATAAAACTCTTTTCCAATCTTATTTCAGGTAGTAGAACATTCCAGGAAAATGTCAAGCCCAAACCATTTGAGGGAAGATTGCTCAGCGATGAAGACGCCAGATGAGGAGTAAGTATAGGTATAATTGTAACTAGCATTTTGCATGCAGAGCATCTGCGCATCTAAAAGTAAATGTAACTGTAAAGTTGATTATTTTATTTTTATTTTAACAATAATGTTATTCAAAGTAGGAATAAACCAAATGTAGTCAAGAAAATTAGCATGGCGAGACATAATAACAAATACTGCTCTATTAAAACTGAAATTACGATGTACCTTAGTGCAGTGTAATTCTCTCTTTTCCCTGGCTTTCTCTCTTTTTCCTTTTCCTCTCTTTTTTCTTTGTACCTAGTGAAACACATGTCTCTCTACTTCCTTTTTACAAACTTTATATTAGGTTACAATCTCTGTTAGTGTGTCTGTGTGTGTGTGGCTTTTTGATTAGCTAGGAAGCTGAAACTTTCAGCATAGCTTTATATTGGATGACAATACATGATTCAATTAAAAAAAAAACAATTTGAACATCTTTCGTATTTCTAAATCGAGTGTATTTGAAATAAAAGTTTGTGTTGAAAAACTCGTTTTTTCCTTTACTTGTTTATGATTCTCTCGCTATAATTCTTTCTATTATTATATTCTCATTCTCTTCCTTTCTTTTATTTGTATTTTTTTCTCTCCTTACCCCTAGTGAAATGCATGTTTCTCTATCCTCTTCTCTTTTCCTTTTTTCTGTTGCATTCTCTCTTTTCTTCTTTTTGTTTGTCTTTCTTTCCTTATCTCTTTCTCACACACACACAATTTTTCTCATTTTCTTTCTCTCCCTCTCTTGGTCGCTCGGTTTCTCTTTCTCATAGCTCTTGACATTTTGCTAGTTATTGTAGATATAAATACAGTTTCAATTGAGCATCCCGTATTTAGATGTCTATCGACAGTGCGGTGAAAGTAAACTAAGAACAGTGATAATATTTTAGTCCGACAATGAAGCCAAATTAAAGCAAGGTTGGCCAAAAAAACTGGCGTATGTGGCATGAAAGGCATGACAAACAGTAGCTTTAGTGAAGTCTGTGAATACTTTAGTGCATTTCTCTTTCTATCCTTCCTTCTCTCAGAAAAGGAAATTATATATGTTTATTATTTATCTGAGTCATATTGCAGAAAACTGGAGAAGCCTGTTTCTAAGCCAGAATTGCCACATCATTACCAACAATTTTGGGACCTACTAGTAGTTATGGACGAACCATTTAAGGTTAGCACTATAAGATTATACTTTTTTGTGCCAACGCACCAGATATCCTTTATCCAATTGGAATATCAGATATCCAGTGAGATTTGCTATCACTAACATTATAACTCTTACCCATTTTGGACCATCGTTTGATTGACGAACGCATTTTTTCATGTTACTGCATAAAATTAGGTTTTTGTGTTTAATAGTAGCAAACTGGAGCAAAAATTGGAGGCGGAAAACTTTCCCGGAGCGAAAAGCCAGGGGAGAACTTTCTGTAAACCGCCATCCATATATTACTTAGGCAATAAATAAACTACAGATTTTGACACCCCCTAACTCTGTTGCACCTCGTACATTTTAGACCGCTTCCCCCTAGGCGTACATACGCACGGCAGCTTTAACCTTCTCCCGCAGCATAAAATGCATAAAACCACCAATGAACTGCCATTTTCTGATGAGGGCACAGCCAAAAAGTCCTGTATCGAAAACTCTCATTTTTTCTTAAAATTAGTCAATTTTTGTTAAAAAATGGCTGGTGACTGGGAAAGTGATAGACCGGTACTTATTTTATTATGATAGACTTTTATTTAATTTTCATTACTTGTAAAAGTGTTATCTATATTGAGCAAGTTGGAGTCATTTTAATCACCAATCGTTTTTTTAACAGGAAGGGTTTGCAAGACTGTTTCTAATTACACACGAGAAGCACCTATTGGCAAAAATGTGTTCAGAGAAAGAAGAAAAAATCAATGAGCTCAAACAAAAGGTCCGAGACTTGGAACAGGCGCCCCTTCGAATCAAAGGTTTTTACAAAAATATGCCATTAACTTTTAACCATTAAAATATATTTAAATAAATATCAGTTTGTAATTAATTTAATGATTATTTTTAAGCGATTGATGCAAAAAGAACAGCATGCTCGGAAGAACTGGATTCGGTAATTATTATTTCAATGTGTTAAGTGTCATAAGACTTTTTATTTTGCTTATATATATAAATAAATAAGTAATAACTAAGTCAAGCAAATTTATATATGCAGTTGGAAAACAAAATTCTACAAACAGCTGAGCTTAATCAAGAGATTGAAGATCTTAAAACATGCTCGGCAGAACTGGATCTTAAAGAAAAACTGGCTATAAAGAAGCGGGAAAGAAATGATTTGTTCATGTCTTTAGTGAATGGAATCAAAAGGAAGCATCAGAGCAATGAGAGAAGTAAACGACCAAGTAAGTTTTACATTTAAGGCTAAGGGATTATCCATAGATGCCCACATGATTAGAGTGGGATTAGATGTTCATTTTTTTTTTCAAAGCTAGAGTGCCAATCGGGTTGACATAGCATCAATGTCTGTGGCTAAAGGAGGGCAGGTGCAGATTTTATTATGTGGCAAATGTTCTCAAAAATTAGCCAAAATTGTGTGAAACCATTTCTGGATGGTTCCTAATATAGATTGCATAATAATCTATTTATAGTTTATTTATTAATCTATTTTAATTAAATCTATTTTATATTTAATACTATTTAAAATACTATTTTGTTATAAGCAAGCAACTGAGGTGCCAGAAACAGCGCATTGCCGACAGAATGCTTTTCATAAACTGCGCCTTATTACCTAGCTTAAACTGGTACTCATTTGACGAGCATAAGTGGGTGAAAGGCTGAGTTGGCCTGAGCCGTAGGAGTGAAATCCTTGTCCGAGGGAGTTGTGTGATGTGAGATTTCCCACAAAATCAAACCCAGTACCTTGAGCATAGAAGTCCAAGACTTCACCACTTTACTAAACTCCTCGATCAAAGTAACATTTGTAAAAATTATTTATTAATATTTTTTAGAAATTGAAGACCAGGAAGTGTAGATGGCAAACTTTTGTCTATTTGAGAGAACAACTGGCACCAAAGTCAATGATCTGCAAAAGAATTGAATTGATTAATTTTTAAGAGAAATAAACTACAGTTTGAGAATTTCAACCACATTGTATTGAAACATTTGGTCTGCATTGAATTTAATTGATATATTTGAGAAATGTTTGAAATGTTCTTAGAGTATTGTGTCTCCTGGTTCTGTATGTTCATTCCATATATATAGAATCTATTCTATATATATGGTTCATTCTACTGTGAATATTTTTAATAAAACATTTTTTTATTGATCGCGAAACCATTCTAATAGATAAAATATTTTATGATATCTATGTATAAGGTTCTATCCAAACATATTTATATGTCTATGGTTCTAACGTACAAACAAAACTTTTGTATGCTGTTGAGTGTTTTTGAAGGTTGTTGTTTTGTGAACTGGTTAGCTCTATTTACAAGTAAGTATTTTAAGCGTTTAAATGTTTTAAAATTCAAGGTAAACTCTGACAAAACCTTATAAAACCTGGACTGATAATACAATAATTGTTTTTTTTGTAATAAGGCAGTATTTAGAAAAATAGTAATCTACATACATAATTTGCTAAGGCTGCTAAGCCTTGCCATAGTAGCTAAGGATGTATGTATGTTAGCAATTTCGCGTAACGCTCTATATCAATATATATATATATATATATTAAAAGCGCTTAAGAACCACTGTTTTTTGGCGGTGGAAGTGGCGCAGATGGTAAGGTAGTTGGCATGATGCGAGGCAGTGTTGCCGATCCGACAGTCGTGGGTTCGAGTCTGAAGTTGAGACATATATATATCACGTCATTTTTGACGGGCTCTCGCTCCCATTCCCATCACTGCTCGCTTGGAATGCCTGGCTTTGTGAATTTTTTATTGAGTGATTGTGGATACACCATATTTTTTGTTTTTCCATCAGCGTCATACATTAATAAATCAGAAGCTTTTTACATGAAAGATAAATGCAGTTAAATCATTGTAAAGCTTTCTGATAAACAGTTTTGTTTTGCTTCGCAGTGCATAAATGTACAACGATGTTGGTTTTCCAACACGCAAACATGCAACATATAATTGTTAATGCGCGAAACATGGAAAATCCAAGTTAATTCCGCAAACTTCCAAAGACTGGCCTTGTGATTTATCTCTGGTCATCGCAAATGCCCGACGCCCAGGAAATTGTAACCTTTTAAAAACGCAAGGCAAATCAGTTGGAGTCATCGGTATACGCTGGATCAAATCATCCTCTCCTTCCTTTGTATTTACCATTTTTAATCAGGGCTGTGGAGTCGGGGGAAATTTTAGGTACCTGTAGTCGGAGTCGGCAAACAATGTACCGACTCTACGAAAAAAAAACTGCATTCATTAAATAGTAGAGAAAACATTAAAAAAAACTCTATTCATGCTTTGGGCCTTCCCTACCATACACCGTAGTGCTTTGGTTACTCTTAAGGACGAGCAGTCCAAACTATTTACATGTGACAATCCACCCACCCAACCAGCCAAAACTCCTACTAAACTAAGATTGGAATTAAAAAAATCAAGTTTAAATGTCCCAATTCACAAAAAGTTATAATTAATGTCTTATCTACTGTAAGAATAAAGACCAGTGCCTCACGTAACCGCAAAACGAACACGTCAAAGAATGTATACATTCGCATATTAATACAGAGGAGTCGGAAAATTTATCTACCGACTCCAGAGCCCTGTTTTTAATCGTTTAATATATATATATATATATATATATATATATATATATATATATATATATATATATATATATATATATATATATATATATATATATATATATATATATATATATATATATATATATTAAACGATTAAAAACAGGGCTCTGGAGTCGGTAGATAAATTTTCCGACTCCTCTGTATTAATATGCGAATGTATACATTCTTTGACGTGTTCGTTTTGCGGTTACGTGAGGCATATATATATATATATATATATATATATATATATATATATATACTACGGTTTTTAGAGGTTTTTCTAATGTTTGTCTCTCTCGCTCCCGTTTTCTTCTCCGCTTTCCCGTTCCCGTCGCGTTCCCGGTCGCTTTTCCGCTCCCGGTCGCTTTCCAGCTCTCGATCGTTTTCCAGCTGCCGGTCGTTTTCCCGCTCCCGGTTGCTTTCCCGCTCCCAGTTGCTTTCCCGTTCTCGGTCGCTTTCCCTTTCCCGCTCTATCTTTCGCTCTCAGTTGGCTTCCCGTTTTCGCTCATTTATGTATGTATATGTATGTATATATATATATATATATATATATATATATATATATATATATATATATATATATATATATATATATATATATATATATATATATATATATATATATATATATATATATATATATATATATATATATATATATATATATATATATGTATATAGTTCCCGCTCACTCACCCGCTCCGCTTATTTTGTGACGGATTTCAAATTTTTTTCTCTTATTTGATTTCCCTTGACTCTCAAGGTTGTGTGAAAATTTCATTACGATTGGATGAATGGTGTAGCAATGCATAAAGGACATACATACATTACATACAAACATTCATTTTGTGACGGATTTCAAATTTTTTTTCTCTATATTTGATTTCCCTTGACTCTCATACATACATACAAACATTCATTTATATATATATATATATATATATATATATATATATATATATATATATATATATATATATATATATATATATATATATATATATATATATATATATATATATATATATATATATATATATATATATATACATATATATATATATATATATATATTGTTATATCTACGTTTATAATTTTATATCAGGGCTTGTTCACCTCAGGGGGATATTATTATTATTATTTTATATTAGAAGGTATAAAAACAGACTTATCCAAGGTTTATTTATTATCATCCAATAAACTACAAAATCATTCTCATGAGCCCGGTATACGATTTGATGATATCGTATCATTGGTGTTAGAAGTGGGATTTAAAATAAAATGGTTATGCGGTTACTTGAAGAACTTTCCAAGTATGATTTGAAGCGGGAGCTTAAGAAACGAAAGCTCAACGATAAAGGAAAAAAGTCTCATCTCGTGGACCGCATCCGGATATCATTAGAGGACAATGGGTTTGACCCAGAGGAGTACGAGTTTGATGCAGAGGTTGATTTAACATAACATAACATAACATAACATAACATAACATAACATAACATAACATAACATAACATAACATAACATAACATAACATAACATAACGTTTATTTTAAAGTGAATCAGAACAATTAATAATAATCGTGTGTGAGATCCACCATCAAACATTTAAAAACCATATTTACATAATTTAATTTTAAATTCTTCAACAGTTTCAGCATTCACAACTTCATTCTCCAATTTATTCCATTCATTCGTCACTCTTGCACTGAAGAATTTTTGTTTCATTGAACTCTCCCTTTTCTTATACAGCTTAAAGTTGTGCCCTCTGGTACTTTTGTATCTCGATCTCTCAAAAAATCTTTCCGGATTTAGGTCAACCAATCCGTTTAATAATTTGTAAGTCTTAATTAAGTCTCCTCTAGTCCTCCTCTTTTCAAGTGTGGTCAAATTACATCTACTCAAACGTTGTTCATAATTCAGTCCTTTTAATTCAGCAATCATCTTTGTAGCTCGTCTTTGCACTTTTTCAATTATGTAGATATCTTTTTTAAGACATGGGCTCCATGCCTGCACACAGTACTCCAAGTGTGGCCTAACTAAAGATTTATACAATCTTAAAACTGTATCTTTATCTCGGCTGACTATGGTTCTTTTGATCATGCCCAAAATTCTGTTTCCCTTCTTTGCAACCTCTGCACATTGTCTAGACTGTTTAGCATCTTCATTTACTAATACGCCAAGATCTTTTTCTTCATTTTGTTTCTTTTAGCTGTATCCCTTCTAACTCGTATTTATATCTTGGATTTCTTCTACCCAAGTGCATAACATGACACTTGTCAACATTGAACCGCATCTGCCATTCTTGCGACCATTTGAATAACTGCACAAGATCGTTTCTCAGCACTTTGACATCGTCACTATTGAACCGCATCTGCCATTCTTGCGACCATTTGAATAACTGCACAAGATCGTTTCTCAGCACTTCGACATCGTCACTATTGCACACTATTTTGCATAATTTAGTGTCGTCAGCAAATGTTGATATTTTAGCTGCTATTCCTTCATCAAGGTCATTTATATAGACAACAAAAAGAAGTGGTCCAAGCACAGAACCTTGAGGCACTCCACTGGTTATTTTCATCCATTTCGAGAAACTTCCTCTCACTCCCACTTTTTGTCTTCTATCCAGCAACCAACAATCTATCCACCTTAACAAATTACCACCTATACCAACTGCTTGCAATTTTGAAGACAACCTTTGATGAGGAACCGTGTCGAAGGCCTTGGCAAAATCTAAATAAATCACATCCACCGACTGACATGCATCCATACCTCCATAAACCTCCTCAAAAAAATCCAACAAATTTGACAAACACGATCTTTTCTTCACAAATCCATGCTGACTATTTTTAATTAATTTATATTTCTCCAGATGAATCACAATTTCATTTTTGATCATTTTTTCGATAATTTTGCAAGCAATACTGGTAAGACTAACTGGTCTGTTATTGCATGCTTCGCTTCTGTTGCCTTTTTTGAACAGTGGCACCACAACAGCATCCCTCCAGTCCTGCGGGACCTCCCCAGTTTGCATTGACCTATTCATCAATTCTGCCAGCACATCTCCGATCTCATTTCTGACCTCAAGCAAGAACTTTGGGTGCAGCTCATCCATCCCAGGGCTTTTATCAGTTTTCAATTTTCTTAGCATTTCAACAACTTTCATTTTTGTAAAAACAACTTCAGTTATTAATTTGTCTGTATCACTTTGAAACAAATCTTTAGCCTTAGGGATATTTTGGATATCTTCTTTAGTAAAAACAGATCCAAAGTAGTTATTTAGAATGTCTGCTGTTTCTTCATCGTTCGTTATTACCTGCCTTTTGTCATCTTTTAATGGACCTACTTTGTCTTTTTTCTTCTGTCTACTTCTCACATATTTGTAAAAACTTTTGCAATCCATTTTTATATTGTTTGCCAGTTTCTGTTCATATTTCAATATGACCATTTTAATTGTTTTTTTTTCACTTCATTTCTTTTCTTTTTGTATTTTTCTTTTAACTCCTTTAATTTTTCTGTGTTTGAATTATCCCTTCCAATGGTGCAATTTAGATCTCGATATTTTTTCCATACTTTACATTTTGCTCTTTGCTTTTTAATTATCAGTCTCGTCATCCATGGATTTTTATTATTCCAGTTTTTCTGAATTGGAACCTGTCCCTCAATGACTTCTTGCATGCTCTGAATAAACACTTTCCAGCTACTTTCTACATTCAATCTTTTTTATTTATGTTACATTTTCTTATGTTATCATAATCAGCCTTGAAGTAGTTGTATCTAACATCTTTTGATGTTGTTTGCTTAATATCACTTATTGTCAAATCCCATCTGATAATCTGGTGGTCACCTGTACCAAAACATTCACCCACTATTATATTTTCAACTATATTTTCTTCAGAAGTTAATAAAAAGTCAAGAGTATTTCTTCCTCTTGTTGGTGCTCTGATCAGCTGTGTCAAAAATTCATTATTAATAAAGTGTAGAAATTGCTCGTCTTTGTGTGTCTGACCCTCAAGAGTATCCCAATTAACGTGGTAATTAAAATCTCCTATAATGATCATTGGCTTTTCATTTGCCTTGGAAATCAATTCACACAATCCCTTGTCTGCATCTTCATTAGAACTCGGAGTTCTGTAGCAAACCCCAATTATTAATTTATATGTTTTCAGCTTCAATTCACACCACACGCTTTCTTTAAATTGTCTGTTGTTTAGGTCCTCTCTTTGCACTGCATTCAAATCATTTTTCACATACAACAGTACACCCCCAGCACCATGGCTAGTATTCATTTGATTTTCTCTGTCTTTTCTAAACATATCATAGCCTACTAACTTTAGTTCATCATCACTGATTTTATTGTTTGTCCAGGTTTCTGTTAAGCCAATAATATCTGAGTTTTCATTTTTCACATATATTTCCAATTCAACCATTTTTATCCTATTAGCCAGACTTCTTACATTAGCATAAAAACATTTACATATTTTTTGCCTTCGTCCACCGTAGTCAAATCTTCCCTATCTTTCTTTTCATTGTTTCTTCTTTCCATTTTCTTGAGTGCCACCTTCTTCTTTTCACCATGCTACACTATATTCAGTTTCTTTTCAGCTTTACTATCCTCATGTCCCCCGGCAAGCCCTTTACCCTGTATAGCCAGTTTCCCGTTGTTTCTCCATTCTGCTTCTCTCTGCATTGTTCAACCAGCTTTCTGCATTGTTCTCTTTCAGTTCTTGTCAAGTCATGAGTGACTGAGATTCTCTTGAATTTTTCTTCTGCTTTTTGAAGTCTGGACAATGACTCTAGAGCTCTGTTTTTGATTGTAACATTACGGAACTCTATAAGTAACGGTCTTTCCTTTTCTCCTTTTTTGTATTTTCCTAATCTGTAGATGTTTTTTATGTCCAACTTTTCATCGCAGGGCACCTCCAAAACATCATTCAAGAGGCTTAACACCATTCTTTTGTCTTCACCTATTCTCTCACCGTGCTCCATGTCTTCTTTTTCAGCCAATCGATGTAAGATAATGTTATTTTCTTCTTTCTCTCAGTTTTTTTGTCTTCTATATTGCGTTCAATTGATTCCTCTACTTTTTTCACTTTTTCATTTATTGCCTTCAGATCTTTATCAATATTTCTTTTAACAACAGTGCTCCATTCTTCAGTTTTTTCCCCTAAAGTAATTTGTATCATCTTTTCTTCTGTCATCTTAATTCTGTTCAACCTCTCCTCCATTTCTTCAATCTGTGATTTATGTTCCTCATAATGCTTGACCTCTTCTTTTCCCACTATTTCCTTATTTCTAAGCAGTTCCTCAAATTTTTCTTCCAAGATATCAATTCTTTCCTGTTGCTTTTCAATATTCTTTTCCAACACCGCAGTTCTTTCACAACCTTTGCATATATCTCCGGCAAAACTGTCAACTCCTCCGTACATCTCATATATCTCACATTTTTTCAGATTTCTGGACATTTTTGAAAAATAAATCACCGAAAATAAATCAAAGCGAAATAAATGAAACACTGAAGTAAGTAATTTTTAAATTTAGTACAGAATAAATAATTAAGGTTTTTAAACAATTGTGAATTGGAAAATAGATTTTGAGAATCACTACTGTAGAATTATGGACAATTATAATGTAATGTATGCACACTTAAAATATAATAAAAACTATAACATAAATTAAAGTAAAATGACCAGTAGAATGAAATTATAATTGAAGAGGTAAATTAAATAATTAAACTTTTAAAAATCACGACTGAATTTTGAAAAAAAAATAATGGCGATTGAAATCAAAAGATGGTGTTACTACACGCTTGAACTGTACGGGCTTTGCTGATTGGTTGAGTTGGTTTCTTCTGAGCTTTCTGATTTGCTGAATGCGTTTATGACGTCTGCTTTTGAGCAGGATTTTCGTTGATGATACAGTAGAAGAATTTCGATAGTTTAATTTGTATTTATTTGTTAAAAATCATTAGCATTGAATTTCTTCTTTTCATTTTTTCTTTATTTTAATTTTCATGAGTTTTCGAGTTTAATTACTAATTTTATTAGAGATATTAAGTAGAGAATATCAACGTTGAGATGAAATAGTTCTTGAGACTTTTCAGATTGTATAATTTTGAAGTTTCTGATTTAATTAGCTTTTTTTAAATGTTAAACTTTTGCAATTTACTGCATAAAATGTTATACATAGAATTGTCGTTGAAATTTTTGATAAATTCGAACCAAGCTGAGAATTTGTAGCGTCAACGTTTCAAAAATTCAAAATGTTGATGATGATCTCGCCTAAGATTGGTGGTCCTGCCAAAAGATTCAACCTGTCTGTGGTCAGATTGTTTGATCAGAGATGTGATTTCTTTCTTTTTCCAGGTATTTCTTTTGAGGAGACTCACCAATAAATCGGTGGCAGGCAAACAACAAACAACCTCTAATTTTTAACAAAATTTAATAATTAAATTAACTTAAAAGAAGCAGAAGATTATTTTCAATTTAATTATTTTAGAATTTCAATCAATTAGAGTTTTTAAATTAGTTTTTTATCTATAATTCAAAGGAGCGTGAAGCAACGAACAACGGAAGCATTTCACAAATTAATAAAAGAAAGCAGGACAGCGCGGGAGGAAATCAAAGCAGCACAGGGAAAATATAGAGCAGCCATGAACAGGATGGTTCTGGACGGTACGAATGTTGAGAGTTTGGACGCAGTGATGACTGAGGCAGTGGTAGACACGGTTCTGGACCAGCGTGTTGCTGGTGAAAAAATGATGTGGGTTGCTGCGGCGAAACCCAGTTGGAAGTTCCAACTTGGAACAGGAGTCTACCAGCTGTGTCTCAGAACATGTGACAGATGACGGCCGTACAGACTGCACGGGTCAGGTGGGTCATGAAGAGGTCGTCCGATCCGAAAATTATAAAATAAGCGGAAACGGGATCGGGAAAGCAAGCGGGAGCGGAAAAGCAATTGAGAGCGAAACAGCGAGTGGGAAAGGGAAAGCGACCGGGAACGGGAAAGCGATCGGGAACTGAAAAGCGAGCGGGAGCGGGGAAAGAAACGGTAGCAAGAGAGACAATTAGAAAAACCTCTGAAAACCTTGGGCAACGTAGGCGTAACCAGGAGAGGTTTTGGAGGTTGAAACCCCTCTATTGGTATATAAATTAAAACCTTATATCTTATGTTATATATTTAAGATGGTTCAAAATTTGCATCTAATCTATGAATTGGGGCTGCATTGTAATCCAATCTGTTAACAAGTAAAGATAAAAAATAATTTTTTTAAATAAATGCTTTTGAGTTGAGCCGTTTATATCTCGATAATTCAGGCGTATATATAGTCTATAGGGAATGGTGCATACTTGGCCACGTCTACTCAGGCCCGTAGGCAGGATTTAGTGAGTGGGGGGGCTATGAACATTAGTAGGGGGGCTACTGACGAACGAAGGCACCGTAATCGCTTCAAATCAATGAAAATTGCGACAATCAAAGAATTCTATTCAAAAAAAATTCAATTTATGTCAAAACAATGCTAAAGAAACATGGAAAATCATTGGGAGCCTAATGGGCAAGCGATCTTCTGTGGAGCAGTGCAGGACTTTTGATGCGGGTGACGGGAGTTATTTGACCTCTCCTACAGAAATTGTTGACTCGTTTAATAACCATTTCTCCAGCATTGGCACAGATCTCGCAAAAAATATATTAATTCCTAATGCAACATTTGATGAATATCTTGGTAATCCCGTGGTCCATTCTTTCGATGCTGTACCTACAACACCGGACGAGATCATTGAAATATCGACACGATTAAAAATCTCACACAGCAGTGGAATCGACGGAATTGACCCGCGTATTGCAAGATGCTCTGTTCCACGGATAGCCCATATTCTTTCCTGCATAATAAACTGCTCTTTTTCTTCAGGGGTTTTTCCTGATCAGTTAAAGTCGGCAAAAGTAATTCCCCTTCACAAATCTGGCAAAAAAGATACCATTTCCAATTATCGGCCAATATCTATTTTATGTTTCTTCTCAAAGTTTTTTGAAAAAGCTATGCACTCCAGGCTCTATGGATTTCTTGCCAGATTTTCCATCATTACCAGGAGTCAGTTCGGCTTTAGAAAAAATCACTCTACCTACATGCCGCTCGTTCTGTTGCACTCGAGGGTTGCGGAGGCTATGGATCGAGGAGACTACATCATCGGCGTGTTTCTGGATCTGGCCAAGGCTTTTGATACAGTGAATCACAAAGTCTTGCTAAAAAAACTTGAACACTATGGGGTTCGAGGGATTCCATTAATGTGGTTTGAAGATTATTTGAGCGGTAGAACTCAACAGGTCCACTACAACGAAGTTACTTCATCAACGCGGCGGGTAACTTGTGGCGTGCCTCAGGGGTCGGTGCTAGGCCCTCTCTTATTTCTTGTCTACATTAATGATTTGTGCACTGTTTCGCATCGTCTCGAATTTGTCTTGTTCGCCGATGATACCAACCTTTTTGCTTCTGGTGAAAACCTAAAAGATTTATATGATGTTACTAATCATGAACTACTTTCCGTTTATAAATGGTTTTGTGCGAATAAACTTTCTTTAAATATAAGTAAAACCAACTATATTCTATTCCACCATAGAAATAAATTAATTTGTTCTGATTATCAACTTCTTATTGACGATAAACCTATTGCGCGAGTTTCCTCGTGTACATTTCTTGGAATGTTGCTTGATGAGCACCTCTCACTGATTAACCATATTAGTTACGTCACCTCTAAAGTTGCAAAAAATTGTGGAGTTCTATCTCGCGTGAGTCAATTTGTGGATAAAAATATTTCTATGATGTTGTATTACGCTCTCGTTTACCCTTACTTGTCCTATTGTAATATTGTTTGGGCTTCAAATTATCCTACACGTCTAAAGTCTCTCCACATCTTACAGAAAAGAATCATCCGAATATTATTTAACTTGCCCTTTACATCATCTTGTAAAATGAAAATGATCGAGAACAACCTACTGAATGTATACCAAATTAATTTTTTTCTTGTTAGTATTTTCATGTACAAATATGACAACCATCGTCATTTGATAACCTTTTCACAAAATCGTCTCACGTACATTCTCATGATGTGCGTTCTTTGCAGACTAGCACTAAAAATACTAAATTATGAAAATAGTTTGAATTATTGAGAGTCATTCAAAAATCAAAAGCCAAAGTTTGTCAGCTAAGCTGAATTAGCTTCTTTCTCTGTTCTAAAACTGTAAGATTAAAGTTATTATAGTATTGTACGACTTAGTCCAAGCACTGATTATGAAACTCATGACAATTTTCATGTGTAAAACATGAATGGACTTGTAGTAGCTTGAAATGAGAAACTAAACTAAAAAGTGCATTTCATTATAATATGGTTTGATCATTGTCAAGACAATTATTTGAATCCGATTTTATTTTATTGCATTCTTGGTATTTGATAGGTATCCATATCAATTGCTTTACAGAGCGATTTTTCAAATGCCAGAAGTACAAGTTTGCTTTTTCTCTCATGGGACATTGATCTTCTCTCTGGTTGTAGTACTCGTGTTAGACAATAAAATGAATTTTTACAAGTGGCAATCGAGATGCTGAGAGTCATTGCAGCTGAATAGTGCCAATTTAGAGTAGGAAATGCATCTTTATAGTCCAGCATAAAATCCATCATTTCCTGGAGACTGTAGCCTGGTTGAAATTTGTTTTTTAGAAACCTACTTGTAATGAGAGCCTCGTCAGGAATATATTTTTCAACATCGTCATGCCTGTCTTGTTTTAGCCGTTGCGTCAACGGTTTAAGGTCGTTCACATCTGAAAACTTGTCTGATGTTGGTAAAAGGGCAGACACTGCACAAGTCAAATCTTTAGAATAACTTAAATAACTATCAACAAAGCTCTCCATCAACTCTCCTAATATACCATCCAACATGCTAAAATAAACAGCACAAAGCTGATTCCACTCTGGTGAACTTTATTGCTCATTACAGAATCACGTAGCGTGCTAATCTGTATTTTTGCTCTTTTTTGGTATGGGTTTTACCAATTATTCATTCTACAGGCATTCAAATTATTATTATTAATTTTATATTTAAATTAGCCTTTATTTATTTATTTTTATTTAATTTTATTTAAAATTTTAGTGGGGGGGCTTACATAGCCCCCCCAGCCCCCCCGCTAGCTACGGGCCTGCGTCTACTTCACCTAGATACCAAGGCAGTAGGCGCCGTTTGCCGGGGCAATAAGCGGTAAAATTGCTACTGAACCGGCGGATTTGCCAAAACAATTGATTCTTCGATCAATTGATAAAGATGTACATATTTTCTAAAGGGTTAGGGGTAGGGATAGGGTTAGGGTTAGGGTTTAATTTTAGGTAGACTTACGGCGCGACTGCCGGCTCAGTAGCAATTTTACCGATTATTTCCACGGCTAACCGCCGGGGCAATAGCAGCGACCGACCAAGAATGCTGCCAGCAATTTTTTGCACAACGATAACTAAGGGACTGTCTAATCATTGTTTACTTATTTATTAAAACTGTTTATTTTCTTTTTAGCTGAAGAATTTGAGCCTGCTAAGTTTTTTGACACCCTTTCTGAGCTAGTCAACAGAACATTCAATCGACCAAGGATCAGTGACCTTAAGAACAACTTACTCCAGCAGTTAGATGATAAGACGCTGGCTGTAAGTTTTTTTCTTATTTGGTTATATTGATGCTGTCCATGATTAGTAGTGTCTAAAATTAATATATTTAATTTTTTTAATAGGAGGCAGCAGTGGAAAAGGACCGATTTTATTCCGAGCTCGTAAAACGAATTGATCGAGAAAAACAATTAGGTATCATTGAAGCTAAGCTTGTTGTCAAAATGCAACTTCTGGTGAGATTTTCTAAATTATCCAATATAAAAAATTTTTTTGAATGCTTGTGAGCATACCATAAGCACTATTATAGATGTCAGTATTACTTATTTAATTTCTTCTGAGAAAACAATGTTAATTTTCAATAACATGGACCGTGTCAAATGAGGCCACCAATAAGCTCCAAAATGTAGTTTTATAAAAATTAAAAATGTTGAAAAATGCTTTGAGCGTGTGACATATATACTTAGTACTTTTGTCATTCCAGGATAAATCAACTCCAAAACAAGAGTCAGCAGCCACTTACAGATGGGTTAACAGAAGAAAACGATAAGATCTTTCAATGTACTTTAAGATAATGTTGTAAATTTTAGGTTGTAGTTTTACTTATTTTTAAAGAAAGAAGAAAAATCCATTTGCAACAACTTTGTTTATTTTCGTAAGCCTTTTCAACAAGTAAACAAAAAAAGCAGTAGAAACAAAATAAGAGTTAAGAAAATTACATAATACAAAAAGATATAAAAGTTACTCATTTGTATATACTGCGTTCCAGGTTTCTAAAGGCACAGAATCGCCGTGACTCATGTCAGGTTCGACACATGTTACATCAGCTCAATTAAAACTTTTATGATACACATATATATACAATGTAAGATTGAAATGCAACTTGTTATTTACTTTTCAGTAAAAGCTCATCATTTTTCACTAATGCGTGTGGGATTTTTTAATTTATATACCACACACACACAAACATATATATATATACGGGTTCAGGACACAACAGAAGATTTAGATAAAGGACATTTATATATTTGACAATCTCATGTTAGAAAAGTATAATAGAGCAAAAAAACAATGCAGACATCCAGATCCAAAATTGATAATAACAGTAAACTCTCTTAAAACATTCAAATTGAATCTATATTGAGCAACTGCTGGGCTTATTTTTGATTCAATTCAAAATATGAACACCTCGTTTTTTTTACTTCATTTCATTTTAAAGAATAATAAACTATATAATTTGATTTATTTAAACATGATAAAACAATGGGCATTATCACTATTTTATGTTATCTTTGATAATTCTTATAATTTCTTAATTGAATGGATTAATAAACAGATGATCACTAAATAAGGAGTTAAATATGATTGCAGTTAAAGAGATCCAAAAGTAGTAATGTTATCAAAGGAAAATTCATAAAAAAAAGTGATAACAAAATACACATCCATAAGCACTTTCAATTCACTTGATTCTGAAAAAAGTAAACATTTGTTGCTGAGATGCAATTCTAAAAAATTAAAAAGCAAAAAAACTCAACAATAAAATAACAATATGAGATAACAAAGGCAGATAGTTTGCTGAAGAGATTACAGAAAAAGTTCCCGAACTGTGAGACTGGCCTATTTTAGGATTTCTTGACTTGTATTTGCCAAGGAAAACAGCCCTGCAAAAATGATAGGAATAAAGAATTCACAACATAGAAGCTATATATATATATATATATATATATATATATATATATATATATATATATATATATATATATATATAATGCTTATTACTCATGTAGCTATCACTATTCTTTCAATGGAAATGGAAATCTTATTATGTGTAAGAAGATTTCTTTGAATTAAACAAATATATATATATGTATATATATATATATATATATATATATATATATATATATATATATATATATATATATATATATATATATATATATATATATATATATATATATATATATATATATATATATATATATATATATATATATATATATATGAAACCTGTAGTCGTTCACAATGCTGAAAAGACCATCGAAGGCACTTCTATCAAAACCCGACATATAAGCATTTTTGGAGATATCGGTGACCAAAGTTTTGGTCAATTTCTGACTGGCCACCTCACCCGTTGCAGTCCACAGCTATATTTAAAGAAAAATTTTCGAACTAAAACTCATTTTTATTTAAATTGCTCAACTAAGACTGTTTATTGTAAGCAAATCACTTTAACAGATAAATTTTTAATGAAATAGAACAATTTCTTTAAATGGAACCAACCACTTTGTCTTCATGGGAGTAAAAAATGATAACATCTTCATCGCATTTTCCCAATTTCCATGCCTGTTTCACTTCTTGTGCCAACTTCTGAGCTTTGTTCAGGTTTTCTGAATTTCTAATAGTTCTTTGAAATTTATGACACTTTTTAATTAGCATTCTGAACTTGAACATTGTCACAAACATTGTTTACAAAAATATACATTTTCTTTCCAAACGGTATTATTAGACCCTATAAAAAGCTTAATAATAGGATTAACACTGAAATAGTTTTATTCAACCATTTACACATCTGATAAACAAAGAAATATTATATATTTTTAAGTCCCTTATATTAATTTCACCACCGATATTGCTTGCCTGTTTGCAAACCCTGAAAGTGAAAATTAACTAACTTCCCTTCATCCAATCGAGCTGAAATTTAAGAAAAAGGCTCACTCCTTATGACAAAGCATTCTGTTGAAGTTTAAAAATTTAATTATAATAATAATTATCTTTGTTTTGAAACAAATTAAATACATTTATATAGATGTGTACATATATAAATTCTAAAAATGTTTTTAAAAGAAACGTTTTTGCAACAAATGAAAAGCGGCAAATCCTGAAATATAAGGGAACTGTGAAAAAACCTGGTTTTTTACAGCTTACATGTTATAGCTGTGTTTTAAATAACACAGAATTTTGACATTTTATTTTATGCTAACCAGGCAATAACAATTATACGAAAATGCCATATCCTTACTTTTGTTCAAACTGGTCATCATCATCCTCATCAAGAGTAGAGTCATCGTTTGACATTTTGCTCATAATTGCAATTCCGATTTTATATCCCCCATAACTTGTGGAGCAGCTGTATTCACTGCAAGGGCACTTTGTTTCATTAATAATTTTGATGATCAATTCATCCAGTTGACCAGCTAAGAAATCAAATTAAATATTATTAAAATAATCAACTTAAGACAACCTCAGTAATTAGACCTATCGTAGAATCTTTGATGTTCCAACCTTTCCTGACTAGGACATATAAACTCTTTAGTATATGTAATAGTATAATAATCTCCTAGTCTAAGAACATTTAACTGTCTAATTCTGAAGGCCCTAGCACTTTAGTTAGTCCTACTAGACAACTAAATAGATTCTGGACCTTCTAATAGTTAGTGAATAGGAGACCCAGGACTAATGACTAAAAACTTGTCTTCAGTCATGGATGTCTCAATATTAAATTTTACCTTCAACATCATCAGGTCCTAAAACTTTTTCAGGGTCACAAACGTATATCTTCTTGAAACCAGTACCGGATCGGCTGCAGGAGACGTGATTTTCTAAATCTCCGTGAAAAATAGACAAATGTCCTATGTGGCATTGCGTTGAAAGCACTACTGCTAACAATGTCAACCATCGGTTCATGGCTACCTAGGTTTTTCTAAAGAAAATCATAATATTATGTACTAAGACAACCTACATGAAGTATTTCCTAAAACATGAATAGCTAAGCAAGCAGGCGCCTTGCCACTCTTTCAACATTCAACAGCTGTCTACTAAATAACTACTAAGCTAGAGAACGTGGAGGCGTTAAAAACTTCTGGCACGTACCACATTAAAGTAAAGCTATGATCATTCTATAATAAAATTAAAACATACTTGGCGATCGGATTACACCAGTTTCCCTCAATGACTTGACGAGCAGCAGTCTAGCTGCAGATCTCGGACTAATTTTAGCTCCCTCAAAAGATTAAATATAATCAGTTGCGCACCCTACAGATCTCCCGCAATAAACTGAAAGTTATGACTGAAACTCTATAACATCAATTTACCAAAGCGATGTATGTTTGAGACCGTTAAGTAGTGATAGAACAAAATATTAAATTCTCTTGTGGCTCCGACTGAAGCAAAAGTTGATGTAAAGGATTGCGATGTGTGAAGGTTTTCCGTGAGAAATGAACAAGAAACGCTCCATAAATATTCAAATGTAATTATATTCTCAGACAACTTCTAGTCAGACGCACTTCTCGATTCTTCCATATATTTCCTTCTCTTGTTCTTCTGCACTGGCTATCCTACTTCCTAATGCGGATTGATTATTAAAATTGGTCTTATTATGCTTAACATTACAAATTATATCTCTGCATCATATTTAAAAGTATTAATTAGAACCCCTTGTAAGTTAGGCCCTATATTTCACTCTTTAACTATCTCAGTTAATCGCTTTTACTTTTCCTGTTAAAAAAGTTTTTGCCAAACGATCTTTCTCTTCCACCTTCCCTCACTTCTTTTTGCAATGGGCTAGAAACCATGGCTACGGTCAGTAATTTATCGAACAAACACGGCTTTAAATTGCCAGAGAAAAACGACTGCATTCGATAGCGTGTCCAGCCATCCCATGAAATGAGGGAACTTTTCCAGCAAATCAATCTTTACTCTCGAACAAAGAAAGCCCTCAACAATCTCGCACCTAGTGGCGTGTTTAGCAGCAGCAGTTGCACGGGGCCGCAGAAGATGAAAGGAACGCAACAATATGAGCCATGAAGCAAAAATCGCCATTAAAAATTAGAGCCAAATTGGTAAGAAAATATGAAAATTTGAATGAAAAGAATTTCTTTAAAAATTTTGTGTTTTTATTGACGATGCCTACGATAATTGACGTAAATATATGTTATATATTATTTTATTTGAAAATGGCTTTTGTTTCTTTATGTATAAGCAACAAAATATAATATGACAAAAAAAACCCAGAAAAACTGATCAGTAAGAATGCTGGTTTTTGGGACTGCAATGCAATTCCTGCAGAAGCCACACTTTCTCTAAGCATAGCACTGCAAGCAACCTACCTAGGTTAGCAATTATTGACAAAAGTAATTTGAAAATTCATCATTCCACAAATAGCTATTCATTCAGTCACTACTTTCCACACACTTGTAAACCCAATAGCTTATGTTCAATATACCAACAACTCAATATGTTAGTTTAACCAAAATTTCAAAAACTCATAAGAAAAATATGTTAAATTTTAATGACAATCTGAAATCACATTCAACGTTTGAAAATCCTTTATTTTGCAGAAAGTTGCATTATGGCAGCCACACCTGAAAAGTTGGAAGTAGTATTAAATTAAAGATGTCACTTATCTGCATTTTCAAAACATCTTAAAGTTTTAACATACAAGAACTAAATTAACAATATTACATTACAACTCTAAAATATAATGCAAGCACTAACTATCAAAAGTAATTTTTTCTGTAACATTCTTTGTCTTGATGTTGTCCTCCTGATTTGCAACAAACACATATCCATCACCTTGATCTTTCCATTTATTTGTGGCAATCCACTGATTTGTTTGTGACTCTTAAGGAACAATACCACATAAAATGTTATTAAAAAAACAAGCTAATGGTAAAATGTTAACCAAAAAACAAATTGAAAAACAACCTGAAATCCCTCCAAGCAAATTTCTTAAATCGCTCTTCTTAATAACTTGGTATGTAATGCCAATGACATAGCATATAACTGAAAAGAAAAAAAATTACAAACATTAATGTTTGTAATTTAAACATTTAAATTTTTTTTATCAAAATTTACTATAAAAGATATATTTTAAATAAAATACAGGAAAATATATAGTTTTTCAAAACACCTACAAAATTACCAGTTTTTTTTTTTTTTATAAAAAGTTGATTATACAGTGTTCTCATAAAAAATTTTTTTTAATTTGTTAATTGTTAACAAACAAGGTAATTTATAATAATTAAATATTAAATTCAATACAAAATAATTAAACATTTTTAACACATTATTTACAAGCAGTTCATCACTTTTTAAACAAATCATCAAATCTTAACAAACACAATCTATTAAATTTCTCTATGCATGTTATGATACTTATAACAGTAGTTTCAGTACAGCATAACAATTGAAACTATTACTGACTATTAATTATTTGATATTTATTAAACAAAATCAGCAATTTTTATGGTTCTATATTTCTAAATTAAGCATAAAAAAGTTTTTTTACATTTCCTGATGGAATCTTCAAACCCCTTGATAGCTAATATCCTGTCAGAGATTGCTTCTTGGCTTTTCTGTATTTCAAATAAATGATTTAAAATAAATTGATTACTTAAATTATCTATTTTAAGAAGAAAATATAGAGAGAAAAGAAATAAATCAGCTTTTAAACGATACCCTATTTTAAATCAACAGAATTGTTTACCCAGAATGTATCAAATTGACATGTTTCAAGTAAATCAGACAGTTGAAGGATTTTTGTAAATGACTCTTCTCCTAACTGTGAGAGCTAAATAAAAAGATATAAACTAATTTTTATTTAAATGATTTTCTATTTGCAAACTAGTAACCTCGATAAAAAAGTAATAACCTTAAAAAGATCGAGAATGCACTTGCACAAGGCAAAGTCGGAATGAGGAAGGTTTGTAAGAGCTTTCAAGAGTATCGTAATTGCTACATCTGCATTGAATAGTGCTGGTCTAAACTGATAACTAAAGATAAAAAACGAATTATGTAATTTAATTAGAAACACCTTTTAAAATGAAAAATAAATTTTATCATTATTTCTTTCAAGGATCTCTCAGTAAAAACATAATTTTATAACTAATCAACTCACAGCTTCAACACTGCCAAATAAGCTTCCAAATCATAGAAATTTTCACTGGCAGAGAGATTAACATATTTCTCTAAGACAGTAAGATTTTCAGGGTTGTACCTAAAATGAAAACATAATTTAAATAAGATATAACTTTTTTTCTAACAAATTAATGAATTGTTAACAGCCAATAACTAAAAAAAAATATTTTTTATCTGTTTTACTCTGAACGATTATTTATTTAAAAATCTATTCTAATAATTAGTTAGGATCGTCTGTCTGTAACTTGATATAATTTTGTTACCACTGCACCCACCGATTTTATTGAAATGAGACATAGTTACTCAGTTGTTATGCTGATTTTGAAAATAAAATTTTTTTAGCTGCTAACTTAGATTATGATGATAGACTACAAAATCAATGCATTTCCCTTATTATAAAGGTTATATATGCCATAAATTTAAATGCTGATGTCCTGATTTTTCTTTTGCACTGCTTAACATGGTGATTTTGGCCTGGGACTCAATGACATTATCGACTTATCTTCCATATTTCTATTACTGTGAGAAGTTAACCATGATAAAGCTCTGCTGAGTCCATTTTTTTAAAATAGTGGCTAACGATGCTAGATCATACGCATTGGATGTTAACATTGATTTTTTAACCTTTTTTCGCATGAGCAAATTTTAATTCAAAATCGTTTGTAATACTAGACATGTACATGCGTGCCTTTTTATATATTTTATTTATGCTGTTTCAGTAACACCTGACATATATATGCAGGGGATGAGGAAGTAACCAAGATAGCTGATATTTCTAATTATGACCTGGCCGATGATGCTATGTACAAGAACAGCCCGTTTCATTACAGATACAACAGTCACAGTGAGTCTCCACAGCAAAAAAAATTACCATTGAACATGTTTTATAATGAATATGGGGAACTAGTCCTGCGCAACTATGTAGCTTTCATTCCAGGTTTCATTGGAGGGAGGCCAACGCCTTTGGGTAGCCATATGCTGTTTCGTGCATGTTTAAAAGCTAGATTTATAAAATTCTTATAAATTTTAACTTAGAGATAATAAAGCTGTTTAGTTTGTAACATTGAACTGGAATTAAAAATTGACCGACGTGGTTCGCGTTTTACAATGCAAAAAGGATTGCATTAAGGTTCGCTTATACACAATGGGTTGCAGTAATGTTCGCTATTTATTTATTTTATTTTTTCCGATATGTAATAATAATTTTTATTTGGTTTTAATTGACAATCTTTGAATTTTAAAAATGTTAAAATAAATGTTGTAAATATTTGTTTGCATTCTGTTTTTGAGTTCGCCTTAACGAATTGGATCGCAGCAAGATGTCGTGTTATATATATATAAGCTTCGGTGGATCAGAAAACGGTAAGCGGTGAGGTGGTAAATGATGACAGCGACGAACATACTTATCAGTATAGTTCCGCCGTGCGAGCGGATGCAATCATCCAGCAAGGCAAAATCTCACTGTTTTTGTCGTAAATTGATCTAGTGAACCGCGTGTTGTGAAATTATTTCCTTCGTCTACATGCTTTTGTCCAGCTGTTAAGAAATGCTATCACATTCTCACCGTGTGACGAGCGATTGAACAGCAAGAGCCAAGCAAAAATAAAAAGAAAATTAATTTAACACAATTGCGTAAAAACACTCGCAAACGGCCCGAACGAACAGCAGGAAGAATATTAGAAGCTACAGGGCCCCAAACGAGAGTGAAAAATCTTCTCCATAGATTTCTATTTATACAAGGACGGTGACGGTTTTTGGCTTATAACTTTTTTAACTTTTACAATATTAAATTTATTTTTCTTTTTTAAATACTTTTCTAACGTTCTATGGCACAACCCCAAAGCACAAAGTTTTTTTTGTACGCTAGTTGGGGATATAGCAGCGCTGCTAACTTCTGCCTCGTGCAAGTGGGTGGAGTTAAGTTAAAAGTTAAAGTTAAACTAGGCAGTTGCATGGTCTGAATTTCGCGCTGTTGTGCACTTGTGAAGATGGTGCGGTACAGCTTGAGCGCGATATCGACGATTCGCGGGAAGATAGTGTTATTTTTTTGTCAATAACTTTCGAGAATTACGGTGTATTAAACATTTAACTAGACAAAGGGGTTCAGAAGATTCTCGGCTTTCCAACGATATCAATAAATACCGTGTTGAACGATGCGGTTCCAGAGATATTGCCTTTTGATTATGATGTTATTTTGTTGTTCATATAACTTAGTTATTACGTGAAAATCTTTTTAAATACTTGGTATATATATTCTATCAACATTAAACAATAACATATCCAAATTTCATTACAATATGCATCTCCAAAAAAGAGCCAATGAATTTTAGATTGAATAGGTGATCCGAAAAAAATTCGCGCGTCGGTGTTTGATGCGTATTGCCGACAACAATCAGTCATGTTTAGTTATTCATATCGCTTTTAATATGAGGAATAATATTTTAATAATTGGTATATATGTTCTATCAATGTTAAACTATAACATATCCAAATTTCATTACAATACGTTTTTCCCAAGACGTACCATTGAAGTTTAAAATAAATCAGTACTGCGAAAAAAATTTGCAATTCGACGTCAATACGGCATAGTTTATTTGAGTGCGTTTATTAGTTTATTATTAAGTAGTGTTTTGCTGGCATATAACTTATTAATTAGCTGAAAAAAGTTGTTCCATGGGAAAGCAAGTAAAGTAGTTTGTTTATTTAACATTCTGTGCATCCTTTGAAGTTGAAAATGATTTGATTTCTCTGGGAAAGCTCGTTATGTATTGAGCATTTTGTTTATTTAACATTCTACACTCTACAGGTCCCTGGAAACCTAGATTTGCTTTAATAATAAAGAATCAGTTTTTCATTATTAGCACTGGGACCATCGTAAGCTTTTATCAGTTTTATCACTGTTATTTATTATATTTATACTAGCCTAGCTCATGCGGCTTCATGAACCGTGTTACGTTAGGCGCGAGTTTCTTTCACGTTTGCTGTTTGCATCATGTTTTCAGCGTTTAGTTAGAGTGGTAGATGTTGTGCCGTGATTAGCGACTTTTATAAGTCGTATTTTAAATTTTTTGCGTATTTGAGTTTTTATTCTTTAAATCTTTTCAAATATATAATATTTTTGAAATTTTCGTGCGATGGCCTAAGTTAAACTGGGTGGAGCTTGCGGCAGTTCATTTTTATTACATTGCATTACCAGAACCACTTCTTATACTTCTTTTGCAACTAATCTTTAAATCTACAAAAATTGAACAAATAAAAAAATTACAACCTGTCCAGTCCTGTGACAATCTCGGCAACACGTTCCCTCATCTGATCCGCCATTTTAAAGTTTGACTACTAGCAAAATAACAAAAGTAAAAGTAGAGTATAGTAAATGTATTTACTTCTTTCGAACCTTATTTACTATTTTATTAAAAAGTTTTTAAGTGCTTAGGCTATAAAACTGAAATATAAATATTTAGTTCAATAATATTACCAATTATTCTGCGGTGTACAAAAACTTTAGATTTACTCTTTTGATAAAGAAAACTAATGAAAACATATACAGTTTATAAGTTTAATCATTATTATATCGTTGTTAAAAAAATTAAATAATTATTTTATAATTTATGTTTATTATTTTATTAATAAATAAAGTTGGTAGCAAAAATCTTACAGTTTAGCAGCTATTTTTTTAGCAGTTACCTTGCTTTACATCAGTAAAGTTTAGCGTAAGAAAACATTTTCAACCGTAGTAAATTTTTTATCTATTTTTTATAGATATATAACTTGACTATTTTTTTGAAGCGGCCTGTTTTACGACTCTGATTCACTTTTAGTTTGTTTTCTACTTTTACTTTGATATTTGAGATTTGTGTTTGTTCGGTGCGTTGGATAAAAACTCTTGAAAGGTGGAAAAAACGTTGCAAGCGATTTAAAATATTCGAAAGTTAGATAGTATAGTTTTTGAAGTAATTTCCTAGTATAGCGTCCCGAACCGATTTCGATGAAAAATGACCGGTTTTTTAACGTAAATGATATTTAAAACATAAGTAATGACTTTTTGACTTATTACAACACAAATAATTAAAAAAATAAAAATTATAGCAATTTAGAATAGAACATTTAGAAATTGCTCCTAAAGCTAATGTAGTTCCCAGTGAAGATCTAATAATCTAATAATTCTAATAGCGATAGAAGTGAACAGTTGGAATAAAGAAAATAAAAATTATAAAAAATTATAAAATAAAAATTATAAAATAAAAATAAAACACATTTCAAATAGAAATAGTCAATTTAGGAAAAGAAATAAAAAAATAAATTATGGAAGTTAAAAATTGAAAAATAATAGTTTTTTTCTAGAAGTGAGGGTTGCGTAACCCGCTCCATGTCTTAAAACAGTTTCTTTAAATGCGGCAGTTTTGTCAATATGCCTTAAGACAAATAAAAAACATTAAAAACAATAAATAAGCAGCAGAACACCAAGAACCTGGGAGCAAGAAGGCATCCGGGAGCGGGAAAGTGACCAGAAACAGGAGAGCAAGCGGGAACGGGAAAGCGACCTGGAGCAGGAGAGCAAGCAGGAGAGAGAGAAAAACTATATAAAAACCCCGGGAAATGCCGGATAGACTTCAGTGACCTCCACCACCACAGCGAGTCGAAGAGATTTCACTTTATTCTAATGATTTGATGTTATTTTTTATTAATTATTTACTTTATTCTGGTATTTTGGCTATTGAATTAATGAAAAAATTCACTTCATGGATAAATTTCCGCTCAGCGCTCAGATTTTTTTAAACTAAATATTTAATTTATTTGCATATTCAATAATTATAACTTTATTTTTAACATTTTTAATTTATTATTTTATTTTGATATTAACTCTTCCTTACTTTTCATTCCTTGAATTGTATTATTCTGCGTGTCAACACTGCCTTTGGATAATTTGGCTTAAAGTCAGTTTTTAGTAAGGTTTTCTATAAAAAAAATTGTTTATAAAATGTTCTAATAATGTTCTGTGCTTAATCTATTAAACCGTTTTTTAAACCGTATTTTTCATCGGTTCGGGACGCTAGACTAGGAGATTGCCTTTTAATCCAAATCCGCCGTTAACAGCTTGTAGAAACATTGTTTAAATAAATAAGTTGCGACAAGCGTTTGGTAAAAGCGAATATGTCGCAAGGCAGAAGTTAGCAGTGCTGTTGGATCCCACAACTAGCTTGCAAAAAAAATGTGTGCCTTTGGGTTGTGTCATATAGATTGTTAGAAATATAATAGTGAAAAAATAAATTTCTTCTAAAAAATAAAAAAGTTCTAGCAGAGCTGTTATTTTCCTTGAAATGTAAACAAATGATGGGGAGACCTTTAGGTGCAGTGAAGTTTTCATACTTCTATACCCAACTTAGTGATGGGACAAATTCATGGGACCGAAATTCAAGTACGTTATATCCATGGTACGTTATACTGAGATCATGCTGTGTGTGTACATATATACATACATACATATATATATATATATATATATATATATATATATATATATATATATATATATATATATATATATATATATATATATATATATATATATATATATATATATATATATATATATATATATATATATATATATACTAGCGGGGGCACCCGGCGTTGCCTGGGGTTTTTAGAGGTTTTTCTAATGTTCGTCTCTCTCGCTCCCGTTTCCTTCTCGACTTCCCCGTTCCCGTCGCTTTTCCGCTCTCGGTCGTTTTCCAGCTCCTGGTCACTTTCCCGCTCCCGGTTGCTTTCCCGTTCTCGGTCGCTTTCCCTTTCCCGCTCTATCTTTCGCTCTCAGTTGGCTTCCCGTTTCCGTTTTCGCTCATTTATGTATGTATATGTATGTGTATATATATATATGTATATAGTTCCCGCTCACTCACCCGCTCAGCTCATTTTGTGACGGATTTAAATTTTTTTCCTCTATATTTGATTCCCCTTGACTCTATATTTGATTCCCCTTGACTCTATATTTGATTCCCCTTCACTCTCAAGGTTGTGTGAAAATTTCATTACGATCGGATGAATGGTGTAGCAATGCATAAAGGACATACATACAAACATTCGTTTGTATATATATATATATATATATATATCTCGTGTCATAGTGTTTGACTTCAAACTCCTCCGAAATGGCTCAACCGATTTGTATGAAATTTTTTGTGTACATTCGGTAGGTCTGAGGATAGGTTGTAGGCTATTTAGAATATTATTTTAAAAAGTTATACTGAAAAAACAAAGAGGTGCAATTATGTCCTTTTCATATGAAAATGCAACAGATAGAAATTCATATATATATATATATATATATATATATATATATATATATATATATATATATATATATATATATATATATATATATATATATATATATATATGTCCTTTTCATATGAAAATGCAACAGATAGAAATTCATATATATATATATATATATATATATATATATATATATATATATATATATATATATATATATATATATATATATATATATATATATATATATATATATATATATATATATATATGTTTCCTATAAAAGAGTATCTTGAACTGTCTGATTAATTTTAATTGATTTAAGGCCTAATTCATGTCAGAAACATTAAATTCATGTATTGTCATCCAGAATAAAGCTTTCCTGAAAGTTTTAGAGCTCTAGGTGGTCGAAAAGTGGAAAGCAACCGGGAGCTGGAGAGCAAGCGAGAAAGGAAACGGGAGCGTGAGAGAAAAACGATAGAAAAAGCCCGGGCAACGCCGGTCACCCCGCTAGTATTATATAAAAATCTCGTGTCATAGTGTTTGACTTCAAACTCTTCCGAAACGACTGAACCGATTTTTATGAAATTTTTTGTGTACATTTGGTAGGTCTGATAATAGGTTGTAGGCTATTTAGAATATTTTTTTTAAAATTGGTTTATCCGTTTCGGAGGAGTTTGAAGTCAAACACTATGACACGAGATTTATATATATATATTTATATATATCACATCCGAACCACCGGAGCAATTTGAATGAAATTTTGCTTGTAAGTAGACATCTTTGAGGAAAAAGTTTGGAGCAAATAAAAAAATTGCTTCATTGTTTACTTGCTAGTTTAAATAAAATTATGTAAATAAAAATTTTATTTTTTGTATTATATACATTTTGTGTTTTTATTTGATTGTTTTTTTTCTTTGAACAATGTCATTATCTTAATGTTTAGGGTGATCCTCGAGTGGGATAACTTTCCATTTGGATTCTTCCTTTTTGGACTTATCTTACTCTTTTTAGATATTACTGAAATTTTGAACCTCTTTTTAATGTCCAAATTCAAATTGATTGAATATATATATATATTATTAAATGATTCTGATGGGTCGAGGCAGTATTTAGCTACACTCCTTTAAACATACACAACATAACAATTTTACTTACTTAATCTGTGTCAAAGGTTAAAGGCCTGTCTTAATAACAGGAATACCACGACTTATATGATTTTATCTTATTTATTGTATAATAATAAATTTAATTTAATTTAAATTTTATTCACCATTTGACACTCCTGCAGTGCTGGGTTATAATTTAAAAATCAATTAATTGTTACTCAATCACTGGTAATTTATTATTGCTTGTTGTTCATAATTGCTCAATCACATTTTACAGTAAAACTAGGCCAAATGGTTGATGAACCTCTTGCAAGGGATGATGGAACAGCTGGTTTTGTGCCTCTCGATTTAAGTTATTGGTCAATAGCAGTAGAGAAATGCCAGCTGTGTGGATATTCGAGGCGTCCCTTTTATTGCCAATCATGTGTCAAAGCAGGAAATTTTACTGCCTCGAAGACTTATACGTTCTTTAAAATGGCTGTCGATGTTTGTGAAAGCACAAGGTTGTATATTTATTTATTTCTATTAATCTCATCATTTTATGATTTGAGTTAAAATATAGGCCTGTTATCTATGAAGTGTGCCCTGGGATTTTTGTTGCAAATGCTGTATGATATTTGTTTATATTAGTAAGTTTTACTGTGGCTGCTTAGGTTTCTATATGGTTATCACTAGGTAGCTGTAAGGCGACTAAGGCGCCCGTTAAATTAAATTAAATATTTAATTATTATTTTTTACTATTTAGTTTTTTTAATTGCCATCTAGCGATTTTTGACGAATTGTTTTTTTTAATGAACTAATTTTGATGAATTCACCTAGAGCCTATTCATTTATTTAACTGTCTCCTAATATGCAATACTGGTGTAATTTGTTGATGGAGTAAATTAAATAAACGTTTTACTTCAATATAGCCCAGTTACATATGCAGAAAAATATAAAAAATGGAATGAATTGAAGAAGAAAAATTCATTATTGTCGTCCAGGTGAATTTACAAATTATTATAGCTATTGTTTAATGTGTAATTGTTATAACTACTGTTTAATATGTAATTGTTATAACTATTGTTTAATATGTAATTGTTATAACTACTGTTTAATATTTAATAGCTTTCTAGATTTATTAGTCTTTCATCTATAATCTCTAAATTTCTTTTAAGATCAAGTTACTTGAATTAGGCTATTTAGTATTTTAGCGACTTATATAATTGCTTGTGGTTAGGCTGTGATACTGTAGAAAATTTGATCGACTTTTGGAATCAAGAAAATTTATAATCAGAATAAAGAAACTGCAACTTTAAATTACAAGTAACTTTTGTTTCAGATTGCAAGCAGTGTTGTCATATCAAGAAAAGGTATAAATTCATTCTATCATTGTTGGGGTGTGGTTAAAATCTTACTTGGGGTATGAGGAGGTGCCCTGAAATGTTGTCTTGTTTTATATGTAAATTGGACCACAAGTGTGAAAAGCCATGTGAAAAATAGTGCCAAAGTACTTTCCTAAGTATAATTAGTTAATGTTTATAATAAAAAATGACTTGTTTATATTTTTGTTTAAACGAGCGTTATTTATAATTAATGTTATTGTAGTTTTAGTAAATTCACGTTTGAATTCTTGTTTTTAGAAGAAAGAAATTGAATTAAAAAAAAACAGAATACAACACTTAAAAGAAGTCATCCAGATAGTAAAAGATAAGCACAAAACAGGTTACTTTAAAACTGTGTCTTCTTTATTTGGAGCAATTTTAATTATTTTAGGTAAGCAATTATTTTTTTGACTAAATTTAATTTCTGCTCTAGATAATTCCACTCTCGAAAAAATGAAAAACAGGAAAATCACGCTACACAAAGATACCGCCCTGATGAAGTTCAAGTTGAAGAAGATTAGTGAATATTTATTTAGTTTGAAAGATAAAATCGAAGAAATGCAGGAGGAGGCAAGTTTGAAAACGGAACATTTAATTGAACTCAGAAGGGAATACATGCATGAACTCGTCACAGATCTTTTTCCGATTACAACATGTAAAAATTCAACGTTGGTTTTCTTTTCTGCTTCCATTTTCATTAAATTGAGCAAAATATTATATATATATATATATATATATATATATATATATATATATATATATATATATATATATATATATATATAGGTAGGTATGTATGTATATGTGTGTGTAATATAACGATGTTTTTGTTGGATACCTTTGTGTTGTGCATTTGTTTGTAGTATACAGAATAATTTCAATTGTTTGTTTGTTTTTGAATTCAATTGAATTTCTTATTAACATATTTGTTATAGCTTATTTTAATCACTTAAATTAAAAAAATTTCTAGAGAGTCTTGCGAATCTTTGGGTTCGAGCGTCCATCAAATGGTGAACATGTTAAAGGATGCACGATTTACAGCATTCATAGAAGGTAGATGGGTATATGCAGATTCTGGATGGGATCAAATGTATCAGGTTCTCACTGCCACCCTTCCTGGCAATGGAGACTATTCTGGATATAGAAATGCCGGTTTGTTCATTTACTAATTTTTCGTATAGTTTACAGAGAGTTGAAAATTAAAGACTTCATATGAAAATATTTTTTAACATAAATTTATTTAAAATAAATAAAAGGTTTAACAATGTTGGCTAGATATCAAAAATGTCAGATTTTTTACTTATATTAACATATGTATATATGTTATATGTTAATATATACATGTTAACATTATATATATATATATATATATATATATATATATATATATATATATATATATATATATATATATATATATATATATATATATATAAGTAACCATTTTAGTCTATTTATAGTTTGATCTGACCAATACTAAGCTCAGTTAAATTGGTTAAGCTTTGTAATTAAACAAAGCAGATCTAGTTTTTACATAACTATTACATTTAATAATTTAAAAAAAAAAATTATTCTTTTAACATAAAACATCACACAGAGCTGATTTTCATTTTTAATCAGGCGAAGTGGTGGAAGCTTCAAAAAGTCCCGACGAATTGCAGAATAATCCTTCGCTGAATGTAACCGCAGGTCTTTCATTTCTTGTCATTATCGTTAGAGTTGCTTCTTTCATACTTGACTGTGCCATGCCTTTTCAAGTGTCACTCAAGTTAGTAATATTTAATAATTTAATTTTGTTTGAAATTTTTATTATTAATTAATTTCAAGTGTTTTCTAACTTAATCTTAACATCATTAGTGACTGGATATTGTTATCTAGCATTTTAAATCAATTTAAGAGTTATAAAACCCCTTTCTACTCACTGCATAATTTTAGTAAACCCCTGTTGATCTACTACTTCATTTTAGAAAACCGCTTTTTATTTACTGCACCTTTTTAGTAAACCCGTGTTTATTTACTACTTCATTTTAGAAAACTCCTTTTTATTTACTCACCTTTTTGGTTATTCGGCTCTTTTTCGTAACATTAATTATAACTAATTTCATCTGAAATATTAACAGAGACATATTCCGACCAGACATGACCGATGAAATCTTCAACAGAGTTGTTTCACGACTTAACAAAAGTGTCGCAACTCTTTGCGTCTTACAAAACGTCGATAGAAAAAAAGTCCACGGCTTACACACAGTCATCAATATAATCAACCTTGCTGAATCTCCGGATCTTGGCAGGTTAGATTAATATTTTCATTTATTAGAAATTAAATTAAATTTTATTATTTGTTGTCAAGTATGTATGTCTGCATGTACAAAGAGATGATATTGTTTGATTATAACATGATCTAGCAAGCTTTAAAAAGCAACAGCCAGTGTATATATGATGTTCTTAATTGGAATAGATTTTACTATATCTACTTAAAGTTAAATTAGCTTGCATAAGCTAATTTAACTTCATAAGTAGATATGGTAAAACCTAGCTCTTTGTTATAACAATCAGAAGAAGATTGATTAGTCATTAATCTAACAGTTTAAGTTGTGATCTAACAGTTTATAGTGGTAACCTAATAGTTTATAGTGGTAATCTGGCAGTTTATAGTGGCAATCTAATAGTTTATAGTGGTAATCTAGCAGTTTATATTGGCAATCTAATAGTTTATAGTTTTAATCTATAGTGGTAAATTTTGCATCTTGGTCAAAATTAAGTAAGACACCCCTGTAATATAATCTAAAGCAATTTCTGGTTAAAAATATAACTTTTTGTGTTCTAGAGACGTCCCACAACCATCCCCTGAAGATGAAAGAATACATCAAGATGCAAGAAGGAACTCACTGCCAGTCACAGACAGTATATTTGCTTGTTACAATGATGACGTAGATGACAAACCGGACGAAATGATGACTGATAACAACCTGGAGACTGACTGGGAGTGCGTTCCATCCTCGCTACCTTCGTACGAGCCATCATCTCCACAGACATCATTGTCCGGGGATCACCAGAGCTACTTTTCGTCTGCAGTTCCACATTCTCCCAGTGTTACAAATATCGTTACATCTTTCTGGAAGGCAATTGGTGGCTCGGGGAACAAATGAAGAAAGTTCAGAAAACGATAGTCTCCAGTTTTTTCTTTTTACAAATCATTTTTTTCTTATGACAACTTGGCGACTCATATGCTGATTGTGATTGAGTGTGTTTTAGTAGATTTTTTTTCTGTACACTATTTTCCATAGAATATTTTGTTACTTTCAAAAAGCTGACAAGTCAATCAAAACATGATAATGTTTTTTTAATGTTATAAAATTACACAAACCAAATGTTTTGAATATCTTGATATGATGTGAATTCAAATATTTCACTAAACAATAACTTTTCATATCACTTAATTTAAAAATAAAATAAAAAGCAATAATTTTTTGCAGCAATAACAATGACATTCCACATTGATCAACTTTCCATAACACTAACAAAACAATCATGAACAAAAAAGCCAATTGAGACATATACAAACTGGAGCATACAAATATGCTTATATTTTGCAGGACACCCACCCATATGAACTTACAGTGTATACAGATTATTATGCAGTGCAGTGACAAATAACATTCAGTAACCAAGGTTAAATATTTCCATCTGGATCAGCTGTGCCTATGTCCTGGAGTAGGAGATAAGTTGAAAAGAGTGCCAAGAAGATAGAATGAGATGAATGATGCAAATTCATAGAGAGTTCTAAACATATCTATGATCTTAATATGCTTTTAAGAGTGAATAACTGCGCTATATTAAGTGGACTAGAAAGACGTCATATCATGTATGCTGTAGAGAAACTGCTTTGCGGGCTTCAAACTGCACGCAGATGAGCACAAAAACCTGAACATTTAATAATACACTGAGTATGGAGGGTAGGATGAAAACGTAAGAAAATTATTAATGGAAATCCAGAAATGGCAATAGTACTTTATCAAGAATATAAAATTCCAAAATAGAAAATAGAAGATGTCCATAGAAACTGCTGATGACAAAGTTATTAGAAACTTCAGAAATAAGCTATTAAAAAAATGGAATGACTGCCCATAGTAATGAGTGCCTGGATTGTATACATTGACAAGAACGAGCTCCTGTAACAATCTGAACCCAAATTTATCCTAAAAACTAATTTCCAAAAATGGTGCTATGCTGCAGAATACTGCGATTTAAATAATTAAACAAATTTGAATGTTAGCCTGGCCATTTGACTAGGTCAACATTTCTTTGAGGTCAGAGATGTTCGAAGCTGGTATTTATTCCTTATGTAATCAGCCATTAGTAGTGTCACCTCTTGAGCCTGTAAAAAGTTATTAACTTTTCAGGGTTGTGCAAAATCATTTTATTTAATAGTTTATGATTTCCTGGATCGTTAGCCATTGAGGAAAATGAAAAAAACTCTACCTCTGATTTTGTCATGGCAAATAGAAATCTTTTGTAGGGAAGTGGTGAATGTATATTTCTCTTGATTACTATGGACATGTACTCATCATAACCTCCAAATGTTACAATCAATTTGTAATTGAAACTGTAAAGGGGTTTCTGAAAGAAATTAATAAGGAATAAAATTTGAAGAAATTCTACAAAAGAAATGGCAAACTAATGATGGAAATTAGATGTTATAACATTTCCCCAGAAATAACATATTTGGATATAATGTACATCTGGCTATATCATACTAAAGTGTTGATCTTAATTACAAATATCTCCAATGTATATAGCATATTATGTAACCTATTAACAAAGCATGACTGGAATAATAAACATTTATTGCAACTGTGTAATTATAAAAAATAACAACATTCAAGTTATCCAACGTCAGATGTTCCAATTCCTTGAAACTAGGCAGCTGTGTCAGCGTGTAACATGTTTGAAATATTGGAAGACACCAGCTTGTATTTTATTTAATTTAAAACTGGTTAAAGGTTGAGAGTGGGACCAATTTTCTTTGTGATTTATGTCAATGATTTGGTTGATGTGATGGAGGAGGGTGGTAGACTGCTGTTATTTGCACATGATATAAAGTTATACAAAACAATTTTGAAAGAAAAAGACTGAATAGCTGCAGAATTGTATCAAGAAAGCCATGATATGGTCTAATAAACGGTTGATAAAAGTTAATGATAAAAAATGTATGGTACTTAATTTGGTGGTAAAGTGAAGTTTGATCATACTTATCATATGAAGGAAAGCAACATAAATGAAGTGATATCAATCAAACATTTGGGAGTGACTTTTCAGTGTGACTTAAAATTCAAGTTGCACATATCTGATGTGGTAAACAAGGCTTATCCAACACTTGGAGTGATTAGAAGAAATTACAAAAGGTCATTTACAAGTTTGTACACATCCTTGGTAAGAAGCAGTATGCCATCAGTATCCGGATTAATGGAAGAGTTGGAAAAAGTGCAGAAGAGAGCATTGAAAATGCTAGAACAGTGCAAAAATATGAAATACAGACAAAGGATGGAATATTTAAACCTGTCTACTTTAAACTATAGAAAAGACCGGGGTGATACAATTGAGACATTTGAAATTCTTAAAGGTTTTTATTAAATGAATTGTTAAAGGTTTTTATGAAATAAATTGTTAAAGGTTTTTACAAAATGAATTGTTCTCCTGCCCTTCTGGATGAATTTAAAAGGAAACTGGACGAGGCATGGTTGATGAAGAGATTTGAAAGGTGATATTGCAGCACTTGATTATGATTGAGAAGCAAGAAGGCAATTTGCCTTGCGCCTGATCCGACTGATAATAATAATAATAATAATAACAAGAGTTTTTAAGCATGTCTCAGAAACGTAAAGCAATCATGCCTGAAAGAAAAAAGATGTTAGAAGAGTTAAAGAAGAAAACATTTCCACAGGTTGGAATTTTTTTGGAAATTTAATCTTAGTAAATCACACTCTTGATTCATCTTGGACATCAATGAAGTGACAGACTATTTTAGTCTAAATAATGCATTTTTACTGCCTCACTGACATGTCATGAACAATAAACAAAATTTGTTTCTACATAGTAAAATAGTAACTTAAACTTTGGATATGACCCCCATGAAGAAGGTTATAGCATAGCAGGATTATACTGTAAAACTGTTCCAAGCAGTTAAACTATGAGAATAAGCTAGAAATTTGATTATCACTTATTTAAAAGAAATGCTGGTAGAAAAAAATTTAAAAAGATGTGTGAAATTTCTAACCAATGACATCAACTCCAGAATGGAAATTCCGTCTTCATGAACACAAAACCAAACGTCATCGAATGCTGTGGCTTCCAACTTGACCTAAATGCATATTATTTCAAGCTTGTTACAATCAAATATTCAGTTGTCTTATAATTCTGAACTTTAAAGTCAAGACAAAACCCTTTTCCTTAATATACTATTCATGCTGTGAAAGCATATAATAATAGAATAAATAACATATATATAATCATAATAATCAGAAGTTGAAACTTTTGGAATATCAGCTGCCTCAAGAATCCATAGAAATTTGTTCGGCAGATTAAATTTAATTTCTTGTTGCATTTATTGTGCTGTGACTTAAAAATCTAAGTAGCTGTATTATTTTTAAGCTAAATGTTAGACAAAAAAAAGCTAAATGTTAGACAAAAAGATGCTGAAAAAACCTTAGCAGGAACCATTCGTGTACCACAATACATCCATTTTCTTACAACTGCCAGATAAACTTTGACACAATCGACAACTCCTTTTCCTTTCAGTCTTGACCAACTTTCCATTAATTTATTTTCTAAATGTCTAAAATTAATAAATAAAATTATGGTTTTATTCATAAAATTTTTTTTATTCTATTTTCATTTAGAATTTCTAATCAGAAATCTGAAAATTCTCCACACAAACATAAACATAACCACATATAATTGAGAGAATGCTTACATAATAGGCAAACAATTTCAAGCCTACTCGAGTTTTGATGGTTCCACAGTCTGCTGAAGAACAAACTTAGGAAGCAGTCTTTCCAGAACTTGAGAGATGAAGAGAAGATGAGAGGTTTGTTGTTGTTGATGATGTGGTGAATTGTTACCTTGTGTTGATGTTGCTTTTAATTCAAATGCTACTTTCATGTCTCCATATTCCATCTATAAGTTTTAAAATGTATACGACATGTATTTAATTGATTATATTCATATAATTAATATGTTATATTAATATACCTATAATAAAGTTATATAATTAATTTGCTATATTTGTATAATTACATTATTATAATTAAAGAACATATTTTTAATTAAAATATTGAAACCATTATGAAGTCTCACAATTTACTATCAATATATAAAAGCTTGTTAGCAATTGTAAAAAATTACAATAGAAAAAAATAGTCGTTTTATCATTATAAACTTATAAAAAGAACAAATAAAAACAATTTACAGTTTTGAGTCTTTAAATGGAATTTCAGGAATAAATAAAGAAAAACAAGATTTCAGAAACCTGTGCAATGAGAGCCACCATTTCAACAGCAAGATCCTCACTGACAGGAAATCTACCAGCAACAATATCTCCGTGTATTTGAAAGACGTGAAGCAATCTTTCTTTCTCGGACTCGTAACGACACAAACTCTTGAAGTACAACCTGATCAATCAAGATAACTATTTCAAGAAAAACAAACTTTTTTGTTGTTGTTAATATTTTATTCTACAATGCTTTTATTAACTCGTCGCGTCTGTTTGTCTGTTTTTTTTTTAATTCATTCGCCAGAGTCGTCGTCTCTGTTTTTCTGTTTCTCTGTCTGTTTCAATTCTTGTAATTCAATTTTTGACTCACTTCCTGATGATAGATTTTTTTCAAATTTTGCATACATGCTCAAAATAGAAGACAATGCAATATTCAATTATTAGTTTTACAATAAGTCAATTAATTTAGTTAATTTTAATTAAACAGTCTACAAGAAACCGCAAATTGAATAAAATTTGTCTCATGGGAAGCTAGCTAAGTTGTTTATTTAACATGATGTGGTCTCTGGAAGTTTGCCAAGGGAATTGTGAAGAGTAATATAAGAAAAATTTGTGTTTTAATTACATATAAAAGCATTGGGTTTTAAAAATTCGTTTTTAATTTACTTGTTCCAAGATTGCTCATGTAGACCGCCATGCAAACAAAAAAAACAAAAAATAAAGAGATGATATTGATCCAATTAAAAAAAAAATAAACAAGTAAAAAACCTGTTTCGATACAACAGCTTGATTGTGGGACATGTGGAATCTCGTTTTGAATTCAGCTCTGAAAATTTTACTTCAAGGCAAGATAAAATGTCACAGATCTGTAACAGATGACAATTTTATAAATAAAACATCTGATTTGAAATTATACAAAAAAGTTAAAAAACAAGATAACTAAATAAATAAACAAACTTAAGAGTTTATCTAATTAAAATCTATTTTCCACCTTGGCATTGAGATCAAGGCAGCAGACTTCCTGTTGTGAGTTGCTTGAATCGCAGGCATACAAAGCAAAGCCAGAAAGAGTGTTGTCCCTCATAGCTATTGATTTGTTTAAATTTTGAAGGAATTCCTTCACCAGTGTTGAACCATCAAAGCTAACAACCTGATAGGATATGCCATAAAATTAGTTTTTTAGTTAAATCAATTTATTAGCCAGCAATCTATATATATAAAAATAAGATTATGTGTGTAACTGTGTTGGGACACCATTCATCCGATCGTAATGAAATTTTTACACAAGCTTGAGAGTTAATGAAGGAAGGTTTTATAGAAAAAAAATAAAAATCGGTCACAAAATGAGCGGAGCGGGAACTGTATATATATATATATATATATATATATATATATATATATATATATATATATATATATATATATATATATACACATACATACATACATACATACATACATACATACACACATACATATACATAAATGAGCGGAAACGGGAACGGAAAAGCAACTGAGAGCGAAAGAGCGAGTGGGAAAGCGACCGGGAACGGGAAAGCAAAGGAAAGCGCGAAAACGACCGAGATCAAAAGAGCAAGCGGGAAAGAGAAAGTGTCCGGGAGCAGGAAAGCTACCGGGAGCGAGAAACCGACTGGGAACGGGAGAGCAAGCGGGGAAGGAAACGGGAGCGAGAGAGACAAGCATTAGAAAAACCTCTGAGAACCCCGGGTACCCCACTAGTTATTAATATAAGATAATTAAACAAATGGTTACAAGTAAATAGATTTGCACAATACTAGAAAAATACTTTGCCCAGTTTTGATAAAGTTATTAAAACCAAAACTTTAAAATAACAGACCTGATATGAAGAATTGGAAAAATGTACAGGGATACTGATTGGTTGTGAGTGATGATAAGGATTGTGTGACAGGACCGAGAGAACCTCGAGATGGGAAGGGGGATGATTTCGTGACCCGTTCAACTCCACACGCTCCATCGCACACTGACAGTAAACCGCATACTTACCACATTCAGACCTTCAACGATTTCAATTTTTATTTTAATTAATAAAATGAGAAATTTCTTAACATAAGTATCAATATGTTTAATTTTAAATAACCTGATTTTCTGCAAGATCAAAATGATAACATGACAAAAAAAATAAATAATTGAAAAACAATTATTGAACCTAGAATCTGCATTCCTCTGCAAATGTTTCCTAAGCATCCAGAGAATACTGAGTTTGTTTGGTAGGAATAGATGGAGTGCCATGGTGAGAAGTTGCCATCCTTGAATGATGGGCAGATGATGAGGAGCAGACAAGGATGACTTCAGATCTGATGTCTCGATGGTGGAATTCATGGGCGAGGTTGGACTTGTGTCGCACAAAAACCAGTGGTGACCTCCGCACAAGAAATTCTTTATTACAAAGTCAACCACAAATTAACAAGTCTTAATGATAATTTCATATATATAATAACAATACTTATAATAGTAAACAAGAGGTTATATTAAAATAAATAATTATAATGATTAATTAATGTTTTAATAAGCATTCAATTTAATTTATTATTATTAAAAACGACAATTTATATTGTGCCGTGTGCAAATCTCTCACATTAATCACCATTTTTAATAGTTCTGAAATGTGAAAAACAACTTGCTCACTTTAATGACCACATTTTGCTAGCCATTTTTCTCCTTAAAAAACCTTAGCAAGAATTACAAGTCGTTAACAAAAAGCACAAATCATCAAACATTAAAAGTACAAATCGTCAAACAACAACCACGACGCATTAAAAGCACAAATCATCAAACAACAACAACTCACCCCTAGAGATTTCTGTTGTTGTTGAGGTCTTGTTGTTTGCTTGATGAGTTGGCAGAAAAGTTCATTGCGGAGTTGGAGATGATGATGGCAGAGTGAGAATATCTTTTGTACCAGGACGAGTTTTGTATCCAGTTCGTTCCAGTCAACAGGGAGAGATGTGAAATTTAATATGTACTGGAAAGATATTTATCAGAAATTTTTAAAAAATAGTAAACAAAACCTGACAAATAAAATTTAAAATGGAATTAAATATGAAAAAATCAATCCAGTGGAAACATTTCTGTCTGCAACAGATAAAAATAGACTTTTAAACGGAGAACATGTGTTGTACAAAATGCCATGCACATTCACAGATAATATTGTACACGTAGATAGACATATGTGTACAAAGACATATATATATATATATATTTTTCAGTGCACACACAAGCACAGAAAGACTTACCTTAAACATGTCAAGAGCTTTCTTTGAAAGATTTTCAGAGAAATGAGAGGTGAGAGGTTTACTGATTGGAGATTTTGAATAACAAAGAGCTGGATCTTTCCATATATTTGATGCAGGATCTCCATCAATGAACATCAGTTTCAAGATATTTTGTTCGTATTCCGTGACATGTTTAGAATGGCTGGCATGACTGCTTGATGACGTTACTTTCAACAAGCTGTGGAACCAGTTTACCTGTGATGAACAGATGAATTGGTATCTGAGTGCGAGTTAGTGCAAGTTAATAAAAATATGTAACCTGTAAACAGTGTGAATATTTCTATAAATGTATAATATGCTAAAGATCAATAGCACTGTCATACAATCACAATCAGTTGTCATGCGAGATGATTACGGCCCGTTAATGGGTAACACGATCGCGACCAATAACCATAACAGGATCACAATCAAAGACTATGTAGTATGACCGCAATCAGTTAATGTTAAAAAATGTTAAGGTTAACAAGTTATCTATAAAAATTATAAAGAGAAATAAAATAATTACAAAAATTTGATTTAAAAACAAATTTACTTTTATGGAAATAATAGGGATTTGAAGATAGACAGGAAATGAGTCATAGTGAGGAAATGATGATGAGGATGATGGGTGGGAAGGCCACAAAACGATGACAGAATAAAAATTTTCTGTAGAATTGAGACTGTCAGAAGATGAAACACCAATCGAATCAAGTTCTTCAATTCTGAATTCGTTCAGTGCAAGTTTCATGTAAGGCCACTACAGGTTGAGTTGGAAACACAAACCATCACTTATAATAGTTATATTAAACTTAAAAATATTTTTCAATGCTAATAAATAACTTAAATATCGATATATTGATGGACTTTCCAAAATTGTTAAATATTTAATTATTTTAACCATAGCTATTTGAATAGAGTAGGCTTACCTGGCTTTTTGGATTCTTAAAGAAATGCAATGTTTCATCAGCAAGAACACACCAACACTTCTCTGACTGTCCATTTTTTATCTAAAAACCAACAGAAAAATTAAATATAAGAATTTAATTTCATGGCATGGCAAAACTAATTATTTGAATTTATTATGCATCTAATTGATTAAATTAATCTCTTTTAAAACTTCACTTTTTCATGATAGGCTGGAAATAGATGTTCCCAGCATATTATATTTTTCTCCTTCACAATTGCAGGTAAAATTTTAACTTATAATTCAGGATTTTCCGGCTTTTCATTTATTGCAAATTTGTCTTGTAAAATGAATTTTTTTAAATTTATTTATGTACACATTTATATAATTGTGTTTGATTTATTTTTTTAAACATTCTTTTTAATTAAAAAACATGTTTTCTCAGAAAATTTTTAAACTTTAATAGAATGCATTGTCACAAGGAGCGAGCCTATATTTCAAATTTCAGCTCAATTAGATGACAGGAAGTTAGTTAATTTTCACTTTCAAGGTTTGCAAAAAGCAAGCAAGCCAGACTGGTGTTGAAGTTAATATAAGAGATTTAAAAAATATATATATTTAAATAGCAGGTTTGCAATTCAATTGCTGATATTTAATTGAAGAAACTGAAATACGACGCATCTTCTGGTGTAATGATATTATTATCAATATTCTAACTAAAACTATAATTCTAATTATTCCCAAATATTAATTTTATTCAGTTCATTATTATTATCAATGCAAAAACAGCCAAACAAATTACTTTTGTGAGCCAAGAACTGAAGGCATCTTGTTTAAATGAGCATTTATAGTAACTCCCATCTACCACTGCACGGCCACCTTTATGTTCAGTCAGGGCTGGGAATTAGTTATATTGAATTAAATTTAAAAAAAGTCATAGACATGCATTATCAAAAAAGGTCAGTAAATTCATCAGGTTTGCCAACATTTAATCATTTTATCTTCATATTTGAGCTAATATGTTCTTAAAAATTGAAATATAACTCTACAAGCAGATATTTCTGTTAATAATATAACTTATTGCTAAATCAAAATAGCAATTTTTTTTACTTAAAACTAAGATTTGCTATATATACAAACATAGAAATATAAACTAAAAATGTTATGCACAGACAGACAAACGAATGCATCTAGAATCTAGAACATTTTATATTGTTGATGTTTTTCACTTGAAAGGATATATTTTCCAATATCAGGAGAACTCCATCTAACCTTGCACCCAGGAGTGTGATATTGATACAGAGGAGCTTGCGAAACGCATAAGTTGGTTTTGCACTTCAATCTGAGTTTATGAACAACAAAAAACATTTAAGAAATAAATTTAATTCTTGTATTGATGACAAATTATGAAGTATGAAAAAAAGATCAATTTGATAACGGTATGTTGCTATAATGATTAAAGCTCCAAAAATGTTCATCACTTAGTTAAATATAACAATTTTATGAAAAAACACTTAGAATTAATTTTCATCATCACCACAGTAAAAGATTGCTTCTAACATGAAAAATGTTTTCATGCTGCGACACTTTACTGTCTTCATCGATGTGAAAAATGACTGATGGTTTTCTGTCAAACTGATAGGAAAGAAACATTAAAATATGAATTATTAATATAAAATGTTTTCATTTCAACATGAAATTTATTTATTCGAAAATAAACAAAATCCTAATTAAGAAACATAACTTGTATTACGAAAAATAAAATATAAATTTAAAAAATCAAAAATATTAGAAATACAAATAAAATACAAATTTAATATAAACACAAAAGTAAATTTATGCACACACGTATCTGCTTAATAGAGAAATGAAATTGAACCTGAGATGTGTAGAGCTTAAAATCTCCAGAACTGAAAACACACCAACACTCCTGCCAGCTTCGTATGTCCTCCTTCAAATGCAACAACCATCCACACTTGATGACAACTTCCTGTATAGAGAATGATGAAACATTACTTTACTTGTTAGTCCATCATTAGAAATAATTCTGAAGAAAACAAAAAACAAATAAAACAGCAACAATGACAATAATATGCAACATTTCATATATATATATATATATATATATATATATATATATATATATATATATATATATATATATATATATATATATATATATATATGTATATATATATATATATATATATAAACATATTTCTGACCTGATATCAACCTAAAATAAAAATTGGCTCGCATGTGAGCTTATCAAACAAAATATCTTACGTCAAACAGATCCCACAAACTGTCATCATCAGCAGTGGCAAAAGATTTCCTGGCAGGGTGACCATTATCATCTTTCCTGCCCTCATGATGTGAGACCCTATCATTGAAATTGGGATGGCAAAATTCTTCCTCTTCCAACCTGCAGCTGAAACCAAGGTTTGAATCGTTGTCATCGGGAGGTAGAGCATAGTCACTGGAAGTGTCTGATGTTGTCATGCGATCGATGCAGGTGTTGTTGTCTGAAGATGAATTGTGTTTAGGATCTTGTTGGTGGAAATTTTGCTTAAAATTTTGAGAAGAATTAGAAAAGTTTTCCGAAAGTTTTGACGTTTTGCTCGACAATTGGGTTTTTTCACTGCTAGGTGTTTCCATGACATATTTTTCTTTTTTATCACTGAGAAGTTTTTCTGTAACATATTTCTCTTTCTTATCATTATTTCGATTTTCCACAGTCCTCTCTTTACTGAAACTTTGGATTTTGGGGGTTGAAACTGGAACATCGCGATTTTGAAAAGAAGATAATGAGAAAATGGATTCTGGTTGAGAAGTTAAAGCTTGGTGGTAATTTGAAGACGATAGATTGAACGAACGACGATGATGAGCAGAGGAATCAAACTGGGCATGGCTTCTGTGGTGATTGACATCTGTGGCAGACCCACTGGAAAAAGCTCTTTGAACTGGAAGTTTGGTCTGGTTGCTCATGATAGGGGAGTTTGATATTTTTATTGTTTTCTGTTTAAAATAATATATCCCAAGTGAGATTCATTTGTTTATCTTCTTCTTCATCATCATTCCCGTTGATATAAAAATAAATAAAATAAGCAACAGTTTGTAAGTTCAAATAAACTAATCAATCAACTGTGAAATAAAAAAGCAAATAAATAGAAGAAATATTCAACCTGTTGGCACACTGCATACACAGGCACATCACAGTTTAGGCAGCCTCCTTGTTCATAAAACACTATATAAATATTTATAGATAAATACAATTATATATTAAAATAAATATACAATTATAACCATAAGTTACTACAACATGATCCTTAATACAAATATTATTCGTATAAACCTAATATTCTATCTAAATCTAAACAGTAGCCTACCTGCCTACCTTAATAACAAAAATCTTATATAAACACAGTTTATTATAAAAAACATAATTGCTTTGATTTGAACCAAACTTTTTTGTATTTAAAAATATTAGAAAGTGTTGCAAAGTTGACTTTAAAACTGACAAATGACTTTCGAAGGTGATGACTGAAGAGCAGCGGGTTTGCGCTGAGAAATTCTCAAACCAGATGATGCTATCTCATATATTCTTTTCTCCTTTGAAAATAAAAAAAAATAAAAAAGCGGCTTAAACAAATATTGTTAAAATGATGGAAGTAATAAATAACACATTCTATCAATGCTAATGCCTCTTCAAAAAAAAAAAAAATAAATAAATAAATAGCAAAAACTATCCTTAAATGGACTAAAACTATTTGTTTTGTTTTATTTCTCACCCATGATGGAACTCTCCTCAGTGGTACGGTCGGTGGTTTTGAGAATTCTTGAGGAGCTATCGATGAACTTCTGAAGTTACGATCGATGGTCATCAACTTCAAATTCTTTGACCTTCCCGACCTCTCTTGATCAGGGGCAGAAGATCTTTCAGTTGCCTTGCAGCGAGGCATTGTTGCAAGTGCGGAAACCGTATGGTTACTGTCTGCTCGACTCATCTGATCGATTTGTAATGACAAAATGCCATACAATTGAAATACTAAATTTGAACAGTTTTATCATTTACCACTAAATTGTACATTTAATAAACTAAAGAGTCTCTCACAGCAAGAAACTTCTGAATCAAATCATCTGTTTTCGATTTGTGGTCTTCAGATTTAAACATGCAAGGCCTCAAATCGGCATTTGAGGTCTTCAGAACAAACTGAGCATCTTCGACAGACGACCTTGAAGTATTGACATCGGTCGTCTGACTTTCATCACAAGAGCTCATAAATGAGAGAGCCAGGTCTTTAGGAAAGACCTTCCTCTCAATCTTCACTTCTGGGACGGTCCTCGAACATTTCGGTTTCTGTCGGTTGACGATCGTGTCGTTGTAGTCGTCGTTGTGAAGTGTTTCCTCGTCCGTGTCGGGAGATTTGTTGTGGAAATATTCAGATGTGAAGTCGATGATGTCTTCTGCATCATCATCATCTACTGTTGTTGTGGTTGTTGTAGTGGTTGTCGTGGGTGGTGATGGAGACTTTACTGAAGAACTCTGATGCTGGTTTTAAATAAGGAAAAAAATAATGAAATGACAATTTGAAATTCTGCAATAAATCTTATTATTTATGTATAAACAAGTTTAAACTTACAAATTAATTTCCACATGTTTTCGATCAAATGTGAGGAAATAATTTAATTTAACATTTTTCAGAATCAATCAAACATCTATATATTTTAAACTACAGCTTCATACTTTAATAAATAAAAATAAATTTACTTAATAGTGATTACTAAAAAATTTTGTTTTCATTCAATTTAAAAAACCGACAAAAGTGAAAGTTCTGAGCAGAAAATGAGGCTTTGAATGAACATTTTAGAAATGACAGCAAAATTAACAGGCTTTAGTGTAAAGTACCGTTTTTTTAAACAAAATTATATAAATTTAATAAAATAATCAAAAAGACATGCCTCAGATTAAACTACAAATTACTTTTTAATCAATAACAATCTTATTTGAAATATTAAAAAAAAAATTCACTAAAATATACTGAAAAAATTTTAAACACTCAAAATAGAACAAAAACTGTAAATGCATAAATTAAATAAATTCTGAATGTACAAGTTAACAAAAAGTTCTTAAAAGCTCACTTCCAGCATCAATAATTTCTCTTTCAAAATTTCAACCTTGTTTGCGAGAGCGTTTCTTTCAGACAGAAGAGACACATTCCTGGATTCGAGCTGCAATCATGCATGAGAAATAAATAAATGACATCCCAGTGATAAGTTGCATTGGAAGAGATGGAAAACAGATAAGCGTGTACGTGCATGTAAATTCATTCTATCAGTCTTTTTTCTCTCTTCCTCGCTCTCTTCCTCTCTCTCTCTGTCTCTCTCTCTCTCTCTCTCTCTCTCTCTCTCTCTCTCTCTCTCTCTCTCTCTCTCTCTCTCTCTCTCTCTCTTCATCCCTCTCTCTTTCTTTCTATATTTCTTTCTTTCACTCCACGATTCATGAGTTCTTGTCCATTTGCTTATTTTCCCATCCATTCAGTTTTGAATTCCCCATGCATCCGTACGTCCGTCCAACATTTATTCACATTAAAATGCAAACACAATGAAGCTAGTGTTTCATTTTCAATTAAAGAAATATTTTACTTTTAATTCGGTCAAATATCGACATTACGCGTGAGACATTTGACCGAATCTGTAGTTCAAATGGTGATCAATACTGATAAATTGTTCTCAGAAAGTCAATGAGTACATACTGGATTTATTATATTTCAAAACACATATAGAGCAAATTAGAATTCCTTGAGTACAAGAAAAGCAAACGAAGGAGGGGAGGCAAAAGGTCTATCATAAGTTGTTAAATCACTGGAACAAATTTGTTACTATCGATGAACATCAAATTAGGAAATATCAGGGAGAATATATATAGGTATATATAAATATTAGGTATCTGTCATCATTCTAATCATGATGTCACCAAAACTACTGATATCATCCTCAGCACCATCAAAAATATCGTCAACATTAACATCCTTCTTCTTACTTGTTGAAATTTTGTGGCCACCCAGTCTCTAATCTTCTTTGAATGCTCCTCAACTCGCAGAATTCCGAGCCTCTCATGCTCTTGCTGATTGAATTATTAATGAAAAATATGAATAATATGACGTAATTATTATTGAAAAATGTAAATAATAGAATTAATTATTATTTAAAAATATGAATAATCTATATATATAAAAGAACATGTCCTGACTGACAGATGACTGACTCATAATCAACGCCGAGCTCAAACGCCTCATCCTAGGAACGTGAAATTTGGAACTTATATTACTTTTATAGCGTAAACATCCGCTAAGAAAGGATTTTTGAAAATTTTGCTCCTGAGGGGAAAAAACTGGAAAACAAACTTTTTTCTAAAAATTTTTTCTAAAATTTTTTTCTGAAATTTGGTATATAGATTCTTTTTGAAAAATAAAAAAATACGTGTTTCACAATTTTTTGAAAATTCGGTTTTTCGGACCTCAAATGTGGGTTGGAAAATTAGGTTATTTGGTTTTTAAAGTAGCTGCTACTCAAAAACTGTGAATGCTACAGGAGTAAAAATAAGTACTTAGTTTCTACTCCAAAAATAATGAAATACGTGTTTTAGCATTTTTTGAAAATTTGGTTTCCAGGACTTCAAATGTGGGGTGGAAAATAGGGTTATTTGTTTTTTAAAGTAACTGCTACTCAAAACCTGTAAATACCACAGATGTAAAAATTAATATTTAGTTTCTATTCTAAAAATAAAGATATACGTGTTTTACCATTTTTTTAAAATTTGGTTTCCAGGACCTTAAATGTGAGGTGGAAAATAATGTTATTTGGTTTTTAATGTAACTGCTACTCGAAAACTGTAGATGCTACAGGAGTAAAAATTAGTATTTGGTTTCTACTCCAGAAATAATGATATACGTGTTTTACCATTTTTTGAAAATTTGGTTTCCAGGTCTTCAAATATGGGGTGGAAAATAGGGTTACTTGGTTTTTAAAGTAACTGCTACTCAAAAACTGTAAATGCCACAAAAGTAAAATTAATATTTATTTTCTACTCTAAAAATAATGATATACGTGTTTCACCATTTTTTGAAAATTTGGTTTCCAGGACCTCAAATGTGAAGTGGAAAAAGGGTTATTTGATTTTAAAATAACTGCTACTCAAAAACTGTAAGTGCTACAGATGTGAAAATTAGTATTTTGAGGTTTTGTGCCGGTTAAAAGTAGATGAGTTCAGTTTATCACCGGGTGGACGGGCCAAGCCGTTATTTTAGGGTCTTCATACGGCCCTGCCCAAACCTTAAATCAAGGTGGGACGGGCCGAAATTTTTAACCAAGTATATAGACATTTTAGTGATTTTAGGGTGTTCAGACGGGCCGGGCTAAACCTGAAGTCTAGGCCTGTAAAAACGGGCCGGGCCCATATTAGACGGGACGTGCCGGGCCAGGAATTTTGGTTTTTGAAACGGGCTGGGCCAAGTTGTCGACGGGCCGAGCCGAGACCTAAATAATTGATCCGTGCAGTACTCTACTATGCATGCACGGTTCAAAATCCCTAATTTCATGCGAGCGAAGCCGCTACGGGCACTGCTAGTATGTCATAATTACTGAAAAATATTAGTTAATTAATTATTAATAAATACAAGAATAATAAATGATTTTGACTTAATTTTCTTGTAATAAGAAATACTGTACACTGTACACACACAAAAACACACATATTCATTGTCATGCTGTCTCAAACTCTGAAAGACTCTTTCTTGATAAAATATTTAAATTTTTCTGTTTTTTCTTCAGTTTATTAATTTCTTAAAACGTTTCCTAGGGGCAGATTGTCACAGCATTAGCTAATATGATGTTTTATAATATGATCACTTTCTATAGAAATACATCATATAATTATTAATGATAGGTTATTTATTAATATTTATAATCTAACTAGCGGGGTACCCAGCGTTGCCCAGGTTTTTAGAGGTTTTTCTATCGTTTTGCATTCTCGCGCCCATTTTTTTCCCCGCTTGCTCTCCCGCTCCCGGTCGCTTTTCCGTTCCCGCTTGCTCTCCCGCTCCCGGTCGCTTTTCCGTTCCCGCTTGCTCTCCCGCTCCCGATCGCTTTCCCGTTCCCGGTCGATTAACCTTTCCGGCTCGCTCTTTCGCTCTCTGTTGATTTTCCGTTCCCGCTTGCTCTCCCGTTGCCGTTACGGCTCATTCTCCAGTTTCCGCTCGTTCTCCCGCTCATTTTGTGACCGATCCCAAAAATTTTTTTCACAGAAACCTTCCTCTATTAACTTTCAAGTTTGTATGAAAATTTCATTACGATCGGATGAATCGAGAGCAAGCGGGAGCGACTGGGAGCGGGAGAGCAAGCGGGAACGGGAAAGCGACCGGGAGAAGGAGATCAAGCGGGGAAAGAAACAGGAGCGAGAGAAAAAACCGATAGAAAAACCTCTAAAACCCCCGGGCAACGCTGGGTACACCGATAGTATATAATAAAAACAATACTATTACATGGAGAATATAAAATACATAAGTTATCGGCAAAAACGTGGCAGGAAATAAATTTGAATTAAACGTAAAAAACGTAAAAGTAAAACACTGTAAATTAAATGGCTGCAACTTGATTTAAAACTAATTTGGAGGGGGTTCACGCGTGTATAATAAAAATTCTATCTGTGAGATCTAACCAGCTGTTCAAGATTTTGTCTCAGACAAACACCAACACACACGTACAAGTTAGCCTTCAGACACACATACCTACGATGAAGATACACAAGCGTGCAAGACATGATTACCGATTCATAAATTAAAAAAATCTGTTGCGTGGATTTGCAAAGCTTAATAAATTAATAATAGAATATCTTCACAGCCCAGAAAAGAATAGTAGTGTGCGCGAGTTTAATCAATTTGACGAGATGTGCATCTTTTAAGCCAGCATGTTCTTTTCTCCTTCCCCAATAATCTTCCACAAATAAATCAAACATTCTCAGAGCATTAAGAGCTCAAAATCCATATTTAAAGAAACACAAAGCTCCATTTGTGGCACACCAACATAGCAGAAATGTCGAAAATAAAAGCAAAAGACAAACACATCTCTATTTTCAGAAGCTAAGACAGCAAGGTAGCTTACAGTTTTTAATGACCGGAACGCGTGCGGGGGTGCAGACGAATGATTGAATGAATGAATGAATGAATGAATGAATGAATGAATGATTCAATTAAATAATTATTTAATTAATTAATGGGAGGGACGATTTTCATTTTCAAGATGGGCGAATTATTTCAAATATTGTCTAAGACGGTGACAGTCGTTCATAGTGCAAACACACAACAAACTCGATTGTGTCCTGTTAATGTGGTTATCCGACGTCATTACATATCCATATCTATATAAAAAAAAACAATGCGGCTGTCACTTGGTATAATATGCACATAACCAGTATGCGATGTCGACTGAACATTAATGGGGGACACATGTCGAAACGCAAAACGATTCCATTTTCTGACAAATTCGATTTTTAGATCGGGAGACCTAATAAAATGTCATGTTATGAAAAGATTGTTTGGAGAATTTCAATTTATCACTTTATTCCAATAATTATTATTGTAATTCAGTTATCACTACATATTCAATGTAATAGATTAATTTTACACCAATTGAATAAGCTTTATTTATATAGTTTCATAATATCACAAGGAGACAGCAAAGGCATGGGGATGGGGAGAAAAATGTTCCAAAAACCCAAATATTCCAAAATGTTATACTCCTAATAATAATTTTTTTCTCCAAAAATAGCAGATGAATGAGGGTGGATAGTCATAACTACTTAGGTACTTTCCAAAATATTTTTCAAAAACTTTAGCTATTTTTAAGAAAATCGGAAAATCCTAGGGGAGGGTAATCGCCCCTTTCCCCAGAAATGACGACCATGAATATCACTCTTATATAAATTACAGACTCTTTCACAGAACCAAGGATATATTGATATAACAAGGATATCGTGGTATAACAAAGATATCTTGATATAACAAGGATATCTTGATATAACAAAGATATCTTGATATAACAAGGATATATTGATATAACAAAGATATCTTGATATGACAAAGATATCTTGATATAACAAAGATATCTTGATATAACAAGGATATCTTATCATAGAACCAACACAGCTAATGTCAACATGAAATACAAAGAAATTGAAATGGCTATGATGATTCAACAAAAACCTCTGTGAACGAAACTAAACCTTCGGTGAATCCATGGACTTCTTAATATATATTAAGAAGTCCATGGGTGAATCTAACCTAGTCACTGGTCATCATACCTAAATGTCTACATTTCAAGATGTTTCATCAAAATTTAAAACAAACCGACGAAATTTAATAAAATTCTGCACACGAATCTGATTCTAATTTGACACGTAGACAAACAGAAATAAAATAATTTTTTATTGAAGCAAACCTAATTCGGACCAGAAAAGTACGTATTTAATGGGAAATCATTCATTTACTATGAGTAACATTTTAAAAGATTTCTTTCAACTAAGGACATTTTCTACTTGCCCAGTATTGCGCACCCTCAGAGGGTGCATCAGGAAATTTAATTTTTGTGTGTGATCTGTTGGTTTTTTGTATTCTTGCTGATTTACCTTTTTTGGATCTTCCATATTTTATTACATTTGGTCTGTTTTTTAAGCTAGTTCGCGTTTTATTAGAAGTTTTAGTGCTTTTTTAGTCTCAGAAATAAGAAAGTAAGAAAATCAAAGAGAAAGAAAAAATATAGATTTTTTTCTATTAATAACTATTACTTGTGTTTTATAAATATTTGTTCTAACCAAATAATATGTATGTAGAAGCATAGGAAACAGGCCAATCGCCTTAGCCCTCAATTAGTCATGCACCTGTGAGGGTGCGCTAGCAGTGAATGGGTACAGATTTTTTTATAACGTAGAAATTGAATGTTTGATTACTTTTTAGTTATTTTTACACACTTTTACTTAACTTGACAAAAGTTAAGTAGTTAAGTTAGTTAAGTTCTCTGTCTGTCTGTCTGTCGTCAAATTTTGCAATCGATTTTAAACTAACTTCCCGATGAGCTAGAGACTTAAAAATCTAAACATACCTTCGAACTGATTAACAATACATTCTATCAAATTTTCGGATCGATTGGACAAAATTTAAGTAAATAATAATTTGTGATATTTTCGTCGAACTAATTATTTATTGTCTATGCTAATATGCTCGTTGTTTATGTAACAGAATGTGGCCTACACAATCGATTATATAAAGGTGTGTTTTTAAAAAAACTTTGTTTTTTGATTCGCTTGTTTAATTTTTAAAAGCAACGTTTTTTCTATCTTGTGGCTTGGAGTCAAATTTGTAATTGTTTTTTATGTCATTTTCTGGTTACGTTACTCAATTTGAGGCATAGGATGGCATTAAAGCTTCATCACATGACAATCTTCAGTTCGGCTTAGGCCAGGTGAAAATAATGTTGTTGGTTAGTAGTCAAAGCTGTCAGCATCTACCTCAGCATGCTGCTTTTGATAACTCTTTTACTTCTCTGATTATCATGGAATATCCTTGCAGGCAAAGACAATGCCGCTTCCGGGACAATTCTTCAAAACGGACTGCAGTGCAGGAATCTCCACTGTAAAAAAAGTATCTCGAAGAACTTTATTGTACTTTACAGATACAGTGTATAACGTATCAGTGGTTGAGTTGAAAACAACAAAGTGGTAATGCTTGTCTCCAAAAGCTTTTGTGTGAATTAGCTAGGTACTACATCTAGGTGTAGGTGGTGTTGGCAACAGCACAGCAGAATAACCATTCCAGCACAGCCCAGCATTTTTCAAAGTGCACAATAAAAAATGGAGGAGTTTACAGAGCAGATTAGAATATTTAGACATATAAAGTGTTCAGGAAGACAAGAAATAGTGATGCCCACTGTTTGCTAATACTTTCGATATGGCCATTCAGAATATCTTTCTGCTGTATAGGCGCACTCCATTTTCTAGAGAAAGGCCGTTGGACATACGCAGCCAGAAACAAAGGGTCAGCCAAAACCACTCATCAGTTTTGTCCTAATAGTAATCCTTAATGCTTAATGTTGAGAAACACTAGAAAATGTGTCAAAAATGTACAGTTGGTAGTCATTCACACTATTATATAATGGTTCTTATAAAAAACCATTATATGAATGTTATGATAGCAAAAGCTTTATCAGAATGACAATTTGTGGCAATCATAAACTTAGAAATTTCATGTCTCTTTCTGCTAGCGCACCCCGCCATGGTGCACACTTTCTAGGTCAAAAATAAAATTAAACATAACATTTAAGCACAAAACAAAAATTCGTTTGTTTGTACATGGAACAATATGTAAAAATAATAACAATTCAATTTATGAAGAAAAAAGATGCAACGTAGGAAGCCAATATGACCGGTTGGATGACGATGAAACTTGCTTGCTTCCATGGCTGTTAAATGAGGACGTGAAAAAATAATCAACTTCATGAAGGCACGTGGCGTTCTTCCTATCTCATAAATTTAAAAAAAAAACCTTCCAACGTGTCATCATCATCGTTAAGTACATTTTCACACTATTCAGAATTAAATGAGCATCCATACATGCGCGTGGTCTCTTCTTCCAATTCTCTACGTCTGAATCATCCGCATTATTACGCTTCATCACCTCGAACCAGTAATAGATATGCTCTTAATCGAATACAGTAACGGATTTCAATTTGACAGTGCGATTCGATTTGATTGGTCTTAGTGAACACGCATATGATCTACACACACAAGAATCGAACCCAGGATGATTATCGACAGGCCATGAGGGCCAGCAGTAGTAGCATAGCCAGTGAGGCTTGAGGCTCATCCGGGCATTGGTTATTGCTAGTTGCAGGGGGGAGGTCGATTTGCCGGTCCTGTCTAGCACAGTCGTAGATAGCGGCCTGGAGTAAATCCAGCCGTGTGCCCACGAGGACCTTGGGCTTTCGGCGGCCTCTCTGCTCCAAACTTAAAAATAAGTACATGACATTCGACCGTGATTGGTCAACAGCGTTACTGTTGATGTCAGATGTACGAAATTGAAAATAGCATTGAAATGCTTCTAGTATTCCTGGGAATGATGCGCCTTACTAATTTGCGTACACACAACATAGAAACAATGCACCGAAACAAATGTACAACGACAAATTGGGGAGACTCATCATTTATTTAAAAAAAAGCCAATTTTACGTTGTTTCTCTTTTCATTCTTTGAAGCCCCCGCGAGTATAATAGAACCAATTATCTCGAAGCAAAAGAGAAGAAATGAATTAATATCCCCTCAGAAATAATGCACAGACCAACCAACCAATCAACCCTCAGGCTACTCATCAAAAAAGCACAAAATTTATTCCACCAATTAAAAACGTGAAAACGAGGTTCTCATTAAACATTCAAATTATCTCAACTGGAAGAGACACCTAAAGAAATAATTTAATTCAATATTATTATTATTATTATTATTATTATTATTATTATTATTATTATTATTATTATTATTATTATTATTATTATTATTATTATTATTATTATCATTATCATTATCATTATTATTATTATTATCATCACCATCACCATCATCATCATCATCATCATCATCATCATCATCATCATCATTATTCAATTAAATCATATCTTATAATTATAAAATAATAATTAAATTAATTAAAAATCAACTCACGTAAGTTTCAATTTGCAGTTGTAGATGGCTGATGATAGCATCTTTATTGTCATCATCATCATCATTATCATCATCACCACCATCATTATTAACGTCACGAGATCTCTTCAATTTATTCTCTCTTTTTGTTTCATAGGAAACAATTTGAACCTCGTTAATGGAGGAGGAGGGTGGATTGAATGGGGGATTGAATGGTTTATTCGGGTCTGATTTTTCTCCATCGTCAATAACATGAAATCTTCTCAGCTGGTTGGAAAATAATTTTTTTTTAATGTATGAAGAAAACATGCTTTGTCAATTAGAAAAAAATAACTTGCAAAAGACTGAATAACACAGAGTTTGAATTTATAAAAAAAATGTTCAACAACCCAGGCAAAAAATATAAATCAAATCAAATTGTTAATTGAGAATTTTTCCCATCCTAAAACATTCTAATAGAATTATAGATGTTAAAAAATAAGACATTAAATATTACAATTATATATAAGTACGAATAGCATTAATATCAGTCATATTCATTCATACGGTGACCTGATTAGTAAGAATACAATGAAGAGACATTAATCACATTCACAAAAAATTCTCTCATAAGTTCATCAGGTTCGTGAAAAAGAAGAAGAAAAAGGAAATGTCATGCGATGACCGATGAAGTCAAACAAACAAGAAACATTAAAGAACCCAATTGCTGCTGCTGCACCTGACTTTCGTTGGATGGGTTGGCACAATCCTTCCACACTCAGGTGGAAATTACTACATCTTGTTATTAGCTCAATGTTGTAGTTTTCCATCATCGTTGTAGCATGATTGAAGAAAGAAATAATGCAGAGAACGATTGAGTGTCCGTACGAGAATATCAATACAACTAATACAACGTACGATGAAGACGAAACCAATGAAATGCAGTTAAAAGTGTACGAGAAGTTTGCATAATGTGGAATGAAGAAGAATTGTGTATTAATGGAGCATAGATGTTCTACTTCTTTTCTTACTTGGAGTCACCCTTCTGTTAAGGAATGCAATAAACAAAATGGACCAAGCCAAACTCCTCCGTGTATCGTGATGGTGGACCATTAAAATTCACACCTAATGTAGCGGAAGAAGAAGAAGAGACATATTTCTTTTGTTTCTGAAACACTGGGACTGTAGTGTTTTGTTTCAATTAAAAACAAGACTCGAATAATTAAAAAAAAATCATCTTGAAATTATTCTTCAGACAGAAATTATTTTCAAAAGATGAACTGTTTTAGGTAGAAATTTATATTTGAGCGACTATAAAAAAATAAAAACGCACTGCTCCAGAAATTAAACATTTCCGACCTCACACATCACTTTTTTTCCTCGATTCATAAGAAACCCGAGCAGTCCTACACATCATCATATCAACACAACTTGATAATATCTCATTGAATCACCTCCCGTGCTAGGCATCCTTTTATCAAATCTTTTATATAAACACCCGATCGAGGTGATGATAATGATGACGATGATGACGACAAAAGTGGTAATGACGATGATGATAACTAATATTACGATTAAAAAGCCATGCGAACTCAATACAGGTCAATAATGTTCACGGGTGACTAATTTAAACAATCCTGAAGATATAGGTCACCTATTGATTTAATATCTTTTCAGTACGCAGACGTGCAACCTTCCGCACATTGCACTTACTTCCTCTTTCTATCTCTCATATTCATATATTATATACCTCTCCTTCTCCCTGTACATGGTATGTACTCCAGAATATTCCTGGTAATTTGAGCTCTCCATGAATTATTTAACAATATTTACTACTGTAGAGACTTAGCACCTATGCACAACAGCTGGTCAAACGGGAATCAATCAATGTCGTTAGAATTATCATCTATTTGCTGCTGCTGTCAAAAAGAGATAAAAAATGTCGGCTAAATTACTGTAATTCAAAAAAAAAATTTTTCTGAAAGTTAATGACGATAATGTACGCATTTTCACATTTGATCGCTCACAGCGGTATTATTTCCGATTACGATTAAACACGACGTCGCTCCAACGAAATCGGCTTCTGCAACTCAAGCGAACCCAGTGGAGGAGTATGAATAAGCGACAACATGGTCGGATCAGAAACCCGGAATGGAAAGAGAGAGAAAGATAACTTGTTTGTGTGGTACTATAATGCGTGTGGAATGAATGATGTGAAATATAGCTGTCTGTGTAAGATAGGTACTCTCCTGTTGTCATGCACTACATGTTAAATTTTTGTTAAATTCCAGGAAAACATCGCAACAGTCTAATAAAGATAACAATGTCCTAGCTACATTTGATAACAATGTCAATAATGGCATGAAGTAACGCTTGATGACAATGTCATTAATATACTATGAAGCGATATTTGATAGCAATGTTATCAATTCTATGGAATGACATTAGAAAACAATGGCTATGGAATGACATTAGACAACAAATGATCAATTTCAATGTTATCACCGCCAAATATTCATAGAAAGAATTCATAGCTGCGTCGTACGCGCCTGGAGAAACACATTGCAGACACAGTGACTGGGTTTTGTGGCAATAAAATATATCGCTCGATAAAATTAACGAAGCTGAGGATTTACTTCTTGACCATTGGACATGAAGAATGAAGACAGGGTTGACAGTACAGTGAATTCTCCCCCTCCCACAGATGACACCACCATGGCTAAAACGGCGACAGTTGTTCCCGACTGAACATGAACATAGCTTATTCAGCTACAAGCTATTTATAAGAATAAAGTTAGAACCAGGCCAACGTATACTATTATATTAACTATTAAAAAATCAACTTTGATGAGTTTTAAAAATAACTGTTACCTATTCTTCCTGTACACAATAAGTTTAGCAAGAGAGCAGTCGTTCCATCTAATCTGATTCTGCGCGCGCGCGTGTGTGTGTGGTGTGTGTATGTGTGTGTGCTTCTCCGTAGTTTATTTTGACACAAAAATACAACCATGGTGCGTGCCACTTCTTAATACATCTGCATATAAAAATCTCCACAGACATCCGATAAGTGATTATTTGAATACATTCGATATGTATAATATAATACTACACGGTCACTGGACGCTGGTGGTTTCTGCCTGGGACGATAACCATATAACTCCCGACACTCTATTATTAAACTGAAAAGGCGCAGCGGCTAAATTCGCGAACAAATTGCAGATTGTCACGTGGCTAAGAAATAAACAAAAATGGAGATATGGACCTTAGAACTTCAACTTTTTCTCGATGAGAATGAAGGAAAAGAAAAATAGAGGAAAATAATAAGTCACCAAGCCAGGCTGCAGAATGACTATGAATAATTGACAAGCCAAAAGTCACAGGAACAAGGAAAAACTCACTTTTTCTTCGGCAATCTCTGCTCTCCTGGTGGCCTGGTGAACTCTGAACTCATGATCTTGCAGCTGTAATAAATAAAGAAACCGATAAAACTCATTCAACATCAGAATTTCTATATTGACGTGGAAATTCAGTACAAGTACAGCGCTACAAACACTTTCACATACGTCGTAGAGAGATTACAACAAACACTTTCACATACGCCCTGCAGAGATTACAACAAACACTTTCACATACGTCGTACAGAGATTACAACAAACACTTCCACATACGCGGTACACGCGCAAAGATAGTTACGTGGGTTGACATTATATCACAAAAAAACCCCTAAAAACGATTTTAGGTTGGTTAGGATGTAACCCGTCCAAATTGAAGGAAATTAATTAGGGAAGATAAACGCCACCTAACAGCGTAACGCGAATTTTCAACACATACATACATACATACACACATACATACATCCATACATACATACATACACATACACATAAACACACATACATACATACATACATACACACATACATACAAACAAACATACGTACATTCATACATACATGTTGATAATTAAAAAGTACAAAATGCTACAGATGTCAAAAAAGAAGCAGCAAATAAGAACGATAGAAGAATAAAGAAATAATGGTGACCAACAACCACGAGAACACCATCTGCATCATCATCTCTAGGTATTTTACAAAAGAATAACATTTTATTTACGACTAGCCAACAGAAAAGAATGGAGCATTGAAAGATTCTAATTTGAAAAGGATATGAAAGAAAAATTGCATTTCCAGCCTTTCAGCTTGCCAGCTTATAACTCGTCTGAGCCTCAAATAATCCAACACGGAACCCCCATGGAATTCATTTCAGTGGACTCCACAAACAACGTAGGAGGGACGACTTAATCTCCTTCTACTAACTCATGGACTCTTACATTATATTATATTATATAATAGTAAATATACTTATATGAGGCATGATTTCATGATTTACTAAATTACTCATTAATCTGTAAGGTCACTAATAAAGAGAAGAAAACCTTTACTTTGAGTAACTGGTGACTGTTAATAAATATCTGTACTTATTTATTTATTTATTTACATTAATAAACACGACTATTTGTGTTAACAAATATATTTATTCATTAGCAAACATGTTTTTTTACAAACTTTTATTTAAGTTACAATCTCTGTTTGTGTGTGTGTCTTTCTCGGTACGCAAATCCTGCAAGTAAAATTTAACCAGCTTTTTGACTAGCTAGGAAGCTGAAACTTTCAGCATAGCTTTATATTGGATGACAATTAAAAAAACTTAATTTGAACATTTCTCGTATTTCTAAATCGAGTGTATTTGAAATCAAAGTTTGTGTTGAAAAACTCGTTTTTCCTTTACTTGTTTAATATATAAAACGTTACAGAATAATAATAATAATAACAAGGAACATAAGAGCACACTCAATCCGTCACAGTATCTCTTGAGGAGTACTGGTCACAAATTGGATTAGCACTGCAAGCTCCAGCGTTGACCGGAGAGGTTTGTCAAAGAATATTATGGAAGTACTCGGTCATTGTGCTCCCAAGTTTCAACTCAATATACAAAACATTTTTTTTAAAAATAGTTAAAATGCATTAACGATGAATGTTAAATGCTTTCAAGTATTTCCCGACGTGGCTCGTCGTAGAGTTTATTTATTTCACAACAGTGATTTTGTCGAAAACAAACTGTCGGCCATTTTGAACGAGCCTTGCTGAACGCACTCAGGAATGAAAAAAAAATATGGACGAAGCTAAATAAACAGAGAAAATGAGAGAAGGAATGTACGAATGGATGAAAAGAAAGGTTCATTGGGATCAAATTACTGAATGCATTATTTGCCAAGAAAGGAGAGAGAAGAAGGTAATGAATAGGAGACAGAAACAGAGAAAGAAAGAAAAAGAGAGAAACTAAGAGGGAGGGGAAAGAGAGATTATTAAGAGGAAATAAAAACAAGAACTGTGGAATGTTTAAATTCAAAAGCTTTTCAATTTGAGCTCAGCACTTTCCAAGAATCAAAACAAAATAACTACAAATGCATTCATTTAATGACCATCTTTTTTATTTATTAAATCACTGCTACTGTACAGTGTGAGTTATAAACACAATTCAAAACTGAAATATGTACTGTCTGATCTGTCGCGGATCACGTGCTTTCAGAATAAATTCTGTTTATATAATTGCAATAACAACGACATAGAATGTCAACCATTATTTTCATGCAACGCGAACAAACTTCTATAATGGTGTAACCTTGAGATATTCTCAGACAAAATGACATTGACAGACGCGGTGAGAACCCAAAGAATTTTAAAGGCTATTATATATATATATATATATATATATATATATATATATATATATATATATATATATATATATATATATATATATATATATATATATATATATATATATATATATATTGCTGCAGAAAAATGTCACTAGACTAAAAATAACTAGAACTCAAACTGCACCACAGGAGAACATGCAATGGACATGACTGGTCAGCCCTTAACTATGGAGATAAGAAGTATATTATATGCATGCCGAGAATACTTTTAACGAAATGTATTTTTGAAAATGGCATTAAATGTTGAAATGACTATAATGTATAAAATGAAAATAGAAAAATGGTACAGCGTAGAATAAAAACCATATAAAACAAATATAAAAATAATATAAAAGCAAAATAGAAATAAAATAATAATAAAACAATAAAACTTTAATAAATAAAAAGTTACATTCTGCATAAAAAAACCTCAAAAAATAGAAGTTAGTTAATATTGGGATGGAACCTTTAAATGAAAAACATTTAAACATTTTATACTAAACTCTATTTAATGAAATTGGTAAGTGTGGTAGATAATAACAGGACTTCTGTTTCCCTGTTGATTGAATAGATGAAAGACTGACAAATATTGACACGGACATCTAAGCATTTTTGCTGGCTGACATTAGACATATGTACATTTCATCTTTCATCGCATTTAACAAAGGAAATAAATAGTAATAAAAACTATAAAACCAAAAAAGTGTAAGTAATTAAAAATCCGCGCGAAAGAAGGCCATCTAACAGCGTATTTTCTATATTATGAAATAAAACAAAAGAAAATGTCATAAGCTCTCGTCCTCTTTACTAGCACTCTTAAAACACGCAGGAACTAACTACAACCACTCAATATGCCGAACTTAAATTCCATTAGGCCCGCGAATGACTTCTTGCTCCCAAATGCTGTTTAAATCATCATAGAATCGAGGTGAGTGTTTTGAGGACCAGACATACAACAAACGCATCCTTCTATAATGTCCCGTGTCAGAACATGATATTATACAACGTAATAATAAAAAATAACATTAATAATAATCATAATAATGTCAATAATGATCATCTACAAGCGCAGCATTAGTCGGGAAAGGAAGCTAACTCCGCAATTTATTGAGGATAAAACCAGGATTCTTGGTGGGTCAAAAACTCCAGCCCCTGTATCAACCTGTCAATCTCGTTAACATCAACGTTTCGAATATATAAAGATGGGTGAACTTACCACCGAACAGTATATATATGTGTGTGTTCATGGAGAATAATCAACCTGCCTAAATCTATATAATGCCGGAATGTTTGTGGGTAGAGCTCAAATAAAAGTTCTTATACTACAGGTAGTTTTTCATCTCTATGTTCTTGTTATGTTTTTTGTTATTTTGTGTGTTATGTCTGTTGTTAATTTTTCTTGCATAACATGTTTTTTTGGTTATTTTGTATTTTTCGCATAAAAAAAGTTTTCATATGTCAGTATATATTTTAAAAGGATTTTATATTTTTCGATTGATGTAACCTAAAAGCAACTTTCTTTTGAAAAAGCAAATAAGATTAATATTATTTTGTAGATAATTATAATTAAAATATAATTCAATATAATCTAGTGAGTGATCAAAGACTATTTAAAGGCCATCCATATATCACATGCGCACTGAAGAGGGTGTGTGTGTCGCGAGTGGATGATTGCGTAGGAGTGTGTATGGGGAGGGAGGGGGTTTATACTGGAGTACTGCACGGGCCGGGCCGGGTTGTGACTTTAGGGTCTTCAGACCAGCCGGGCCGAGATTTTTTGCCAAGTATATAAGGATTTTAGGCCTGTAAAAACGGACCGGACCTGAAATTTTGGCTTATGAACCATCCGGGCCGCGAAAATTCTGCATGTACAGTACTCTATACAATATCATAGCGAGATCATATTGTAAAATTATTGTCCCGGTGAATAGTAAACAAAAGATGTTTATAGTTACCACTAGCGGGGCACCCGACGTTGCCCAGGGTTTTTATAGTTTTTTCTATTGCTTTTCTTTTCGCTCCCTTTTCCTTCCCCGCTTGCTCTCCCGTTCCCGGTCGCTTTCCCTTTACCACCCGCTTTTTCGCTTTCGGTCGCTTTTCCGTTACCGCTTTCTTTTCCGTTACCGCTTTCTTTTCCGTTCCCGCTCATTCTCGAGTTCCCGTTTCCGCTCACCTCCCGCTCCGCTCATTTTGTTATCGATTTCAATTTCTTACACAAAAACCTTTCTCCATTGACTCTCAAGGTTGTGTGAAATATTCATTACGATCGGATGAATGATGTAGCAATGCATAAAGAACATACCCACAAACACCCAGTCATGTTTAGCGTCATTATTAATAAGCTTCTTTAATTTCTTCTTAAACAATTTTTGTCTTTAAAATTTTATTTTTGTTCAATTAAACTATAAATTTTTTTTGAAGTAGGTAAATTTTATAGTAATCTTCGGAACTTAAAAACGTCTGCGGATATCCCATGGACATCCGGACAAGTGAAAGTTAATAATAGCATATAAAATACATAATTTCTTATGTCTGTATGTACGTTAGAAATTATCTATTTTTATATTGCATGGGGATGGGTGTAACGCCGCAGTGCTTATGTACGCATAGGGGAAGGGGAGCCTAAAAATGGATGCAACAAGGGAGTGTCAGAATCTTACGTTTATTGGGTATGTGATATATGCAGTGGCGGATCTAGACTTCCTTATCGTGGGGGCAAACAAAAGGCAGGAGGGACCAAAAACGGCAAGGGGCCAAAAAACGCCGGGTTGGGGCCAGAACAGCGGGAAAAGCAAACATTTGATTTTAGACCCACAAACCCCATTAGAAAACAAATGCCGGATGCTAAAAATTTAGTAATTTACGTAAAAAGTAGTCAGTTCTTTTTCTAAATTTGGTCAATTTGAACTTTTTCTCACTAATTCCTAGTTTTAAATTATCGTATTAATATTGTTATAATTTTTGTTTATTTCAAAAAAGTAAATTTTGAAATCTACGGGGGAGGCCATGGCCCCCCGTCCCTTGGATCCACTACTGGATATATGGATGGCCCTTTACACCCTGTGTAGTAATAATTTGATAATAAACATTAATGTAGTTTGATGTAAGACAACTTCTACTTTAAAAGAGAATACTTAATTTTTTAATATCAGACTTTTTAATGGTGTTTTTCTTATTAAAATTAATTTGACAACTATAGAAGTTTGTAGTGTTTTTTTACACACACATGCACCTACACACTTCATTTATGATGGACTATCCTTAAATAACATATAGATAACATAAACATATACGACACATTGAATAGCTAACATAAAGATATATAACAAATTATCAATTAATAATGAATTGTAATGTAATTTTTTTCTCAATTTAAAAATAAAACATAAAATTGATTGCCAACAGCACTGAAAGTCCAGTAATGATAGAAGTTTAATTTTTCCCAGATGCCACAATTGGCTTCAATGATGAAGAAAAGTTCTTATAAAATTCTTATTTAATAAATGATGTCAACAAGACCATTCAAAATTTGAAGAAATAAGTCTTTCCAGGCTGGCAAATGCATTAAAAAAGCATTTTCTTTTGATAAAGGAGTCATTTCATTTTTTAAGACCGTTGTTGTTATGCAAATGGACATGCCTAGAATTATATATGATGACACCATTATACCATGTTTTTATTTTTTAAATTTTTTAACACAAATGCTAATTAAATTAAATGATACACAATGTGCATCGAATCTACATCACAATATGTTCTGTATTGATTCATTCCTTCAATTCATTCATTTATTTATTCATTTATTCATTAACACTCACTCTTTCATCCACACAAATTTGTCTTTCAGTCATTCAAACAAATAGCATGCAAACATTGTAAGAATATAGTAACAGTGGGCAACATTGGAAAACAGGTGTTAACTGCTAAGGAGATTGATATGAATTAAAACTCTTGGAACTTGATGAATTTTTGAACTTAATGAGTCTTCCTGATCTTGGTAATAAATCAAGCCTCATTATCAAAACTGGCTGCAACATGAAGAAACATCATTTCCAGTGTACAACGTACAGTGTGCTAGCACACATGAGGTTCTTCAATGTTGGCTCTCTGTCCACATGGGAAATGTTCAGAAAAAGTTGTCATAGTCTAGTTTTAGTTTTTTTCCAGAAACAAATTTTTTAACAAAGGGCAATTTTTGTGTGATAAAAACAACATTATTCTAAGTGTAACAATAAATGCAAATTTAATTACTGTCCTCTATGAAAACAGTTACATAAAAAAAGTACATAGGGAGACCATAAAACAAGTTCGGTCTTTATGTGTTCTCTCGGAGGAGACCTCTGAAACAAATATGAAAAAAAAATGGAAACTGATAAAGATGAAACATCAACAAGATAGAACACTGAAGAAGTTTTTTTTAAACAACAGAAGTGGAACATGTTTCTCAACTTCTAAAAATAGACTATTAGGCATGACAGAAAACAAGACATCTATAATATAAAAACAATATACAAGGTTTACAGGATATTTTAACAAATAACACATTGTAATTAATTATAATATCCTACAAAATAGAAGCTTCATATATAAAAAAAAACTTTAAATTATTAAAATGTCTTGCATCCTAATCAGTCAAAATGATTCATACAAGTGACAGGCAAAGCAATGGTACACGTTTTTTAAATAAAATAGAAAGAAGGGAAAATGCAGAACATTTATATACAGATTTAGCAGCAGTACAGAGAAATATGACAGCAAAAGTAGAGAAAATATGCATTTCATAGCAACAAAATAAATAATGCTCACCTTTTCATGCATCAGCTGTCTAATTCTGCCTGCTTTCGTCTTGAAGTCAGACAATTGTTTTTCTAAAAGAAAACATCTGTTCCTCCAATCAATACTATCTTCCTCAAAGCAATCAGTTGCAGAAATTGAAGTTTGGTGATTTGGTGGTTTTTGGTGGCAAGAATTGGAAATACATGCACGGATATCATGTGATGCTTTTTTAACAGCCACATTTGACAGGTGGTCAGTTGACTGTTTTATTATTAGATCACATGAAGTATTTGCTTTTCCAAGTGAAGATGATTCAGAAATATTTGAATCATCCAAGGAGCTGATGTTTTTCACAGTAGACAAGAGAACCGATTCCAACTGCGTAAGCTCAGAAAAAACTTTAGCTGAGTCTGAACACATTAGTAGATCATTTTTTAGAAGTACATTTGATGACAGTGGCTGACAATATATTTTAGCTGAATCACAATCACTTTCAGAGGATTTATCTGCATCCAAAACAATGTCAAAAGTTTCTACCACTTTGACACCTTTCGAAGTCTGTATGTTTGTAGAACAATTACAATTCAGCAGAATGTTGTTAGCGTCTCCCTGAGGGACTGAAGATAACTTCGAAGAACTTCTTGAGTCGGTAGAAGCGTTTTTGCAGCGAGTGCCTGCAGGGAACAAGTCGTCTTTGCGATTTGAAATCTGTGCAATTAACTGGCTGTGTTGCTGAATCTGAGACAAAATTTTGTTGCTTCTACTAGGCGGGCTGACAGGAGTTTTTACATTCATCTTTATTAATTAATCTTAACTGACGATTACGACTTTACGGCACTTCTCCATCCTTCGAGTCCAAGAGTAGACCCGAACACCACGCTTCCTCGAGCTCTCACAACACCGAAATGCACCGGTAAATGCTTCTCAGCACTCACTATATCGCATGTTTGATGTGTGCGTGGTTAAAAATAGTTTCTGGGAAAACCAATAAGGCAAGTTTACAAAGCCTCACCAGGTGGCCTCTTTTTAAAAAAACACTTATTATTTAAAACAAAGAAACAAGTTTGGGGATACGGTTAGTGAATACCCATAGATATGTGAATACCAGTCTATTACTCTATTGTTTTATAATATAAAATTTCTATTATGCGAAGGATTTTAAACTAACTTCTCGATGAGCAAGAGACTTAACAAGTAAATTAAAAACGAATTTTTAAAACCCAATGCTTTTATATGTAATTAAAACACAAATTTTGCAATCAATTTTTTCTTATATTACTCTTTTATTTTATATTAAAGTCGAAATATCTTAATTATATCGAAATATCGAAATTAATTAAAATTGTAAAATTAATAATTGAATATTGCATTGTCTTCTATTTTGAGGGGAAAAAACTGGAAAACAAACTTTTTCTAAAACAATGTATAACTCGAAAACCAAAAATGAGGAGATTTTGAAATTTGGTATATAGATTCTTCTAGAAAAATAAAAAGATATGTGTTTCACCATTTTTTGAAAATTCGGTTTCCCGGACCTCAAATGTGGGTTGTAAATTTGGGTTATTTGGTTTTTAAAGTAACCTACTCAAAAACTGTGAATGCTACAGGAGTAAAAATTAGTATTTAGTTTCTACTCCAAAAATAATGAAATACGTGTTTTAGCATTTTTTGAAAATTTGGTTTTCAGGACTTCAAATGTGGGGTGGAAAAAATGGTTTCTTTTAATTTTTGAAGTAACTGCTACTCAAAAACTGTGAATGCTACAGATGTCAAAATTAGTATTTAGTTTCTACTCTAAATATACGTGTTTTGCCATTTTTGAAAATTTTGTTTTCAGGACTTCAAATGTGGGGTGGAAAATAGGGTTATTTGGTTTTTAAAGTAACTGCTACTCAACAACTGTAAATGCTACAGATGTCAAAATTAGTATTTAGTATTTACTCAAAAAATATTGATATAAGTGTTTCAACATTTTTAAAAATCTTGTTTCCAGGACCTCAAATGTGGGGTGGAAATAAGGATTATTTGATTTCAAAATAACTGTTACTCAAAAACTGTAAGTGCTACAAATGTAAAAATTAGTGTTTTGAAGTTTTGTGCCGGTTAAAAGTAGCTAAGTCCAGTTTATCACCGACTGGGCCAAGCCGTTATTTTAGAGTCTTCACACAGGCCAGGCCAAACCTTAAATCAAAGTGGAACGCGACGAGGTTTTTCAACAAGTATATAGATATTTTAGTGATTTTAGGGTCTTCAGTTGGGCCGGCCCAAACTTGAAGTCAAGGTGGGACTGCCGAAGTTTTTCATCAAGTATATAGAACTTCTAGGCCTGTAAGAATGGACCGGGCCTAATTCAGACGGGCTGTGCCGGGCCAGGAGTTTGGGTTTTTAAAACGGGCTGGGCTAAGTTGTCAACGGGCCGAGCCAAGACCTAAAAAATTGATCTCTACTATGGATGCATGGTTCAAACTCTCTAATTTCATGCGAGCGAAGCCGCTACGGGCTCTGCTAGTAAAATATATATCATTATATATCATCATTATAGAGGCGCTGGTGGCAGAGCGGTAGAGCGTTCGCCTGTCGATCATTAGGTCTGCAGTTCAAGCCTCACCGGCGTCACCAGCGTAACTCCCTTAAGCAAGGAGTTCACTCGCATTGCTAAAGGGGTAGGCGCCTATAAATGGCTGCCTCTGCAAAAAACCCTTCAGTGGCCTTGAAGTCCTTTAGGATTTACGCCACTCTAAATATTGTCAAACATTGTCAAACATTATTATACAAGCTGAATATTATTAGTGAGGCAGGTAAGCTAACCTATTGTGCATTTTTTATAAAAGCACCAAATTTTCTACAGAGGTAGTCCTACCTACTATGAACAAATTTGGATTTTTAAGCCAAAGCGTAACTGCGACGTGGCGGCCATTTTCCAAAATGACCGCCACGCCACGTGTTCCGATACGCAGCATGACCATAGAATCCCTATATCTTCTAAACCGCTCTTTCGATTTAAACGATTGAAATGTCTTTTTTTATATAATAGAAACACTAATAGTGAACGAGCGGTTCAGAAGATATAAGGATTCTAAGGTCATGTCGCGTATCGGAACACGTGGCGTGGCGGCCAATTTGGAAAATGGCCGCCACGGTCACAATGAGGCAGTTACGTTTTGGCTCAATATCCAAATTTGCTCATAATAGGTAGGACTAACTCTGTGGAAAATTTGGTGCTTTTATCGCACAATAGGTTTGTTTATCCAAGGTAAACAGCCCCGCTATAAAAACTATAATAAAAAAAAAATATTTCGGGAACGGGAAAACGAAAGCGACCGGTAGGTAGCGGGAAAGCTACCGGGAGCAGGAAAGCGACCGGTAGCGTGAAAGCAAGCGGGGAAGGAAAGAGGAGCGAAGAAAAACGATTGAAAAACCTCTAAAAACCCCGGAAACGGAAAAGTGACCGGTAGGTAGCGGGAGAGCAACTGGGAGCGAGAAAGCGACTGGGAGCGGGAAAGCGACTGGGAGCGGGAAAGCGACTGGGAGCGGAATAACAACCAGGAGCGGGAAAGCGACCGTGAGTGAGAAAACGACCGGGAGCGGGAAACAACCGAGAACGGGAAAGCGACCGAGAGCGGGAAAGCGACCGAAAGCGAGGAAGCGACCGAGAGCGGGAAAGCAACCGAGAGCGGGAAAGCAACCGGGAGCGGGAAAGCAGCCGGTAGCGAGAGTGCAAACGGGGAAGGAAAAGGAGCAATAGAAAAACGATAGAAAAACCTCTAAAACCCCCGGGCGCGGGAAAGCAAGCAAAAACAGGAAACCAAACACACATAAGAGCAAACGAAAACGGGAGAGTACGCGGGAACGGGAAAGGAAGCGGAAACTGGAAAGCAAGCGGGAACGGAGAGCAAGCGGGAAAACAAGCGGAAACGGGATAGTAAACAAGAACAAGAGAACAAGCGGGAACGGGAGAGCAAACGGGAACGGGAGAGCAAGCGTGGTCAGTTAATATATATATATAGATAGAGCAAGCGAGAACGGGAGAGCAAACGGAAACGGAAGAGCAAACAGGAACGGGAAATCAAGCGGGAACTTAGAGCAAGCGGGAATGGAGAGCAAGCGGGAACGGGAGAGAGGGCGGGAACTGGGGGAGAGCAAACGGGAACGGGAAAGCAAGCGGGAACGGGAGAGCAAGCAGGAACGGAGAACAAGCAAGAACGGAGAGCAAATGGAACGAAAAAACAAGCGGAAACGGGACAGTAAACAGGAACAGGAGAGCAAGCGAGAACGGGAGAGCAAACGGCAACGGGAGAGCAAGCGGGGTCAGCTAGTATATATATATAAATTAAATGTTTTAAATATATTATTGTGTTTAAAAATATAATAATTTTTAAAAAACTCAATGATTTTTGTTTGTGTGTTTTTGGACGAGCCAAAATCTGTTGTCTATGTTTATTGTGGTCAACATTTTACTCACGCCCTTTATTTATTCATAGATTCATTTTTAGCTCAATTCATTTTTTTTATCTAAATTCTGACTTGTCTCAAAGATTTCGTAGTAATGCCTTTACGGTTTTTGATTAGGTACGTATTGTTTGTTGGTTTTTTTACTGTAAATTTTACATATAAAGATGAGGCGAACATTATATTGTCATTATAATTATAACTTATTAAAAATTAATAAAAATGGCCGTGGTACTCCGTGCTAAGCCGTAGTTAGTATAATTTTTATAACGACAATTTTCTAAACAATATTTATAAAAAATGCTTAATACATGGCTTAAGGTGTGAACTTAGATTATGATGATAAATGTTAACCAAAAATCCCTGCATTTACAATTTGTTTAAGTTTAAAAGTATAAATATTTTTTTTATGATAGTTCAAGTTTATAGTCCTGGGGCTGTGCTATACATAGTTCTCCCAGCAAAACGAAACTTAAACGAGTCTGGCTCAAGGCGGCTTGTCCAATCGTATCCTCCTCAGTGCTTGTTTACGTTTGTTTTTGCTGGGAAAAATTCGTATAGGGTCCGACGTTTTATTCGATAATTTTTTTATTTATTAAGTTATAGAAACGAGAGTTACATCATTGGGATGCTGCTGACAAATGTGAGAGTGTAGGTATTGAAATTACTGTTATTTGGAAAGTTTGAAATTGCTTCTACAAATGCCAACGAGGCTGAGGCTCAGAGCAGTTTGGCTAAGGATTTTGTGTTTTAGTGGTGGCTTGCAGAAATGGAGCTAAAACTTCAGAAAGTCGGACATTATGCATTGACGATAATCCTGTGTTTAAAAAATTGACAAATGGTAAAAATTCGGAAACTGACTGTGTTGTACAGTTGCAATTGCGGTGGCGTGGAACTGTCTGTGGCCTAGTGGGAGCCCGCTGTGATCGTCAGTCTTGTGTAAAGAGATTGAGATGTAACGATTTTGGCGTTGTGTTCACACAGGCTCCAGCGAGACTGGAAGAGACTGTGTCATACAGGCAAAAGAATTGACCATGTCGTTTGTGAATTGCAGTCAAGGCCACCAGTGAAGGTGAAGATGAAGGCAATCTGTGTTCATGGCCTTGCCAGGTGTTTTGGAGGTGACTGCTGCTCGGGATGAACAGAATTAAGGAGGGGTAGTGGAATATTATTATCAATGATTCATTATCAATTACTGCATGTCGACTTCATGAAATCAAGAAATTATTTTAAGGTAGAAAAAGACACGTATCAAGATTTAATTTCTTTATCTTTCAATAAACTAGAAAATCATTCCAGATAACCACCCTGTATACGATTAACAATATTGTAAATATATATTTAATTATTTATGTTGGCTGGTTCCGCTTGTTGTTATGATGACCATGCCGTGAAAAGTTTTAGACCTTGTTTGTTGTAAAATAAAGCTTCCAAGACTTTTAATTTAAAAATTAAAATAAACACCTAGATTTAGGTAAGACACCTGATGTAATCAAAATTATTTTATTATTTCAAATGCAAACATGAGAGGTTCAGGAAGATTACATTAAAGTGAACTTTTTATAGATTCTAGGACTGTTCATCAAAGGACGATTCATCAAAGGACTGTTCATCAAGGACTATTCATCAAAAGACTATTCATCAAAGGACTATTCATCAAGAGGATGGTTCATCATAAGGACTGTTCATCTAATGTCTATTCATCAAGCGGACTATTTATCAAAAAAAATTAAGAAAATTGTTTAAGATGTTATTTTCAACCAAAATATTTTACCAAAATGTAGAGTAATTTATATCAAATTTACAGAGCTACTGTGCTTGCATCCAAATATTTCATACTTTATAATAGAACTAGCAGGGTAACCGTCGTTGCCCGGGGTTTTTAGAGGTTTTTCAATCGTTTTTCTCTCTCGCTCCCGTTTCTTTGCCCACTTGCTCTTACGCTCCTTGTCGCTCTCTTTTCCCGCTCCCGGTTGCCTTACCGATCCCGATCGCTTTCCCGCTTCCGGTCACAGCACCAGAAAAACTAAATTTGACTGTTTTCGTAAACCGTATATGTACACATTCACCAAAGGCCACAAACACATCAAAGTATTACGCATGCTTGCCGCACGCTATGTCATATCTGGCATCGGTCGTTTAACACCAAGGGGCCACGCTTCAAAGACACTTATGCCTCGAGCAATCAACAAGTTTGTAGAAGAAATTGCTGTAATATACAACAATTTTATTCGTCACATACAGTGAATAAAATAACTGAACAAGAAATAACGTCAAGATCTTAAGATCAAACGAGCAAAAAACAATTGAATAAAAAGTTTAAATAAAACTGCCTTCAACTGTTCGTACAAACTGTAGTTTTATACACACTCAAACACCCAGATATCATACACCTAAAAAATCACTAACATCCGGTCTACCACTTCTGCCAAACTTCAAAGAGACGCACACGCTCGCTTTAGCGAGGTCAGGAAAGGTCATTTCAAAGAGACGCTTACGCTCGTCGATAAATCCACCAGACTCAGATTTCATGCATACTTCAAATAAAAACTAAATACATTGGAAATTATTTAATTGATATAAAAACTTATTTTGTTTTTTTAATAAAAGTAGCGGTAGCGAATAGTGCCGAGAACAGCTAAAAATGTAGCGGCGCTGCCATCAACGATCTTGTCAGCCAATAGTACCGCTCTTAACAACCCTGGTTGCCATCACTATTTTTTTTAAATTACTGATATGTTTAAAATTTATTTTATTAAAGATGAAGATTTGTCTTTTAAAAATACATCAAATTACTTTACGCTGAAAATATCTTGGTTATATACTGATAAAGGTTGTTGATATTGGCTTCAAAATTTGATGAATAGTCCTCTTGATGAATAGACTTTAGATGAACAGTCCTTATGATGAACAGTCCTCTTGATGAATAGTCCTTTGATGAATAGTCCCTTGATGAACAGTCCTTGATGAACAGTCCCTTGATGAATCGTCCTTTGATGAAAAGTCCGCATACCCTTTTTACATGCTATAGCAGACTATTAACAAATAAATGACAATAAAAGCATGTTTCTACAACTAATCAGTGTTGGGTAGGATTTGAAATCAAATGATTTCAAATCACGATTTAAAATCAACATATCGATTTTTGATTTGAAATTTTATCATGTGATTTTGATTTGAAATCATTTTTTGATGATTTTCGATTTTATTTTATCCAAAAATCAAAATCATAAAATATTTTTTCTATGCTGCTATTCCATTGCCAAGCCAACAATCGCTTTGAGCGGTAACTTATACGAATAGTTTTTATTAACAACATGGCCGATGATATAGATTGTAATTTGACCAGCATAACAATGTATTATTTGCCTTTGTTATAATCGAAAGATTGTTTTGTTCTGCAGGTTTAATTGAAACTCCCAGACGAAACAGATTAACTAATTCAATGTTTGAAAAATTGTTACTTTTAAAAATAATTAAACAATAGTTACATTTGATTGTTTAAATGATTTTAGATCCAATTTGATTAAAAACATCTACATACATAATTTCCTATGTCTGTATGTAAAAATGTATGTATGTATGATGTTAGCAATCTCACATAACGCGGCAGCCGCAGAGGTCAGCCTTAAGCAGTTGCTAAAATTAGTGTGCGCAGGCGTGTAATAAAAGTTGTACAGTATCAGTCCTAAAGATCAAAAACGTTTTTCTTAAGTTTATTATGCAAGAGGTTGTCCGATTGCATGTAATAAAGTTATTATGCAATTGTACACTGTCAGTCCTAAACAAGGATGTCTTGATATAACAACTGGATGTACAACCTACTCTATTAGGCCTAATGTTTTATTGCTTCTTATATCATAATTATAAATAAATTGATGTAACAAACTACAAAAGCATCAGTAGTTATATCATACTTCTAAAAATCTTGATGTAACTATGACGTAATTGGCTATATTGTCTTGGCCTACTAGAGTAGGTTGTGGATCCAGTTGTTATATCAAGATATCCTTGGTCCTAAAGATCCAAAAAGTTTTTCCTAAGCTTATTATGCAAGAGGTTATCCGATTGCATCAAACATAATGCCGGATTTATTGTTCAAAAGAAAATATCGCTAGATATTGAAGCTGTCTTACGTAGGCATGACATGAAATTTAGTGATTTTAATTTCCTCGAACCAGGTATGATCCAATGCATTTAATAATGGTAGAGAAGGAAAACATTCTTTATTCAATACCTGACAGTTTGATAAAAACAAAAAACTGCCATATTTCTTCTAGTAATTTAATAAACAAAACTATGTTAAATTAAACTAAACCGTGTATTAATAAATCATAAAAAAAATGATTTTGATTTGATGATTTGAAATACTTTTTAAAAGTGATTTGATTTGAAATCATTTCATAATTAATGATTTTGATTTGAAATCATATTTTTTTGATGATTTTGATTTTAATTTCAAATCTTTTCAAAAATGATTTTACCCCACACTGCTTCTAATAAATAGGTAGGTAAGGAACGATACATAACTAACTTCAATTTTCCACATGTTCACAAGTATTTTAATGTAATCAATTTTTTGGGATGAATAAGTTGCCAGCAATAAGCAACAACATGGCACCACATTAGTGAAATACGAAATCCACAGGCCAATGTTTTTTTCAATATTAGTTCAAGTTCTGTATCATATGTTGGGTGCAATAATACTACATTCCCTTTTTCAGGATCATTATTTTGTGTATTTGTGTGGACACCTAAAGTGACTTTAGTTCTTAAAAATGTGTAATATTTTACATTTACAAATCAAAACACTTTTTGTATATATTTGTTTATCATTAAATATGAATTTTAAAATCTAATTTGAGGATCTATAACTATCATTTAGGTATTTTCTCAATTCTGAAAAGTTAATACAACAGGTATGCTGTATTAAATAATTTACATAGAATTTTAAAGTACTATTGGTCTTGATTTTAATTTTTTTTATATTTGTAGCTGTCTGAATCTTATCCTATGAGAAGAGCTGCTCAATTGACTGCGTATTTATTCTTCAAAAGTAAAGCTATTGGTGGGTATTGTCTTTCAAATTTAAATTTGATGTGTTACTCAAAGAAATACACATGCCAATTTTATATCTGAATAAGAATCAGTGCTGCTTAATACCTTTCCTTTCTGTGAAAATCGGTTTTTTTCTTCTGAGTCTAGATTTAAGTGATTTTTTTGTTTTTTTTTATTTTAAAAATGCAAAAGAGGAAATTAAATCAAACCAGACTCAAGAATTGTTATTAGGAACTTAATAACAAGCCAAATGAGAAAGTGAAATTAGATTAAATCAATCTCTTTTATGTGAGTTTAATGTAATGCAACTGAAAAACTGAGTTTGTTTTTAAAGCTCAGGATTGGGATTTTCATTTCTCAAAACACTGGGTTCGATTTTCAAATTTTCAAAGTTTTTATATATATTGTTGTGTTCAACACACCCCAACAAAATCGCTTACCAAGCACTGTTTTTTGGCAGTGGCAGTGGCACAGATGGTAAGGTAGTTAGCATGATGCGAGGTGGTGTTGCCGATCCGACAGTCGTTGGTTCGAGCCTGAAGTTGAGATATTTATATTTGCGTTATTTCATGGTGGATTGTAAGCCATCCAAGTTTCTGATATATGTGGCTCGTAAAAACATCAACGTTGTGTTTCCTTATAATATATATATACACCATATTTTTTCACATATAACATGCATCTAGGAAGGCTTGGGGAGGGGCTAAAAAAGATGTGGCTTTATAAATAAACACCCCTTGATTGGTAAAATGTGTATATATATATATATATCTATATATATAAAAGAACATGTCCTGACTGACTGACTGACTGACTGACAGATGACTGACTGATAATCAACACAGAGCTCAAACGCCTCATCCTAGGAACGTGAAATTTGGAACTTATATTACTTTTATAGCGTAAACATCCGCTAAGAAAGGCTTTTTGAAAATTTTGCTCCTGAGGGGAAAAAACTGGAAAACAAACGTTTTTCTAAAACAATGTATATCTCGAAAACCAAAAATGAGGAGATTTTGAAATTTGGTATATAGATTCTTTTTGAAAAATAAAAAGATACGTGTTTCACCATTTTTTGAAAATTCGGTTTCCCGGACCTCAAATGTGGGTTGGAAAATTGGGTTATTTGGTTTTTAAAGTAGCTTCTACTCAAAACCTGTTACTGCTACAGGAGTAAAAAATATATTTAGTTTCTACTCCAAAAATAATGAAACACGTGTTTTAGCATTTTTTGAAAATTTGGTTTCCAGGACTTCAAATGTGGGGTGGAAAATAGGGCTAATTGTCTTTTTTAGTAACTCCTACTCAAAAACAGTAAATACCACAGATGTAAAAATTATTATTTAGTTTCTTTTCTAAAAATAAAGATATACGTGCTTTACCATTTTTTACAAATTTGGTTTCCAGGACCTCAAATGTGGGTTGGAAAATTGGGTTATTTGGTTTTTAAAGTAACTTCTACTCAAAAACTGTTAATGTTACAAAAGTAAAAATTAGTATTTAGTTTCTACTCTAAAAATAATGATATACGGGTTTCACAATTTATTGAAAATTTGGTTTCCAGGACTTCAAATGTGGGGTGGAAAATAGGGTTATTTGGTTTTTAAAGTAACTGCTACTCAACAACTGTAATTGCCACAGATGTAAAAATTAATACTTAGTATCTTCTCAAAAAAAAAAGATATACGTGTTTCATCATTTTTTGGGTTATTTGGTTTTTAAAGTAGCTGCTACTCAAAAACTGTTAATGCTACAGAAGTAAAAATTAGCATTTAGTTTCTACTCCAAAAATAATGAAATACGTCTTTTAGCATTTTTTGAAAATTTGGTTTCCAGGACCTCAAATGTGGGGTGGAAATAAGGGTTATTTGATTTTAAAATAACTGCTACTCAAAAACTGTAAGTGCTACAAATGTACAAATTAGTATTTTGAAGTTTTGTGCCGGTTAAAAGTAGCTAAGTCCAGTTTATCATCGGCGGGCCAAGCCGTTATTTTAGAGTCTTCACACGGGCCAGGCCAAACCTTAAATCAAAGTGGGACGGGCCGAGGCTTTTCACTAAGTATATAGATATTTTAGTGATTTTAGGGTCTTCAGTTTGGCCGGGCCAAACCTGAGGTCAAGGTGGGACGGGCCGAAGTTTTTCATCAAGTATATAGAACTTCTAGGCCTGTAAAAATGGGCCGGGCCTTATTCAGATGGGCTGTGCCGGGCCAGGAGTTTGGGTTTTTAAAACGGGCTGGGCTAATTTGTCGACGGGCCGAGCCGAGACCTAAAAAAATGATCTCTACTATGGATGCACGGTTCAAACTCTCTAATTTCATGCGAGCGAAGCCGCTACGGGCACTGCTAGTATATATATATATATATTATTTAAAATACATTTAAAGTATTTACATTTTCTATTAATAGAGCAACATTCTTTTTTATGACCTTTCCAGGTATGTTAGAGTGCGCATTATATGCGAAAAATATGGTATATATAATATATATATATATATATATATATATATATATATATATATATATATATATATATATATCTTTTTCCCTATTCTCTTTAATGTACACTACTCAAAGTGGTTTTTCATATGCTTATTAAAACTCAAATTAGTTTAGAGCAGGAAAGGTATTATAAAACATTAAATCTTTAATTAGTCTTAAATTTGTACATATTTTAACAGGTGAAGCAAATATAAAAAAGCTGAAAGATTCAAAGTCTATACATCAAGCCAAATCTTTTCGTGACAACATCGCTAAAGACGTAAAAGAAGGTTTAGAAAAGTTAAAAAAGAAATAGTTGCTCAGGTCGATCATGGAAGTTCATGTCGATGAATCTGTTTGTAAAATTTGTTTACAAAAAATGTCAAAATATAAATGTCCAAAGTGTTTTTTGAGTTATTGTTCTCTTGACTGTTATAAAAGTGAAACTCATGCTCAATGCTCTGAAGGTTTTTATAAGCAATGTTTTATGGATGGTCTGAAAGAAAGAGGTGTAGACAACTGTGAACAAAAGAAATTTAATGAAATGCTAACAAGACTTCAACAGCAATTCAATATGGATGAAGACGAACATAATGAAACTCTCAATGAGGATGAGGTTTGCCATGTTCTTAGTCATTTAGATGAAAAAAGTAGATTGTTGTGGGAAAAATTGGAAAGTCAGGAAAAGAAAACATTTTTGGAGTTGCAGTCAAAAGGTGAATTGGCATCCTTTATAACTCTTTGGGAACCATGGTGGATTCAAAGTTCATCAGCTCTCATTGAGGATTCAGTTGAAATCAACAAGATGCTGGAAAGAATTCCTACAATACGAAAATGCCAGAGTTTTCACGCGCTCATGCCTAGCAAGAAACCATCAGAGAAAATTTGCTATAGCATTTTAAATGTTTTGTATGGATATGCTTACATCTCTCGACTTTACAATGGAGATATCAGTGATTTACTATTTGAAGCAACACAAGGGCTGTTTTGCATATCATCAGCATTTGGGGATTCTGTTTTTTCAGATGCAGCTTTGTCATTGAATCACTGCATCATGTCGTTGACATTGGGACAAACAGCCGAAGAATATTTTGTTTCAAAGCAATTTTCAATTGCAGTCATTCAAGATGTGCTTAGCATTGTAAGGGGACCAAACCGTTTCAATGTGACTTTATTCATGGAAGCTGCATTATCTCATTGTATAGATATTGTTCACAAAGTAGCAAAATCTCTGCATAGAGAAGAACACAGAGAAAAATGCAAGCATTTCAAGACAGTTTCAAATGCGGATTTGAAGAAATTGTTTTTAAAAGCAGTTAAGAAATTGGAATTTTTTATCAGTTGGATTAAGGAGCATGGGGGTTGCATGGTTTTTCTTGAACCAGTTATTGAGCAGGAGTTTCATAGTCAACTTTTGTCTTTGTCCGAAATTGAAAAGGATGAAAATGTGGTGAAGGAAGCTTTGAACAAGGACAGATACTCTTTAGTTTCTGATCACAAAAAAATAAATGATGCTTAAATTTTATGCCCAAGTTATTCACAAGGATCATTTTTATCTGACAGTTTGTATTTAAAAGTTATAGTAAACTTTGTTTTGAAATTCAGGACATGATTGGTTTAGAAGGATTAATTTCTTAATATGAGTAGGTACAGGAAGTGTTTCATCCAGACCTCTTGACTTTGGCAGGTTATTTGAAGTTTAGGGGCGTGGGTAATAGTCATAGTGGCAAATATTTCAATTAGGCTTTTCCCAAATTTTCTCTACAAAATCAAGTTTTAAATGGTGACCTGGGGCATCATCTTTTCGCCAATTATATATTCACGTGAATAATTCAAACGTTTTATTTTTTGTCAATTATTTGGTTTTGTAATGTTTATGTATTTATTGATAAATGAACGATTATTAAACTGATAAAATTAAACATGTCAGCTTTGATGAGCTTTGGCTGGCAAGTTATAAGTTGCCTACGCATATTATTGGATATTCAATTTATTTGGTTGTTCATAAACGATGAGGCGTTTGCCTCAATATCAAGAACAAGCAGGTTTGCAGTGCTTTCCTATTGTGCTCTTGTTTCTAATTCAACCTTCTCAATTAAATTTCCAGTGGCATAGCGTAGGTCATGCAAAGCCCTCCCCCTAGAAGATATTTTGCCCCTTGGAAAATTTTGAGATAGGTATTTCATTAAACTTTAAAAACCTGTCAACCGTTACACAAGTACATGGCTGGATAAAGCAGCGTATTTCGCCTCCCAAAATTCAAAGATGTGTATGGGAGATGTCGGATACTTGATCTCTGGGGCACAAATCATTTGACAATAACGTAATTTCTAAATATATATATTAAACTAGCGGGGTACCAGGAGTTGCTCGGGGTTTTATAGGTTTTTCTAATGTTTGTCTTTCTCGCTCCCGTTTCCATCCCGCTTGCACTCCCGCTCCCGGTCGTTATCCGTTCCCTGTCGCTTTCCCGCTCACTCTTTCGCTCTCAGTTGCCCCCCCCCCTAGATTTTATACTGCATGCATACAAACATACATACATACATTCATTCAAACATATATACATACATACTCCCGTTCCCGCTCGCGCTCATTTTCTCTTTTCCACTCTTTCCTAACTTCTTTTAACCCATAAAACGTAAAATAGATTTACAAGAAGTTGTTAGAAGCCTTCAAACGTTGTGACGTAAGTTAAAGTTAAATTTTATTACACAAATTACCTTTGATGGTCGTACATAGGCACTTTCAGCCTGGAAAGTTTTTTGGCCCACCTGAGCCGGGAGATGAGAGTCCAAACCTTCTTAACATTCTTTCCCTGTATGAGAACTACCTCCTTGCCAAATGTCATCAAGATTCCTCTCTCGCTCCGCTCATTTTGTGACCGATTTCAAATTTTTTCCCACAAAAACCTTCTACCATTGCCGCTTAAGCTTGTGTAAAAATTGCACTACGATCGGATGAATGGTGTAGCAATGCATAAAGGACATCTATACTTACATACATAATCTCATTTATATATATAGATTCCCGCTCGCTCTCCCGCTCCGCTCATTTGGTGCCTGAATTCAATTTTTTCACAACTTTTTGTTCTTGTATGAGAACAACCTCCTTGCCAAATTTCATCAGGATCGCTCCAGCGGTTTGGATTTCTATAAAGGACAAACTCACACACACAGACAGTCATTTATATATATATATATATATATATATATATATATATATATATATATATATATACTAGCGGGGGCACCCGGGGTTTTTAGAGGTTTTTCTAATGTTTGTCTCTCTCGCTCCCGTTTCCTTCTCTGCTTTCGCGTTCCCGGTCGCTTTCAAAGGTAATTTGTGTAATATATATATATATATATATATATATATATATATATATATATATATATATATATATATATATATATATATATATATATATATATATATATATATTAGCGGGGGCATCCGGCGTTGCCCGGGGTTTTTAGAGGTTTTCTAATGTTTGTCTCTCTCTCCCGTTTCCTTCTCTGCGTTCCCGGTCGCTTTTCCGCTCCCGGTTGCTTTCCCGTTCTCGGTCGCTTTCCCTTTCCCGCTCTATCTTTCGCTCTCAGTTGGCTTCCCGTTTTCGCTCATTTATGTATATATATATATATATATATATTTTCTTTTTGGCATGCTCTGTTAAAAATGATAGACCACTTTGCGTTGATACGTTTTTTCACCAAGCTTTCAAAATCTCTTGAATTCATGATAACTCCGCTTTTTAAATAGATTTATTAAAAACGAGGGCTGACCGATCGGTTTCGCAGAAAAGCATCTTCGGAGCCCTTTAAATTAAGAAGTTAAAATGTATTTACTATAATGCGAAAATAGAATGAAACTATAAAACGACAAGAATAAACGTTAATGAAAACTGAAATAGAAAAACAACGTATGGAAAGTGGAAAGCAAGATATAAAAGGTAGGTAACTAACGTACAAGATTAGTAAAAACCGAAGCGGAAAATAATTGTAAACAAAACGAAAACATGGCGATAGTGGCCGCAGCGCAGGTATTTACGCAACTATGCGCTAGGTAATTGTTGTCAGGTGCACGCAATCAGGCTAGGTACGTCTACCGCGTCGTATTGTTATATTAACGTTGTTGACAAGTCGAGCGAATAGCTGGAAAGAAGACACGGACTCCACCGGAAGACGGTCATCGGACAAGTCACCAACGCCGCGGCCACTCACACTTTCCGGACTGGAGTTATCACGTGATGGGGATCCAATCTCAGGCAGTCAATTCATTGCCGACGAGTTGGAGGCTGCTGAAGAGAAGTTTTCTATATTAGATCAAAGATATGACCAATGTTTGACAACACTTTCCGAGGAAAATAACAGCCTGCAACAGCAAATAAAATTATTTTCTGATAACTACGACGCTAAAAAAAGAAACGCCATAACCGATAAATTGTCTAGACTTTATGGCGACCACTATCTCTTGAAAAACAACGTTCTACACTATGTTAATCTGTCTGATTACTCCTTAAATAAAGACGAAACTGACTTTCTACAGCTGGGTTTCAACTGCCACATTGGTAGCCGTTACAATCCTCTCATTAAACAAACCGAACTTGAAATTGTATACGAGCAGATTTTACATTTGGCTGTTAGCCGCCGTGTAATCGTAAATCCTGGTTTCGAGGCATTTCTTCGTGCTGAAAGCCACTTGCATAGAAATAGAAAACTTTCAACTCTTCCAAAACGTCTCATAGAAGCTCATAAATCTATTAAAAGTAATCCCGACATCGTTTTAAGAAAATCTGACAAGTCATCTACTTACGTTGTCTTGAATAAAGTTGATTATTTTAATAAACTCAATTCTATTCTATCCGACGACACTAAGTTTCGAAAAATCAAACGCGATCCAACTTCTTTAATTAAAAAAGAAGCCAACAGGCTCATTGGACTCGCTAATTCTGACTTACAGGATAAAAAGATTTCTCAGATTATTGGCGATTATTCTCCAGCTTATCTCTATGGTAACGTCAAACTCCATAAACCCGACCATCCATTGAGGCCAATCATATCCCAATGTCCTACACCAACTTACCAATTAGCCAAAACGATCAACAAAATAATAACTCCTTATCTTCCTAGTCGCTACTCTTTGAAATCAACGAATGACTTTATTGGATTGCTTAGAACTGTTAAAAACTGTGATGGGCTTTTGGCTTCTCTCGACGTTGAAAGTCTGTTCACTAACGTTCCAGTCAGAAAAACAATCGATATCATCATAGATTGTGTTTACGAAAACCCATCGCTAAAGGCACCTTCTATCAATAAACAAACGTTGAAGAAGATTTTGTCCTTATGCACCCTTGATACTCCTTTTCGTCATCCTAACGGTGAACTTTACGTTCAATTAGACGGCGTCGCAATGGGCTCACCCCTCGGACCCACGTTCGCTGAATTTTATATGAGTCACCTTGAAAACAAGGTTTTCAGTACGTTTACAAAACCTTTGTTATACGCTCGTTACGTCGATGATATTATCGTTCTATGTCAGGACGTATCATATCTCGAAAAACTACAACAACAACTACAACTAAACTCCGTTCTAAAGTTCACAACGGAGGTCAGCAATTTTAACAAGCAGTTGGCGTACCTTGATCTTCTGCTCACGCAAACCGAACACGGTTTTAGATCAACTGTATACACAAAACCAACAACTGGTGGCGATTGTCTAAGCGGCGATAGTTACTGCCCTGAAAGGTACAAAACCAGTGTAATTACCGGTTATCTAAATCGTGCCTACAACTACTCTGACAATTGGAACGACTTTGATGCTGAACTCAAAAGAATAAAAGCTCTCCTTATTAACAACAATTTCTCAAATACAATGGTCGATGAAACTATAAAAAAGTTCGTCGCTGGAAAAGTTAATAACTCAGCAACCACAGAGCAATCTAAGAGGTCATTCATTCCCATCTTCTATCGTGCTCAAATGCACGACAACTACAAACAGGATGAAAAAGTATTAAGAAATATAATCTATGACAACGTTAAAGTTTCCAATCCTTCATCTGAGGAGTTAAAACTGCACATCTACTACAAAAACTTGAAAACCCATAACCTGGTTCTGAGAAATAGCCCTATTAACGGCGGCGTTTTGCAGAGAAAAAACGTCGTCTACAAGTTTACTTGCCCATACGCTCACAATAATCTTGAAACCTACATCGGCCACACTCGGACAACACTCTCTCGCCGTCTGACGATGCACACACAGGGTGGGAGTCTACACGCGCATTTTATCAAATTCCACGGCTCTAAGCCAAACCAAAAAATGCTTCGCGACAACACCGAGGTTGTCTCTTACGACCCTGATCCTAATCGTCTCAAAATTAAAGAGGCGTTGATGATCTCTCAGCAACGACCTAGCATAAATATCCACGACGACAAGTTCGGACGTACCTTGCTGCTACATTGTGGTGCAGACGGCGGCTGTGCTAACGTCTATCCCGTCACTCATAACTCCGCAAGTGAAACGACTTCGCGCGCGGACGAGCCACGCCATACTTCGAATGTGTGCGCTCACTCCCATGTTTCAAAAGTCGGTGGTGAGGTGGTTTCTACTTCCTGTGGCGACAGACCAGTCGACCCTGTAATCACCACTTGCCTTCCGTCTGCCGACGTTCTTGGCAACATCGACCAAGATCTAGCCGTATGCAGCGAAGACAATTCCGCTTCTTGTAGCGACCAAGAAGTTGATACTCCAATTACCGTTAGCCATCAAACTACAGATGTTCTTAATGAAGTTAAAGAAGTTCAGATGGCCACCGGCGAAAACAATTCCGTTTCTTTTGGCGACCCAGAAGAAGACACTCTAATCGCCATTTGTTCTCTGACTCCGACAACCGATGTTCTTAACAATGTTCATCTGGTTTCATCGGCGAGCGGCGAGGACAACTTTATTTCTCGTGGCAACCAAGGAGTCGGCCCTCTTACTCCTGCTCACCTTCCGATCGCTGACGTCGTCGGCAATGATGGCCAGGGCCTGTGTCCCGTCCATGGATCCCCATCACGTGATAACTCCAGTCCGGAAAGTGTGAGTGGCCGCGGCGTTGGTGACTTGTCCGATGACCGTCTTCCGGTGGAGTCCGTGTCTTCTTTCCAGCTATTCGCTCGACTTGTCAACAACGTTAATATAACAATACGACGCGGTAGACGTACCTAGCCTGATTGCGTGCACCTGACAACAATTACCTAGCGCATAGTTGCGTAAATACCTGCGCTGCGGCCACTATCGCCATGTTTTCGTTTTGTTTACAATTATTTTCCGCTTCGGTTTTTACTAATCTTGTACGTTAGTTACCTACCTTTTATATCTTGCTTTCCACTTTCCATACGTTGTTTTTCTATTTCAGTTTTCATTAACGTTTATTCTTGTCGTTTTATAGTTTCATTCTATTTTCGCATTATAGTAAATACATTTTAACTTCTTAATTTAAAGGGCTCCGAAGATGCTTTTCTGCGAAACCGATCGGTCAGCCCTCGTTTTTAATAAATCTATTTAAAAAGCGGAGTTATCATGAATTCAAGAGATTTTGAAAGCTTGGTGAAAAAACGTATCAACGCAAAGTGGTCTATCATTTTTAACAGAGCATGCCAAAAAGAAAACATTACGCCGAAATACGTTCAATATATATATATATATATGTATATATATATATATATATATATATATATATATATATATATATATATATAGTTTCCGCTCGCTCACCCGCTCCGCTCAGTGTGTGACGGATTTCAATTTTTTTTTCTCTATATTTGATTCCCCTTGACTCTCAAGGTTGTGTGAAAATTTCATTACGATCGGATGAATGGTGTAGCAATGCATAAAAGAAATACATAAAAACATTCATATATATATATATACATATATATATATATATATATATATATATATATATATATATATATATATACTAGCAGTGCCCGTAGCGGCTTCGCTCGCATGAAATTAGAGAGTTTGAACCGTGCATCCATAGTAGAGATCAATTTTTTAGGTCTCGGCTCGGCCCGTCGACAACTTAGCCCAGCCCGTTTTAAAAACCCAAACTCCTGGCCCGGCACAGCCCGTCTGAATTAGGCCGGCCCATTCTTACAGGCTTAGAAGTTCTATATACTTGATGAAAAACTTCGGCCCGTCCCACCTTGACTTCAGGTTTGGCCCGGCCCAACTGAAGACCCTAAAATCACTAAAAAATCTATATACTTGGTGAAAAACCTCGGCCCGTTCCACTTTGATTTAAGGTTTGGCCTGGCCCGTGTGAAGACTCTAAAATAACGGCTTGGCCCGGCCGGTGATAAACTGAACTTAGCTACTTTTAACCGGCACAAAACTTCAAAATGCTAATTTTTACATTTGTAGCACTTACAGTTTTTGAGTAGCAGTTATTTTGAAATCAAATAACCCCTTTTTCCACCCCACATTTGATGTCCTGGAAACCAAATTTTTAAAAAAATGTTGAAACACTTATATCATAATTTTTTGAGTAAATACTAAATACTAATTTTGACATCTGTAGCATTCACAGTTTTTGAGTAGCAGTTACTTTAAAAACCAAAGAAACCTTTTTTCCACCCCACATTTGAGTTCCTGAAAACCAAAATTTCAAAAAATGGTGAAACACATATATCCTTATTTTTAGAGTAGAAAATAAATACTAATTTTTACTTTTGTAGCATTAACAGTTTTTGAGTAGAAGCTACTTTAAAAACCAAATAACCCAATTTTCCAACCCACATTTGACGTCCGGGAATCCAAATTTGTAAAAAATGGTGAAACACGTATATCTTTATTTTTAGAAAAGAAACTAAATAATAATTTTTAATCTGTGGTATTTACTGTTTTTGAGTAGCAGTTACTATAAAAGACAATTAGCCCTATTTTCCACCCCACATTTGAAGTCCTGGAAACCAAATTTTCAAAAAATGCTAAAACACGTATTTCATTATTTTTGGAGTAGAAACTAAATACTAATTTTTACTCCTGTAGCATTAACAGTTTTTGAGTAGAAGCTACTTTAAAAACCAAATAACCCAATTTTCCAACCCACATTTGAGGTCCGGGAAACCGAATTTTCAAAAAATGGTGAAACACGTATCTTTTTATTTTTGAAAAAGAATCTATTTACCAAATTTCAGAAAAAAATTTTAGAAAAAATTTTTAGAAAAAAGTTTGTTTTCCAGTTTTTTCCCCTCAGGAGCAAAATTTTCAAAAATCCTTTCTTAGCGGATGTTTACGCTATAAAAGTAATATAAGTTCCAAATTTCACGTTCCTAGGATGAGGCGTTTGAGCTCGGCGTTGATTATCAGTCAGTCAGGACATGTTCTTTTATATATATAGATATATATATAGTTCCCGCTCGTTCACCCGCTCCACTCCGCTCATTTTGTGACGGATTTCAAATTTTTTTCTCTATATTTGAAATCCGTCAAAAAATGAGCGGAGTGGAGCGGGTGAGCGATGGGGAACTATATATATATATATGTATGTGCGTATGTATGTGTGTATGTATGTATGTGTATGTGCATGTATGTGTGTCTGTGTGTGTGTTTATGTATGTACTAGCGGAGATACCCGGCGTTGCCCGGGTTTTTTAGAGGTTTTTCTAATGTTTGTCTCTTTCTCTCCCGTTTCCTTTCCCACCTGCTTTCCCACTCCTGTTCGCTTTTCCGCTCCCGGTCGCCTTCCCGCTCCCGGTCGTTTTCCCGTTCCCGCTCACGTTTGCTCTCCCATTCCCGTTCACGCTTCACCAACTTGCAATATAAAAAAAATTCCGGAATGGGTAAAGTACTTAATTCCTGTCAACTCATTATATGGGACGGATGTACTATGGCACACAAAAAGGCATTGGAAGCGCTTCATTCTACACTAAAAGATTTGAGAGGAAAAGAACTGATCTTTGGTTGTGCTCTTATTTTATTGTCTGTTGATTTTCGACAAACTCTACCAGCTATAGCACGATCAACAGCTGCTGATGAATTAAATGCATGTCTGAAACAATCATTCTGTAAAATGACAACAAGCACAGACGATTTGATTCACAAAGTTTACCCAGATATCGCACTGAATTACAAAAATCTTCAGTGGCTTAGTGTACGTGCCATATTAGCAGCCAAGAACAACGATTTCAATGACATCAATTTCATAATTCAAAACAAAATGCCAGGCGAAGCGACAACTTATAAGTCAATTGATACTTTAATGAATCAAGACGAAGTTGTCAATTATCCAACTGAATTCTTGAATTCTCTTGATTTGCCAGACATACCGCCGGACATTTTAACATTCAAAATTGGCACGCTTATTATTCTTCTCCGAAACATAAATCCACCACGACTTTGCAACGGTACCTGGCTTTCAATGAAAATGATGATGAGAAATATAATCCAAGCTACCATTTTAAACGGAAAATTTAAAGGTGAAAATGTACTGTTGCCACGCATATAACTATGATTCCAACTGATATGCCATTCGAATACAAACGTCTGCAGTTCTCGGTGCGACTTGCTTTTGCTATGACCATCAACAAAGCACAGGGACAATCACTACAAGTGTGTGGACTAAATTTAGAGAATGCGTGCTTCTCACATGGACAGTTGTATGTGGTCTGCTCACGCGTAGGAAAACCTTCTGATTTATTTGTGTACGCACCAGACGGAAAAACAAAAAATATTGTTTATCCAAGAGCACTTCAATAACAAAGATATTCACACAGTTGCTGCAAGTTATTGTTTGTTGATTGCTAAATTTTAACAACTCCATTCATTTTTTAAAATTAATATACAGAATTAAAACACAATCAATTTCTTTGAATACCAATCTCATTCTCTTAATTCTCTTAAAAAACCCGGGCAACGCCGGATACCCCCGCTAAATACTAGTTGACCCAGCAAACGTTGTTTTACCTTGTAAATTATTTTTAAATTATGACAATTTAAAAAAAATCAATATCAATCTCGAAGAGCAATCGAGTGTACAATGCTCGGGGTTTTTGAAAGTTTTACTATCGTTCTTCTCTCTTACTCTCGTTTTCTTTCCCGCTTGCTATTCCGTTCCAGTTTGCTCTCCCGTTTCCGCTTGTTTTCCCGTTCCGCTTGCTTTCCCGTTCCCTCTTGCTCTATCTCCCGTTTGCTCTCCCTTTCTCGCGTACTCTCCCGTTTCCGTTTGCTCTCACGTTTCCGCTAGCTTCAGGGTCGTAGCCAGAGGCAAAAATCTACCGAGGACAAAACCAATATATTGCTATAGGCGCAAGAAACCTACAACAGCTATATGTGGCAGTGACTAATCTAGACATTTTTAGGGGGGAAATTTCCCTTCCTAAAATTGTAATTTTCCTCCCTATAAAAATTTCCAGAAAAATAAAATAATATTCAATTTAATTCAACTAAAATTTATTAGTCGCCTACAACAAAGCAAGTTTTGCCCAGAGGCGACGGCGTGAAATAATATAAATTTAAAAAGTTTTAAACGTTATTAAGTAAATAAGTTTTTAAAGAGGTAAAGTCAGTAGTTTCTAATATTCTGATGGTAGAAGGTTGTAGGCCGTTCCAGGCGATCGGAGCTGCAACCGAAAAAGCTCTTCTCGCGTAATTATAATGAACGCAGGGAACAGTTAGGTCGCGATGAGATGATGAACGAAGTCTGCGTCTTTCCGGGCAGTCTGAACAGAGATTGATAAGACCGAGCAGGTAAGTTGGGAAGCTGCTTTGAAGAATATTGTAAGTAAGTGCTAGCAGTTTATAAGAAATACTGGACGACGGAGGATAGGAGAGATATGTTCACGGGTTGGTGCACCAACCACTAGGCGGGCGGCTGAATGAAGAACCCTCGTATAAGGATAAAGAGTTGAAACGGGGAGGCTTGCTAGAATTCCATTACAGTAATCCAATCTTGAAAGAACAAAACTTGGATGAGAATCTTGAGACAGGACTGATCCAGAGATGATCTAATCTGTCGAATGTGAGGCTAAGTGAGCTGTCAAAGAGAACTCCTAGGCTACGAATAGATCCAACAGGAGAGACAACAATGTCGGCACCAAAGGATAAGAAGTAGTTTTTAAGAAGACGGGTATTAGTCACTCCACGATGAAAACAAATCAGTTCAGTTTTTGAAGGATTGAGATGGAGGCGCATGGCAGCCCTCCAATCTTCTATCTCAGCGACACAAGCAGAGAGTTTATCACTAGCCAGCTGTGTGTCATTAGCATATAAATGTACTTTAATGTCATGCGAGCTCGCAATACGTGAAATATTGGCGGTGTACAGTGATGGGTAAAAGTTAACTAAAAAGTTACTAACTAATAGTTTAACTACAATTTTTTAATTAAAAGCAAAGTTTAACTAAGTCAAAAAAGTTTAGTTAACGTGATCGTTTAACTAATTTTTAGTTGCTTCAAAAAATTTAAATAAAACTTTGTTTATCAGTTCTTGGGTTTATACCTTATTATGTTATTATGTTTTGTTTACAATAACTTCCTTTTCAGCTCTTGAGCCTGGCCATGTTGTAGTGTAGATACTAGTAGATAGACTAGGAATCAGTAAAGAATAGGATGCTTAGAGCGCGGTGTTTTTTACTGGATTCATTTGACACCGCTTTGCTCTTATTGGTGCTCCAGGCTTACGCCTTCTTACCGCTGTATACTCTTGCGCTTGACTCCTACTTAAAGCAAGAGCTACTGGGGTTAACACCAGGTCTTTTTTCGTTCGTGTTGATGTTGTTGCCAGCTCTCCGAATCTGTTTTGTCGCCGGTCTCATGGGGCCGAAAAAGAAGTTAAAGTTTAACCAGCCTTCGAGAAACATCATCGAAGAAGCATGAGCTCAGGTTTCCGACAGTGAGGAATCTATTCCTCCCCAGAGGAAAACCAGTTCTGCAGAAAAACCGCTGACATCTGCCGTCAGGGAAACACTACCGTTAGATATAGAGAAAATCATTGCTAAAACCTTCACCCCTGCCAAGATCCTAGCAAGCTTCAGGAGCGCTTCCTCAGCCAAAAAAGGACCCAGCCGACAGAACATGCAACAACAACCAGCGGCAGAAAAAGAACCCAATGAACCGATCGAATTTCTAATCCTGACGGATATGACGAAGATAGATCCCTTCCAAATCGAAGGCAGCTTATCAAAATACCTGAACCGAAAGCCAGTGATTACCAGTGAAAAAAAGAGCTGAAAAAAAAAATGGAAAACATACAGGAAATTGCTGGATACCAGGTTAAGGTCCTAAATAAACCGCTAGTTAAGAAAATAAAAATGATTATCACCGGTGTTCCACTGGAAATTTCATTAGATATAATAACCAAAAACTCTGGATGCGGTTAAAAAAAAATTGATGGAAGGTTTCAGGAGACCACTGCGGTCATCCTTACCTTCGAGCCGGACCAGAATCATACAAATTACGTTAGAATATCTTTCTTGAATTTTCGGGTTAAGGAGTACCTTCCTAACCCAGTTAGATGCTATAACTGCAATCAATTCGGGCATGTGGCCAAGTACTGTAAGGCCAAAACCTCTTGCCCTAGGTGTGCCGGAGAGCACGAGCTAAAAAACTGCTCAACGCCAGAACTAGAACCACATAAAACAATGTGTGCCAGCTGCCAGTCTCCTGACCACAGGACAGGCAGCAAAGAATGCCCCAAGTTGCAGAAAGCAAAAAGAAATATCGAGACTGCAACATCAAAGAAAACTTACTCAGAGGCGCTGAAAAGCGGATTTAAAAAAACTACAGAGGCCGAGATCCAAGACAAAACACCTGAAATCCAAAAAAAGTAACCAGGATTGCCGAAAGGACTGACGCGCTGAAAAAGAAAACCACAGAAAAAACACCAGAGGCAGACACGGTAGTTAAATTGCTAACCATGATTGATGAGATTTTGCAGGTGCTGTCCACGTTGATCAACCAAAGAGACGAACACCACAACTAAGAAATTGCAGCATCAAAGACTGCAGCAGCCATTCTCCTTGGCTCCGGGATTGAGGAATCAGCTGGAGAATGGCAACAATGATGTTCAACCAAAGAAAGAAAGGGAAGAAGATGAAGAATTTTTTAGATATATTTTCTGACATTTTTCTTTTTCCCTCTCTTAATGGACACATTTATTTTTATTGTATTTCTTTCTTTTTTATGTTCCGTCTAAAAATACAATGTATAATGACGTAAAACTATAATAAAATAAGGGGGGGGGGGGTTAACACCAGGATTCACTATCGCGATCAATTTAACAACGCGGCCCATAGTGCTATAGTAAAATCTTTTTCTTGAATAAATCAAGCAAGATGCCGATTTTGTCCTAATAAGTGCGTCTGTGGCAACGTTTAATATGCATTTTTTGATCATGTTATTAGTTAATTGAAAGAACCCAAAGTGCCAAGATCAATATAAACAAAAAAGTTAAGAAATAGTTTGAAAAAGTTTAACTACTTTTTTTAGTTTAGTTATCAGCTATTTTAAACTAGCAGTGCCCGTAGCGGCTTCGCTCGCATGAAATTAGAGAGTTTGAACCGTGCATCCATAATTTTTTAGGTCTCGGCTCTGCCCGTCGACAACTTAGCCCAGCCCGTTTTAAAAACCCAAACTCTTGGCCCGGAACAGCCCGTCTGAATAAGGCCCGGCCCATTCTTACAGGCCTAGAAGTTCTATATACTTGATGAAAAACTTTGGCCCGTCCCACCTTGACTTCAGGTTTGGCCCGGCCCAACTGAAGACCCTAAAATCACTAAAATGTCTATATACTTGGTGAAAAACCTCGGCCCGTCCTTTGATTTAAGGTTTGGCCTGGCCCGTGTGAAGACTCTAAAATAACGGCTTGGCCCGGCCGATGATAAACTGGACTTAGCTACTTTTAACCGGCACAAAACTTCAAAATACTAATTTTTACATTTGTAGCACTTACAGTTTTTGAGTAGCAGTTATTTGGAAATCAAATAACCCTTATTTCCACCCTACATTTGAGGTCCTGGAAACCAAATTTTTAAAAAATGTTGAAACACTTATATCATTATTTTTAGAGTAGAAACTAAATACTAATTTTTACTTTTGTAGCATTCACAGTTTTTGAGTAGCAGCTACTTTAAAAACCAAGTAATCCTATTGTCCACCCCACATTTAAGGTCCTGGAAACCAAATTTGTAAACAAGTAAATTAAAAACGAATTTTTAAAACCAATGCTCTTATATGTAATTAAAACACAAATTTTGCAATCAATTTTTTCTTATATTACTCTTTTATTTTATGTTAAAGTCGAAATATCTTAATTATATCGAAATATCGAAATTAATTAAAATTATCTAAATTAATTGACTTATTGTAAAACTAATAATTGAATATTGCATTGTCTTCTATTTTAAGCATGTATGCAAAATTTGAAAAAATCTATCATCAGGAAGTGACTCAAAAATTGATTGCAAGATTTGAAACAGACAGAGAAACAAACAGACAGACAGAGAAACAGAGACGACGAGTTAATAAAAGCATTGGTAATAATAATAAAAATATCATCAAAAAGCATCGAATTTAAATATCTCAACTATTTTCATGAAAATTTCATACACGCTTGAGAATCGCGGTCAGTGAGTGTGGTTCGTGTTAACTTGGTAAAATAGTCTGCCAGTCGGTTAGCGTTTTGTGGTCAAGAAAACCCTCAAGAAAACCCTCAAGAAAACCCTCAAGAAACCCCTCGATAAAATCCTCAATAAAATTAACTAAATTAATTGACTTATTGTAAAACTAATAATTGAATATTGCATTGTCTTCTATCTTGAGCATGTATGCAAAATTTGAAAAAAATCTATCAACAGGAAGTGACTCAAAAATTGATTGCAAGATTTGAAACAGAGAAACAGACAGAGAAACAGAGCCGACGAGTTAATAAAAGCATTGGTAATAATAATAAAAATGGTGAAACACGTATATCTTTATTTTTAGAATAGAAAATAAATACTAATTTTTACATCTGTGGTATTTACAGTTTTTGAGTAGCAGTTACTTTGAAAAACAAATAACCCTATTTTCCACCCCACATTTGAAGTCCTGGAAACGAAATTTTCAAAAAATGCTAAAACACGTATTTCATTATTTTTGGAGTAGAAACTAAATACTAATAAATACTAATTTTTACTCCTGTAGCATTCACAGTTTTTCAGTAGCAGCTACTTTAAAAACCAAATAACCTAATTTTCCAACCCACATTTGAGGTCCGGGTAACCGAATTTTCATAAAATGGTGAAACACGTATTTTTTTATTTTTCAAGAAGAATCCATATGCTAAATTTCAAAATTTCCTCATTTTTGGTTTTCGAGATATACATTGTTTTAGAAAAAAGTTTGTTTTCCAGTTTCTTCCCCTCAGAAGCAAAATTTTCAAAAATCCTTTCTTAGTGGATGTTTACGCAATAAAAGTGATATAAGTTCCAAATTTCACGTTCCTAGGATGAGGCGTTTGAGCTCGGCGTTGATTATCAGTCAGTCAGTCAGTCAGTCAGTCAGTCAGTCAGTCAGTCAGTCAGTCAGTCAGTCAGTCAGTCAGTCAGTCAGTCAGTCAGTCAGTCAGTCAGTCAGTCAGTCAGTCAGTCAGTCAGTCAGTCAGTTAGTACGTCAGTCAGTCAGTCAGTCAGTCAGTCAGTCAGTCAGTCAGTCAGTCAGTCAGTCAGTCAGTCAGTCAGTCAGTCAGTCAGTCAGTCAGTCAGTCAGTCAGTCAGTCAGTCAGTCAGTCAGTCAGTCAGTCAGTCAGTCAGTCAGTCAGTCAGTCAGTCAGTCAGTCAGTCAGTCAGTCAGTCAGTCAGTCAGTCAGTCAGTCAGTCAGTCAGTCAGTCAGTCAGTCAGTCAGTCAGTCAGTCAGTCAGTCAGTCAGTCAGTCAGTCAGTCAGTCAGTCAGTCAGTCCGTCAGTCAGTCAGTCAGTCAGTCAGTCAATCAGTCAGTCAGTCAGTCAGTCAGTCAGTCAGTCAGTCAGTCAGTCAGTTAGTCAGTCAGTCAGTCAGGACATGTTCTTTTATATATATAGATTAGTTGCAACTAAAAGTTTAACTAAGGTTTTTTAATTAAAAGTTAGTTAAAGTTAAACTTAAAAAAATTGTTTGTGCCCATCTCTCTCGGTGTATAGAATAAAAAGTAAGGGGTCAAAGATGGAACCTTGTGGAATGCCGGATAAAACCTGGGATATCAACGAGACATCACCTCCCATCCTAACAAACTGAGTTCGATCGGTTAGGAAAGACTCAATCCATCCAAGAGCTATAAAATATCGCTATCAGATTCAGTATATTATTATATCATGTATTTATCAGGTGAAGACTAAAGTTATATATGAATCAATGATAAATTAAAATTCATTTTATAATTTATAATAATTTTAAACATGTTAATCTTCTAATTACAAACCAACCCACCAATAGTTAAAAATGTGTAGCACAGGAGGCGCTTCAGAGATAATTTACACAGGATTCAACTACGTAATATAGATAGTTGAATCGATTGAAATACCTATTATGGATAGTTGAATCCTGTGTGGTTTGTATTTCTAACCTATTTTATAGTCAAATTATATGAATAATTAAAATTTTGGAACTTATTGTTGAATATAGTGCAGATAATGACCTTTTGCAGGGAAGGAAGAAACAGGGAGAAAACAGATGATACGCCGTTTTCAAGTTTAGAAAAAAGTCTGGATTAGTGACTCTATAGATTTCTTGTAGTGATGTTGGAAATCCAACTATCCAACCACTACTTTGTACCATTTTCTAGTTCTTGTGACCATGTCTCAGGAAAAGGAAAATCTGATTTGAAAAGCCAAAAGAAGTCTGCCAACTGATCAACCAGCTCTTTCAGGTTTTTTCCTTGGATGGCAGCTGACAGCAAAAGAAGTCACTTTAAACAATAGAACTTGATCATCTGAAAATCGTTCATTCAGTTCCTGTAACACGTGGTCAATGAACAAATGAGACGTTCACTCGGAAGTGATTTTCAATGGAGTCTGTTGGAGCATTTGCTCAATTCTACTCCTTTGCAGTGAAACGTAGCATTAGATTATTCAAGTCCAAGCCAGAAAAACCCAAATGCATTTTATATTTTTTTAAATTTTTTTTGATTAAATTTCTACCGAGGACACGTCAGTGGCGGATTTATGGCGTGGGGGGCGCCACCAAATTTTAAGATACTAATTTTTAGTAGTATTGAGTAAATTTGAAAGACTAACTTGTTAAATTTATTCTAATTACCGAACACGTCAATCTAAACAGATGTTGTTTTAAAAGACAACAATTCTCGAAAAATTCTAGTGTTTCTACTTTTACCATCATCACTAATGTCACTAAATCAAGAATGCTTTCTGTGTCCCCTGAATGACAAACCTTGTTTTGCTAAGAACAACGTCACATCTATTATCCGTTTTAAAACTTTCCTGTTCTTTTCCACTTGGCGACGCTCCTGACCAGATATCACAGTTCTATCATTTGATATACAATAATTAGCAAGCAAGTAATGACATGTCGCATTTTGATGCTGAATAGAAGCTTCGTGTTTAACAATTTTTTCCATACCTTTTTTCCAATTAGAAACTCCTGAATTTGGATCACACCATTCCTTGCTATAATTTTCAGATTTACCATCAGCAAATAACCAACAAGCTTGGCAGTACATATTTTGATTTGTCGGTGAAAAAACCAGCCATTTTTTTTTCTTTTCATACTACCTTTTCCAAAATTTGTTGTGCACCAAGAAATTTGAAACTTGCGTTCAAATTCATCTGTCGAATATAGAAATGGTTCTTTGATCCCTGGTTGACATGGTCCAATTTTACACATTGTTCGTATCAGTTTTGTGCTTAAACTTGTATTAATGTAGAGTCCTGGATTTTTCAGAAAATCTGAATGAGGAAGAAGTGGTTCCTGAATAATATCTGTACCAAATTGTTTTTCCACTGCTTTAAATTCCGGACCAGCCTGCTTATAATGCAATCGAGGAGCTGCTGGTGGTGTTTCATTCTCGATAAGCTATTTACTGGAATGCGCAGCTGGGTGATGATCGCCTGAATCGGATGCTTGCTAAATTTCCAAAAATAATTCAACTGATTGAACGACTTATACTTTAGTCATAAGTTATGTTAATTTAGCACATTTACTAGCATCTACCTTAAGGCTTTTGCTTCTTTTGCCAGTTTACGCCTAGATGTTCCAATAAATTTATCACCTGATTTGCGTTTATTACCCCCACGGACTGATTCAGCCATGGTTGTTATTTTAATATTATTGTAAAGATTGTTGACTGGCTGGAGGAAATCCGACACTGGCAGGAGAGCTGAGCCGGTTGAACATTTGACAATTTGAGATAAATCCTTAACAGTCTCAGGCAGCACCACCACTTACCTATACATGCTAGAGCATCATTGTGGTTGCATCAGCTGGATAATATAACATTATAACCAGTAATGCGACTTACTGCACACATTCATAAAAGATCACTAGCTTCAATACCTGTGATTTTCAGTGTTCATATAAAGCGAGCATTTTTGTAGTGGGGCACCAAGGGGCGCCATTTAGGACCCAACAGGGGCGCGGGGGAGCGGGTCGCCCCTCCGGTTTATAGCTAAATCCGCCACTGGGACACGTCCTCGGTGTCCTCATTCTGGCTACGGCCCTGAAACGAATTATATCTTGTTCCATCTTAGAAATAAAAATATCTTCTCTAATTGTCAACTTCAAATTAATGATACACCAATTCTGCGTGTTCCGTTTTGCAAGTTCCTAGGCGTTCTGCTCGATGAACACCTCACATTAAAGGTTCATAGTGACTATGTCACGTCTAAGGTTGCAAAAAACTGTAGTGTTATCTCGTTACATCAATTTGTTGATGCTAATAAATAGCTCTATGATGTTATACTATGCTCTTATTTTTCCGTACTTGTCACATTGTAATATTGTTTGGGTTTCTAATTATCCCACACGCCTAATGCCTCTTCATATTTTGCAGAAGCGAATTGTCCGAACTATTTTCCACATGCCCCCGCATCGTCTTGCGGAGTCAAGATGGCTCAGAATAACATTATGAATATCTTTCAAATTATTACTTTCCAAATTTGCATATTTATGTATAAATATGATAATTTTATGTTACCTTCGTCATTCTTAAAATTAAACGATGTTCATTTTCATGATTTGCGCACCGGACGCCGCTTTCGGCGGATATTGCTCAAACTACCCTTAAAACATTTTTTATTAAAAGTTCTGGACCTCGTACTTATTCAAATATCCCAATTTCAGTCTCTTTTTGAAAAGTATTTCGTTATTTAAACAGGCATTAAAATCTTATTTATTATTGTTAAACTTATAATTATCCATTAAATCCATTAACATATACTTTTGTCGATCTCTGTTTGTTTTTGATTGGTATTGCTTGCCTTAAATTGTCCATTAAGCGGGAAGAAATTCCCTTCGGACGAACCTTGTGAGCACTTCGTTTTTTCTATGTATATATCTTTATTCTTTTCTGCCTTTGGCAGTTTAATTCTTGTCTGTATTTACGTTTTTTTCTGCTTGAGTTTTATTGTTTGCTTTTGTGCTCAATAAAAAAAGAATGTCATTTTAAAAGAAATTTTTTGCAATAAATGAAAAACTGGCAAATCCTGAAATAAAAGGGATTTTTGAGAAAAAAAACCTGGTTTTTACTAATCTTTAAAAAATAATTTTCAGAGAATAATAATTGTAGCCTAAAAAACATTTTTTAACTAATTGTTACAGTATCTATTGAATAATTGAATTGCTTGCGCAGCCTGTGTTGTGTCAGTGGATTTAATTTGTTGAGCTAATCTTTTACAATGAAAAACGATAGAAAAACCCCTAAAAACCCAAACAACGCCGGGTACCCCGCTATTTTAAAATATTTAATCACAAGATAACCTTTTTTCCTCAATAAAGAACGTTAATGTAATCAGACTTCAAACGCACATACAAATAACTAAACAAGCTGTCTAGCAATGGTTTTTGACATTTAAAATATGTAATCACAAGCCCATCCTTTTTTCTTCCTAAGGCATCGTTTTTACACTATAAAAATGTGTGTGGAAGCCTACCCGTTGCTTATTGGGTAGATTTGAAGAGACAGCGTGGTTTTTATTGCTTTCTTAAACTAAATTTTAGTTTTTTAAATTAATTTTAATGCAATTTAAAATGTTTTATGACTAAGCAGGTTCCCGCGTATTTTTTCTTGTTTTTAAGATAGACATGTGAGCTCTAAAATACTTAATCATATATTTGTGTGCAGTATGCAGTACGGAGCTTACTTATTGATAATTGTGAAAATTATTGTGGAAAAATGGACCACAAAAGTCGTGATGTCACAAAATACACACTGGAGACAAACAAACCTTGTTTACGATGCCGATACGGCTTTAATGGCTTTATCTTTGTCATTAAATTTATATAAGGCTATAGCTAAGTTTTTCAAGTTGATATTAACTTAATAAAGCGATGGGAAAAATTTTAAAAATATATTAAAAATTTTATTTTAGGCTCAATAAATAAAAGATACTATTATAAAACAATATTCTTAACAATTTCTAATTATTAAGACGTTTAAATATATCGAATAAAAAAATCAGGTGTACGGCTATAGATCTCAATGTATATGTGTGTGCGTTTATGTTTGTATGTGTGTTGAAGCTCACCTGTTGATTATTGGGTAGATTCAAAGAGATTTAAATGTTTTTTTTATAGTTATTGGTAGGTTTTGACATATTCCACTAAAGTCGTGTTATTATTGGTGTAAACAAACATACCAGTTGAGTTCATTTATAGCCCTGTACGGGCCAATTTTTTGAGGCTCGTCACATTGTACAGGCACAACATCCTAAGCCCGTTCCTGTTCGTTTTTACAAGCACAAAAACTCATGGCTCGGCACACTAGCTTCGACCCATGCTGATTTTGGTCGAGCCCAGCACGATTTGAAAACCCTAATATGAAGTCCCGTACCAAAGTCTAGTACCAACTTTGATCATCGCGTTCGCGTTCTAGCCAAAAATGTTTTTAGGTTGCACTGATAAAAAGGAAAAATACATTTTGCAAAAAATAATTGTCTTTAAAAATATTTTAATGTTTTTAAATAAAAAACAGTAAACGGAAATTATACAATGCATACTATCCATTTGCTAACGCCTGAGGCTTTCTCCCGTTTCTAAAATCCTGTACCTATCCAACTGTGAACGCTACTTAAAAAAAAAACAATTTCAAAACCTTATACGTTTTTTTCTATAAAAAAAACTTCTCCTAAAACTTGCTATTTTTACCAAAAAATATAAAAAATTTGGAACACCCATGGGGAAGAAGCAATTTCCCCCATGCCCCAATAACCTCCTTGGACGAGTTTTAAGTAATAATTAAAAGAAAAATACAATGTTTAAAAGTAATCCTTGTGAGTTCATTTTAAAAAAATAAAAATGGCAACTTTGTAGTGATAGTTTATGTTTTTGGTGAATGACGTCAGTGGGACGTCAATTCATGTGAAAACATCTGAGTAATGAACAACATAACGTCCATTTAGGACATAACTTTAAAAATTTCAAATATATAGGAAATAATTGACAACATTTATAATTAAAATAGAAGCGAAGGGTAAGAACATAGTATCTTATTTATATAATTTGTTGACAAATCACTTTATGTCGGTATGTAGTTTTGACTGAAAAGAAAGTTTCACTACTCGAATATTGGTTATTTGAACGCAAGCATTGTTTAGAATTCTATGTTACATAGAACTCTATGATCAAACCATCTTTGAGTTCTTGTAAAATAATAACGCCAGTTGTTTGTTTGTTTGAGATGTTTTTTTATAACTGGGTGTCTGAACGATCGAATGATGTGTAATATCTATATCGTGCAGCATATATTGCTTTACAGAAACGCAAGGATACAACAGAAGTTTTGACTCATGTCGTGTGGCTTTCAGCCTGCGTGCAAACAAGTTAGACCTAAACCTTGTTGTTTTTCACCTAGTGGCTGCTCTCACAAACCAAAAGAAGAAAAACCATATATACCACCTTGCTGGTCAAAAAATCAGGCAAGGATGAGCTGTTGCAAGTCGTGTCCAAAGTTAGCCCAACCAAAATGTCCTAAATGTCCGAGCTGTTGTGCAAGCTGCTGCTCTCCACCTATCTGTTGTTTTGTTCCACCATGCTGCTCATGCATGCCGCCACGCTGCCCTCCACCATGCTGTCCACCTCCATCGTGTTCGCCTCCACCACAACCACCATGCTGTCCTCCTCCATGCCCTCCACCACAGTGTAATACGTGTCAAAACCAGAATTCTTCTCAGGGACCTCCACCATGTTGTCCACCGCCACCATGTTGTCCACCACCACCACGTTGTCCACCACCACCTTGTTGCCCACCACCACAGCCTCCGTGTTCCAACGAACAGAATGGCCAATCAAGTCAATGCTGCCCACCTCCCAAGCAGGACTGCCCTCCTCCATGTCCCCCACCTCCATGCTGTCCTCCACCTCCCTGCTGCCCACCGCCTCCATGCTGCCCCCCACCTCCATGCTGCCCTCAACCCTGTTGTCCACCTTTGTGCTGTCAACCATGTTCTTCGTGCTGCTGTCCACCAACTTGTTGTCCGCCTTGTTGCACACCGTGCTGTCCGTGCAGCTGCATCAAAATAGTGGAGGTTCATCCCTGCGGAAACTACGTTAAGCTGTGTAATACATCCTGTACAAAGGTAGGAAAACGATCGTTTGTGTTTATGACGAGATGATTTATGTTATGCAAATAAGCGACAGAATGGCATTTATGTTTTTCTCTCCAATTTGGAAATTGACTAACCATGCATGTAACCAAAAACTGCTAAAGTTATCTCATTAATTTTTTACCATTGTCTAATTTCGCTTCTGACCTACTGCCGACTGCGAGTGGTTACATTATTATTAGTGACTAGCTTACTCTTTTTGATTGTTCTAAATGCTCACAATAGAACCCGACTTCTTTCACACACAAATAATTTATAATTATGGCCCTTACACATTTCTTATTTTAGGCGGAATACATCAGTGGATGTTACATCGTACAAATGCAAGGAGGTTGTTGTCTTTCCGTTTACAAGATTCCCCCTTGTGTTTATTTGGGTGCCCAATGTTCCCTCAAAGTGTACTCGTGCTCTGCCGATCCTGGCTGTCAGAAAAGCCCCATCGACCTGACCTTCAAAGAGCTCTGCAAGTGGAGCTGCGGTGCCGACATTAGCACGATTTTCTGTTCATGCAGTGGAGAGGTATGAAATACATTTACTAATTAGATGCGTAACAACTTCCAACATGCAAATACTTAATTAAATTATAAAAAACTTTTACTTTTAGCCAATCAGTTGCGTTATTGGATGTTGCTGTCCTGCCGTTTGTTGTGGTGAGAATTTCGTTAGAATTTATTTAAAATTCAAATACACATAACATGAGAACAAGTAATCTTCATTTAAAAAAACAAATCCTTAATTTCAGAATGTTGCATTCCTGCCATAACAAACCAAAAGTGCTGAAGACACACACACTCCTAGACCTCACAAGAAACAAGAAAAATGCAAAATGATATCAATGTAACATCGCTGATAAAACATGATTATTATATACAATCACGTGCACAACTCTAACAAGACAGCAAATTATTTGAAACGAAATTCCAACGATACACCAATAAGAAACTTTTATCCAAAATTTAAATGTGTCTGTGATACCAGAATATATTACCGTGCAGCTATATATATATATATATATATATATATATATATATATATATACATATATATATATATATATACATACAGACAAAACTATTTAAAAAAAACGCACACCATACATTATATTCATGAAAATAGCTGGAAAATTGAATTATGCTAAGAGCATTTCTAAACACACCAGTTAACATGAAGTTCATCATTATGTGACTATAACAAGCTGAATACATTAAAGCACAGAATCATCAGTCATGGGTGACGTTCGGGGTCGGTGGCAGGTTGGAAGTCGACTGATTCGAAGAACCTGCAGGAATCAGTCTAACAAAATGCGGAGTGCTGGAATTGGTGATTGGCTGCGAGGAGGGAGTTGAAACTGAAGAAGGCAATCTTGGTTGTGATGTTATGAGAAGAACCTTTTGTGCAGTAGGGTTGCCTTGCTGAAGATTTCCACTTGTTGAAAGAAAAGCACTTCCAGGAAGAGGAAGTGATGGATTACGAGCAGCTGGTGAAGCTCTGATGACTTGTGATGTCGGACCAAGTGGAGTTCTTGGTAGTCCTTGAGAGAACGAAGGACCTTTTGTGAATGATGAGTGGGTAAACTGTCCTGCACTAGGAGTAGATGGAGTTTGCTGCTGACGAAGTTTGATAACAGCTGAGTGCAGTAACGGTCCAAGATAAGCTCCGTATTCTACTCGATAGTCTTCGACAAGATCAGGCGGATGCCTGACTTGACGCATTACCGGAGGTAGAATTTTAAGTAACGCGGACAATATGTTTTCGGCCGCAGCTTTATCTACGGTTGATACGACCAGCATTCCCATAGAGTTGTCAAGAACTGAAGACAGCCTTTGAGAAATCTGTTGAAGTTGGGGAAAAATGAAAGCTTTTATTGCTTCTGTACCCAACTCTCCCAAGCAAAATATTGCTCCATAATGTGTAGCAAATGGAGCAGAATCATTTTCTAAAGTGGATGTCAATAATTTTGTGATGCGACTCTGCAGCTGATTAGCACTAGTACTGAAGGTCCTGCAAATTTGACAAAGTAGTCTTGCAGCAAATTCTCTGAGAACCCAATGGTTATCATGGGTAGGTCTAAGGCAAAGTTGTCGACTGACAATACACGTTATGATGGACGGGATCAGTTCGTGTAGGTACGGCTCGAGGCACAAATTTTGGTTGTCAACTAATGCTTTGCACATTCTGTTGAGGTATATAAGAAGTGCCAAATTGTTTTGAACCGTGTTGATCTTGACTCCTTCTGTGATAAAGTTACACAGTCGTGGTAACATTTGGGTGAGTCCTGTGTCAACCCGAAGACTTTCAAGAGCTTCACCTCTCCGACTTTCATCGGCGCCAACACAAGCCTCTGTGATCTCTTTCAAATAGAACTGCTGTTCCAAAGACAATTCGTGGGTTTTTGAATCCTTGATGTGCACTTTCTCAGATGTAATGAGCTTTGATTTCATTTTAGTAAAATCCTCTGGCACTTTAGCTTTCGAAGTTGAGGTTGTGTTATTAGAAGCATATTCTTTCGGTTTCCTCTGAGCAGGATTTTCAGGGACAGCTGGCTGAACTCCATCGATAGCCAGCCAGTGTTTCTTAATTGAACATTTGATTGGGATTTTTGGCATGGGACTGTTAATAATGTCTGTTAATTTCAATTCTTTTTCATCTGTGAAATAAAAATCTTTACCTCCACCTCTTCCATGTTTGAAAAGAACCGTATCATGAGAAATAAAACCAAATACTGGCTCCACTCCCCTTGTTTTCATACCCAATTCAACATCTTCAATTGTCATACTCAGGTGGTTGTTTTTATCCATAAACCTTGAGCTTTGCTGTACTACAAGTTTGATCAAGAAAGTGACATGTTCAGAGACCAACGAAGCAGCTTCTTCATTGACATTTGCTATTCCATTCATTTCTGCAGTTGCCTTAATACCTTCAGTATTGAAAGATCTGTATCCTTCAGGACATGCTGAAACTTCCATATCAGCATCCGTGTCACTCTCACTTTGCATACTGAGCAATAATGATGACGCTAGGTTTTCTGTAAATAGAGGAAAAATTTTTTTTAGCTACAACAAAAGACTCTCTATACCACCTTTATCAATAAGTAAATATTAAATTGAAACTAACTTATTATAATTTAACTTTAAAACCATGATTAACAAATATAAATCTGTTTATGCAATAGAAATTTGCTGTGTAAATAACAAAAATACAATCCTAAAGCAAATAAAATAATCTCATTTTATTTTAACAAATAAAATTTTCTTATTTTATTTCATTTTTACAAATAGTTTCAAACAAAGAAATATGTTCATAAAAGCATAAAATAGAATAAGACAAGTTTATAATTGATAATAGAGTGGTTTGTGAATGATATCTGCCACAGGAAGTCCTAGATAGAAACTTCATCTTGAAAGGACTTAAAGTTCTTAGCAGACAACTTTATTGCAACAAAATTTATGTGATCTGATTTAGTTCTATTTAGTTTTCAGCTTTAATTTTTTAGTAACTTTGTTTTTAGCAAAACTTTGATTATATTATGATGATTAAAAAATTAACTGCTGATGCTTTGCTATCAGAAACTTCATAACCTTAAAATATTAAACATGCAATAAAGTTTTCACACAAGACTTATGCTATGACTGAAAAACTGACATCCTTAACATTAGCCATTTCAGAATTGGCTTTGCAGTAAAGTGCATCAAGATGGCTGATTGACAATGAAAAAGCTTATAATAGCATCTGAAATTGTCTGTGTGCTAACAGGAAATAATCTCCAGGAGTGGACAGGTAAGAGTGGTTGTGTGATGGTAATGGTTGCCATGAAACCATTTTTGATGACTTTTTGTTTTTATTTATTAAGATGGTCAAAGGGCTTAAACGGTCTCTAATATGACCAAAAGCAACCACAATTAACGAAAAATAGAGCAAAAAAGTACACACAAATAAAGACAACGGACATGAAACCGTGGCACAATTAACAAATTCTTTGAAACTTAAGATATCGAAATTCCTCGAGATTCAGTTACAAATAATCAAGAAGCGAAAGAGGTCAGCATGCGCAACTAAACATTTAAAATGTGAAAAAGTGCTGGCTGACACCACTTCCTTGGGGAGCGAGTTCCAAATTTTTACAACACGGTTAATGAAGAAGAATTTGGTAGGATCGACTGTGCACATATCTGATCTTAGCTTTTCAAAGAGTCTTTTGCTACTTAAGTGCTATTCAGGGTGTACCACAGGTAGTGGGAATTTCAACTAAATTTTTTTCAGTAATTATTTTTTCTCCAGCATGGTCTAAACTCTAAACAATTTTCAGAAACAACAACTTTTGATTGGAGGATTACCACAAATTAATAAAAAAAGTTACTAAAACTAAGCAAAATAAATTAAAATTGTTTCCCAGCACCTTCCTATCCAAATCAACCCTAACTCAGGGATATCTGAGTCGAGCATCTGATGAACCTTGCTTATGTTATGTAGCTTGTCTCCTGAGGAACACACAGACACTTTTGCTCTTCTCCTGAGTTTTAGAGGTCATGATGGCTACCAGAATCGTTTGGAGAGCGATCAGGAAGAGGAGAGCAAGAGTGAGCGGGAAAGCGACCGGAAGCAGGAAAGGAACCGGGAGCGGAAAATGACCGGAAGCGGGAAGGCGACCGGGAGCGTAAGTGTAAGCGGGGAAGAAAACGGGAGCGAAAAAACCGATAGAAAAACTCCGGGCAAGGCCGGGTACACCGCTAGTCACAGATAAATTTCCGCTCAGCGCTCTGAATTTTTAAAATTTAAGATGCATATTAAATTATTAAACAATTATTTTGAACACTTTAACATTTATTTGGTATTTTATCGTTTTATTATTTTTCCAATTTATTTCTATATTAACTCTTCCTTACTTTTCATTCCTTGAATTGTAATATTCCGCGTATCAACACTGCCTCTCGATATTTTTGCTTTAAGTTGGTTTTTAGTAAGTTTTTCTGTAAAAAACTTGTTCGTAGTATGTTCTGATAATGTTCTGAGCTTATTCTATTAAACAGTTTTTTAAACCGTGTTTTTATAGAAATCGGCCGATGACGCTATACTAGAACTTTACCCTGTTATAACTTTTATTTTCACATCTTCGGCTACTCGACCTATTTTAATGAGAGAAAAGGCAGGTGCCACTTGTGCAGCTTTATCATCTTTTATTATGTTTTTACTGTCATGTAAGTTAAAATATCAGTGTATTAGACAGTATTAGTTATTCTTATCTGTTAATTAATCTAATAATTATCTGTTTCAAAACAAAAACTAATCACACAAAAAAATGTCGTTTTAAAAGAATTTTTTGCAAAAAACCCACCGGAATTCACAGCACTAGCATAGCACAATTGAGAAACAAAATTTAAGCCTGTAAATCTAATTATCGTCCATATGATAAAGCCAGATCTTTTAAGTCAAGTTTTCAACTCCCGATTCAGCAGGATAGCTTTTATGAACAAAACGATAATGCGGAATATAGGAAAATTCAAAGATCTTGCCTTCCTTTTTAGAATTGTTCGGTTTGAATGTTTCAAAATTCGATAATCATACTGACGTAAAAGTAAAGTATGCAAAACTCCTTTTTCAAATCGATTAAGCAGTAAAAACAAAAGAAAGTGAGAATAGAAAATTGAAATATAGAAAGCGAATCAAGCGGTGATTGTTTACATAGAAAAAAGAGCTCAAAGTGCCCCAAAGCGGTTTCCTTTTCGAAAAGTTCACAAATGTGATTCACAATTGTCTTTATTTTGAAGTCAAATTAAAATAATATCTGCTTATTAAAATAATTTGATTCAAAGAGAGAGAGAGAGAGAGAGAGAGAGAGAGAGAGAGAGAGAGAGAGAGAGAGAGAGAGAGAGAGAGAGAGAGAAAGAAAGAGAGAGAAGCAGAAAAAGCTAGATATCGATATGGGACCAGAACATTTTTTCAAGACCGAGTCATTAATTTTACATACCAAGACAAGACCGAGACCAGACAATTAATTCTTAGCCCAAGAACCAGACAAGACGAGACATTGAACTTCCAAGACCAAGACAAGACATTGAACATTGAACCTCCAAGAGCGAGACAATACGAGTCATTGGTTTTACAGACCAAGATCAGGCCGAGAAAAGACAGCGGCATTTTCCCCAAGACCAAAACAAGACAAAACAGAAAGTTGAAACAGATAGACTAGATAGATCAGTTTTCAGTTAATACATTTCAAAAACATGGTGGGGTTTCATAGGTTCGGGAAATCTTCGACGCATCGAGTCAGTCATTAGGAAGGTGACACGCCAGGGTTTCTTGGCTCCCGACCGCCCTGATTTTGTGCACCGATGCGCCGTGGCGGATTCAACCCTGTTCAACCAGGTTCTGTCTAACCGCCTTCACGTCCTTCACCATCTTCTCCCAGACGTCAAGAAATTGGAATATCACCTTTGTCCTCGAGCTCACGACAGAGTTATTCCGCATGCCGATTCCTTACTTAGGAAAACTTTTATCTATAGATCGCTGCACTCAAAATAACTCAAAATAACTTAAACAATGCCGAACTCTATTTTAAATCTCTGATAAAAACAAGTTTTTAGATTTTTAATTTAAGTCTTTAACTTTAGATTGTCGATTGTATTCATTTTTATTTAATTCTTATTTTTTGTATTATTATTTAAATGTAAACCGCTGTGCGTCATTGTCAGGCTGGTTAATAAAGATTTACTTACTTACTTACTTACAATTCTGTTTCATGCTGTATATGTGAGACATTTTGCTACGATGAGGTCTCATAATCCACCCACTCTGAGAATTTTTTTTCAATGAGGCAGTTGTAGCTGGAACACACCTTAACCTAGAAACAAAAGCCATAACAATTTATATATACAGGGTCTATTATAAAAGTAATGCGCATTTTCTGAGAAAAATTGTTTTATTAATCGGATCTGAAAAAACGCTTAAAATTCTTTAAAATGCTCTTTCCCTGCATCAATACACTTGTGGAGACGTGTCTGCCACGCCTGAAAGCCCTCGACGGGATTTCCTCTCAGGAACATTGTAACCAGGGGTGGTACAGAAGGGTCCTGGGGATCCAGATCCCTTTTTTCGTGGTAAAATAACCTAAATTATTTAGCACTTTATAGTTATAAGCAGTTATATGATCCAAGAGCCTAAGCGTAGCGATTTGTTTAGGGTACAGAGTATACCAGTTGTCATAGTTCTTCATCTTGTATTTTTAGTCTGTTTTATCTGCCTATATTGATTTGAAATTAGCCGATTTATAATAAATTTAGGTCTTAGACAAATTTATGCTGTTTTACTTGTTAATGAAACAGTTATTAAATCTCTTAAATTAACTTTACCGCCGGTTTTGTTGAATGTTTGCAAGCCATGAAAGTGAAAATTAACTAACTTCCCGTCATCAAATCAGGCTGAAATTTAAAATATATGCTCGCTTCTCATGACAAAGCGTTCTATTAAAGTTTGAACAATTTTTGGAAAAATTGTAATTACAAGTAATAATTATCTGTTTCAAAACAAAAACTAATCACACTAAAAAATTCGTTATAAAAGAATTTCTTGCAATAAATGAAGAGCCGGCAAATCCTTGAATATAAAGGATCTGTGAGAAAAACCTGTTTTTACGACTTTACGGTTCACTTGTTGAAATTCTACAGAATGAATAAATACAGCTCTTAAGTTTACTGATATTTTGCTATAAAACTATATGAATTATTTAGTAGTGTCTAGGGGCTTCTATCCCTATTACAGGCGGACGCAGTTTTGTAGGGCAAAAACGGGGGGAGGGGGAAGAAAAAATGGGTAAGTAAAAATACAAAAACTTAAGTTGACGGCATTGTTAAAGTGAAATTGTTTTTATATAAAAAAACTAAAAAACAAGTGTTTTGTTTACAACCGCGGTTTTTTTCATGAAAACACTGGTGTTGTAGGACCAACCCTATCCACACAGGCACCCTGATCTAATCCAAATTTTGAAATTGCTGAAGACACACAAGCGCAGTTAATTTTGGCAAAGCAAAGCACTTGGTTTATTGAAATCTACAAACTGAAGACTTAACCATGTATAATCGTGCTTTTCTTCAAAGGGTAACTAAAGTTTAACCTTCTTAAATTTTAAAACCGTGTCAAAAATTATAAACTGTTAAATGTCTAACAATGACACATTTTTTTTCGAAAGCTTGATTTGTGAGTTTGTTTGATTAGATAATTTAATGAACGGTTCGAACAAAACTGCTAAAAAATGACAACGTTAAAACGCCACAACGTGTAATAAATTATGCGTAGAATAATGTAATGGCTGGAGGTATGGGTCATGGTTGAAGACAAACAAGGAACGACCTAATATAATCTGAACTTGTCTTAAGTTCTGCAGGCAGTGTGGTGTGATTGAAGGTCACTTCGAATAAGATTTTGAAGACATGAATTTGTCCAGCGAAGCTTCAAGTGTTAGGATTTGAACGTACATAAATGCGTTGAGTAGCGAAACCACCAGCAACCTGTAAATTCAAAATTTAAAATGAGAAATTAAAAGTTGTTCAAGTATACTTTTGTTAAGTGGAAATGCATGTCAAGTAAATTTATACAATTCTACAGAAGTCCTCAAAATTGAGTTCAAAAATATATTAACAGTTCGTTTGAAAAAATTTGATAAATTAATAATTACAAAAATGCTTTACTTCAGGAAAGCAATTAAAATGACTATCGAAGTTGTTTTTTAATTGATGGGGAGGGGTGATAAGAAATGTTTGTATGTAAAATGTTTGTAGATTTTTTTTCTTCAATAAAACAATTTATTAAAACATTGTTTTAATTAGTTTAAATGGTACTTGATAAATAGTTTAGAAATGAAGCTAAGATAATTTTATTTTAATTTAATTTTTACTTAGCCCAGAGTTGGACATGAGTTGGGTCGGGTTGGGTTGGGCTGAGATGGGTTGGGTCCAATATTTTAACACATGCGTGGGTTGGGTTAAAAAAAACAGATTTTATTTTAGTTAGTTGGGTCAGAAAATTTAACGTTTCAGGTGGGTCGGGTTACCAAAATTGAACCCATGTCCACCTCTGAGACAGCCTAGTAAACTTCCTACCTCGAGGATAACAAATTGGAAGAGGTAAAAACAAATGTAAATAAAAATGTATGTAAAAATAAAAACAATGTTGAAAAAGATAATCACGTGACAATAAGGATTTTGAGTAGGTGGTCTGCATAATCGGATCGGTACTCTTCTTCGTTGTTTTCGTACAATGGTGACGGCATGTGGTTCGGAGGCCCTGCGTGCGTGGAATTATTTATATAAAATAATTAATTTTAAACTCTTTTCATCAAAAATAATTTGCTGCAGTTTCACCTCGTGTTTTCACTACTGCAGCCTCTCACGCATTGACCGGGTTATCAAAATTAGTCATTGAACGCCTATGGAGCCGCGGTGAGGCCAAATCACTAAATAAGCCAATAACCAAGTTTGCAAAATAGCCTCATTTTGTAATTTAAATGTTTTAAGAAAAAAATAAAACAAACAACACTTGCTGTAGATGTTCGTAACGGAAGTTGTTGTTGAACTGTGATGAGAAGTATTTGATGTTTTTTCTGACTGGTGTAACACCTTCCTCGGAACCTCCGAACTTCCATCTTTGACAAGCGACCAGCATTCGTTTCGAAGTGATTGAGCTGTTGTGTATTTGTATATGTTACAAAAACTTATTCAAATTATTTTATTATTCAGATGTCTTTAAATTATAACCAGCATATTATTGAGATTAAAGTTAAATAAATGTCCAAACATTTTGTATTAAAATTCTTACAAAGCTCGTGGAAGTTTGACTTTGTTCCACTGACTGCAGTTTTTTCGATAAACACTGGAATTTGGAATGATAAGCAATGTACAGTCACAAAATACTTATTGTTATACCAGACAACAATGTAAAACTGTGTTTTAGTAATAAATAAATAACTAAAAAAAAGTTACTTTTAATAAAACCGGTAACGGGCTTTGTAAAGACAACTCTGCACGACACGTTAAGCCTGGTCTTGTCGTCAGGTAGGCCTCTCATGCAGTATCTGATCGTTGTATGGAAAGTACCGGCATAAGGAATTCCCCCGTTGTGACAGTCTGCCTCTATCAAATAACTCTCACCTGGTTTGCTCTCTGGGTACAATGTCTGTAAATGTTTAATAAGCATTTATTTTTTGTTTAAAATAGTAATACTAAAAATGGCTTATTGATTACTGCTGATCAAAAGTTGACAGTTCAATTTGTAATCACAGGTCAAGGACTTGCATCTACGTGTAACTTGCGTAAGTGAAAAACCTGCCTAAAAGCGTAGTCATCAGAGTTTAATAGCATTACAATTGCATTAAATATACCGTTAAAAAATTATAATATATTTAATATTAGACTATAATTTTGTAATAGTAAGTAATAAAATGTGTACTGTAGTTATAGTTGCCATATAATGATAATCAAAGCTAAAACTTATTTTGTATAAACTTAAATATTACAATATTACAATATTACAACATTACAACATTACAACATTACAACATTACAACATTACAACATTACAACATTACAACATTACAACATTACAACATTACAACATTACAACATTACAACATTACAACATTACAACATTACAACATTACAACATTACAACATTACAACATTACAACATTACAACATAACAACATTACAATATCACAATACCACAATATTACAGAATCACGTTACGACAATATTACAACATTATAACATTACAATTTTACAACATTAGAGCAGTGTTGTTTCAGTTAAGCGTAACTTTAACTGAATTTGGTCTAATAACTGAAAAAAGAGATTTAAGTTAAGTACTAACTGAAACTGTAACTGAAAAATAATGTTAATTTTAATTGTAATACTAATAGTAAAAAAAAGTAGTAACTGTAATACAAACCGAAAAAAAAATGTTTTCGGAAAATCCAATACTGAAAAGCGCCAAAATTTTATTTCTTTGTTTATATTTGGTAACCGGATCCACTCGTGTCTTTTTACTCTTTCTCTACTATGATTTGCTTTTTCATCGCTTTATTTGCATTTAACGACGTATGAACAATGTTAAAAATAAATTCTGGCCAAAAACAAGAAAATGGAGTTTGGCGTTATTTAAGTTACGAACCCTCTACTGTTAAAAGCCGGTGCAACGTGTGGGAGAAAAAGATTCGGAAGCTCATGTGGTCGAAACTTGCGTAGCTCTGTTGAAAAGTAAATCATCTAAGTCATAGACATAAGGAAGTGGCAAAAGAACTTGAGGTTTTGGAGACAAATCGCAAAAAGCTAAAGGACAAGCGCAAACTAATGGAAAATTATATAGGAACCACGGTTAACCAGAATAGCGCACAGACTACTTTGCCTGCTTTTATTAACCAAAAAAGAATGGAATTCATATGCACAAGAAGTGAAACTGAGACAGCGTTTGCTTAGTAATATCAGTACTGGGTTATATTAATAACTGTTATACTAACTGTAATAGTAACTGAAAAAATTATTAACTCTAATATTAACTGGAAAAAATAAAAAAAATTAACTTTAACTGTAATACTAACTAAAAAATATTAAATTGGCTAACTTTAACTGATACTCTAACTGAAAAACCCTAACTGAAACAACACTGCATTAGAGCATTACAACATTACAAGATTGCAACATTACAATATTACGATATTACAATATTACAATTTTACAATATTGCAATATAGCCTTCGAAAAGGGTTTACGAACTGAGAATTCATCACAAAATTCATCATACTGTAGTAACAGTTTAATTACTTAGTTACTAAATTAGACTTTAATTATGACATGAACTATTTATATCTTTGTTATAATTTATAGTTGGACGGCAGAAAGCAACAAGAAAATTTTAAAAATAAGTATTTATCACTGAATTGGTGATAAATATTCAAATTGTGACTCTATTTAGGACTAGCGGGGTTACCCGGCGTTGCCCGGGGTTTTCAGAGGTTTTTTTTATCGTTTTTCTCTTTTGCTCCAGTTTCCTTCCCCGTTTGCTTTTCCGCTTCCGATCGCTTTCCCGTTCCCGGTCGTTCTCCCGTTCCCGCTCACGCTTGTTCTCCCGTTCCCGGTTGCTTTCCCGTTCCCGATCGCTTTGCCGTTCCCGCTTGCTCTCCCGTTCCAGTTCTCGCTCGCGCTCATTTTCTCTTTTCCATTATTTCCTAACTTCTTTTAGCCCATAAAACGTAAAATAGATTTGCTAAAAGTTTTCAGAAGTGTTTATATTGTTTTTATCTTGCTACCGTTTTCTTCCCGCTTGCTTTTCCATTCCCGTTCGCTCTCCTACTTTTTCTTGCTTTCACACTAACTCTCCTTTTCCCGCTCGCTCTCCTGCTCCTTCTCCCGCTTGCTTTTCTGTTCCCGCTCTTTTTCTTTCTTCCACTCTCTCTTAACTCCTGTTTGACCATAAAACGTAAAATAGATTTGCTAAAAGCTGCTTGAAACTTTCAAGCTTTGTTACTTAAACAAATTTGAATTTTGTTACGCAAACACCTTTGATGTTCGTACATAGGCATTTTTGGAAACAGGAAAGCTAGCGGGAACGGGAACGGGAAAGCGACCGGGAGCGGGAGAGGGCGAGGAAAGGGGAGAGCAAACGGGAGCGGAAAAGCAAGCGGGGAAAGAAGCGGAAGCGAGCGAGAAAGAAAAACGATAGAAAAACTTTTAAAATCCCGGGCAACGCCGGGTAACAATAAAAATAATAAATAAATAATGTTTATCTCAAATTAACATTGTACTTATTTTATTTTATATTCCTAATTGTAAACCTAAGACAAATTACTCCAGCCACTAAACACTAAACCTTTAAAATATGAAACGGCATTTGTTTATAAGTTGAGTCATAAATTTGATTAAACTAATCCTTGACTTACTTACTTACTTACTTACTTGATACATACTGCTTGAGTTCAATGATTTTAACAACATCTCTCATTTTTGTTAATTTTGTACAACTAAATTATCTTTATGGAATTATTAAATATAAACTAATATAATTATAAAAATGAAGATAATTAATATTTTGCACATTGTAGTTATAGTATAAAACGATACTTTTTCCATGGAAAAGACTTATAAACTACTTTAAATCTTTTACAATGCTTTTAATAATAAAATATTTTTCTTTTCTTTCTAAAACTTAAATAATTTTATTTTTAATTGAGAAATGTGAATAATTTTCAATAAACCGACCTGCTTCTCCTTGGACGGCGAAGATTTCGGCCCAATGGAGTAACTGATTGACAGAGTGTACGAAAGGTGGCGAGTCTTTTTGTTTCTGTCGTTTTCTTCTGCCGTCCATTCCCCTAAGTCGATGTCTGGAAATAAAAATTAAATAATAAGTTATTAAACATGCGTCGTTTATGATGTTGTGTGGTCCGTTCAGTGCCCACTTGGTCATCAATTCATCATAATTCGTAATCATCATCATCGTCATTGTCATCGTCGTCGTCGTCATCATCATCATCATCACTATCACCATCCTCATCATCATTGAAATTACTAATGATTAACTGTCTAAGTATTTTATGATGTTTATTATTTTGTTAAGTAGCAGGCATGGGTGCTTGAAATCTCACAAGCAGTAATTAATATATTAATTTATGAACAAATTAAGCCATTGAATACATTCACTACACACTTTCATAATTATTGTTCCAATGTTTTGAAAATAGCAAAAATTATTATCTTTTTTTAATAACTTTTTAAAACTTTTATTTAGGTTACAATCTCTGTTTGTGTGTATGTGGCTTTCTCTGTACGCAAATCTTGCAAGTGAAATTTAACCAGCTTTTTGACTATCTAGAAAGCTGAAATTTCAGAGTAGTTTTATATTGGATGACAATACATTATTCAATTAAAAAAACAACAACTTAATTTGAACATCTTTTGTATTTCTAAATCGACTGTATATGAAATTAAAGTTTGTGTTAAAAAACTCGTTTTTTCCTTTACTTGTTTAACACTTAAGTTCACATTTAACACATCAGTTTTTCATTAAATATTGCAAAACCATTGCGATAACGCATAGAGAGTAAAAGAGACAGACAGACGGACGGACAGACAGACAGACAAACGAGCAAAATTTGACGTACCGAAAGTTTTTCGCGACTGCGCATGTTTCCTGTAGAATTGAGAATCCGAAAACAACCATTCGAAGAGTTTATCGACATTAACCGGAAAAACTTCATCAAGAATTGAAGTTTCAAGATGGTGGTCGTTCGAACAAACTGCCGAAAATTTAAGCAAAAAACATTTCATCATACATGAAATTATTAATCATTTGATTATTAATTTTATCATACATGAAAATATTAACCAATAATTGCTTGTTAAACGATGACAAGTTGTAACCAATTAATCTCTGGTTCAAGCTGATTGTAAATTAATTTGTGTAAAAAGTCATGTTATGGAAACGTAAAGTCAAACAAAGTTTATGAAATTCGAAAATTCCCAACTTTTTTCAATCATTTTCAGTTAAAAATTCTTTTCTCTTGCAAAACAAATTGTTTTCATAAGCAGTCAAATGATTTGCTGGACACAAATGATGTTCAAAACGTTTCAATATTCCATAGAAATCTGCTTATTCGTTACAACACGACAGAAAACTTCATTTTGCTTATAAGTTCAAAGTATAAACAGAGTAACTAATCACACCTCAGGCATAAATCAATTCTATTTGTACGCGACTTTACATTTACTCATCGCGAAACTTAACGTCCACATGTGACATATTTTCTTGTTTTATTCGTTTAACGTTACTTTCTGAATAATTAAATCTCAAAGAAATGTGACTGCAAGCATATTTTACGCTCTTAAGTTATTTTTAGAATTGTTTATTTATTGTTATTTATATTGTTTTCATAATAATACTTGATTGGCAGGTATAAGAAGTTCATCGGTAGCACACTCGAAGCCGCATAATATCGGCAGGTGTCATTAATATTACTAGCGTATATACTTCGGGCACTCATCCAATTGTACAGGTGAGCTGCGTGCACACCTGTGCCACCTAGATATATTGATGGCTCTACAGGCTGGTTTAATTCAAGAACATTCGGACGATTTCGTTCTTATATTTCTTAGATCAGATCACAGCAGTTATTCATTTTTTCATATTATAAAAATTATTTTTTTTATTTAAAATAAGAAATTCTAATTAAAGCATTTCTCATGTAAATTACTTTACTTACAAATTATTTTAGGCTTCATGTGTAGAATCATCTTTAAGAATAAGAAACACGAGACAATCTCAACGAATGGGTGAGGGAATATATAATTTGTGAAAGTTTGCGCTATTTAACACGTGCAGACGATAACGCCAGTCATACTGTCACTATCGTTTTTACCGCCCTATCATTACCGATAATTTTTGTTATTATTATTATTATCGAGGCGAAGGCCATCGCTATTAAAGCCACGTGCTGTTTCACCTGTCCTCTCGTCACGTGGAAAAATTTCCTGTTCTTATAATTAGCTCCTCAATTTCTCCAAGTACCCGGAAGTGCAACTAACCTGTCCGACTCCCACCTGGAACAGACGACACATGTTTCCACAGGTGAACAGGTCGGAGCTCGTAGAAACGAAAGTTTATTTTAGTTTTCGACAGAGATGAGTACAACCTTTGACACTAAAAAAACCCAACAACAACAAAAACCCATCAAAAACTCTAAGAAAAAAAGTTATACATAAAATATGACATCAAAAGTCGTTGACGGACAATCGAAATCAGCATAAAACGCTTGTGGACGCAACTGGCACAACACTTGGTTCTTAAGAAACTCGAGAGAAGACAAATGTCGCGGTGCATGAACGACGACACTTTGCCACATCACAACGAACAGATTGACGCCATTGCGGACTTTTAAAATATCGTTTTGTTTTCGCTTTTCAGACGTGGTTGGCGTGTTCGTTGATGAGGAAATGGAAAACAAAGAAATAAAAATATTCGCACTTTGACTTGAAAATTGCGTATTTTTTGTTGGTGATGATGACGACGACGACGACGACGACGATGACAATGATGATAAAACGTTAAAGAAATGGCGCGGATATTCGGCTACGTTTGGTCATAAAACAATGGCTTCTCTTATCATAGACAGGCGAAGAGTTTTATCGGACGAGTGTGAGATGTAAAATATGACTGCTCTTCAACTCTCTCGTGATTTCCTTATCATCATCTTTTCTTGAGATTGTGCAGCGTGTATATGTATGTAAGTGGGTGTTTGTGTGAGCGTGTGTGTCCGTGCGTTTAAATGTATGCGTTCGTGTGATCCAAGTAAAACCGCTTACAAAACTCTGAAAAAGTTATCACATGACATATGCGGTCCAGCGCGCCACGTGGCCAATTATATTTAGTAACATAATAAAACAAGATGGAAGTTCACAACCTTTAACCTTTTGGGAAAAGATCAATCATTGTGAAAAAAAACTTGTTGCGACTAATAAACTAATTTATGGAAGGACATTAATGGGAATGTAATACTTAGCATGCTGGTATGTAGTTGTAAATTTTATATTGCAACCAGAAGTATCTGTTGGACAGTTTGGGTCGGTGTTACAATTTACAGCTGTATTACCAGAAGGACGGTAAGTTGGATAAATTGAAAAAAAAATGTAATAAAAACAACCACTCAAAGTTTAGAAAACATTCACACACAATGAACAAGAAAAGAATTTGATTTGCAGAACATTCATCTTCAGGTACGGATCGAGTTTATTTTCCTAAATAAAATCTCCCAGGAAACAAATTACAAATGAAAAGAAATCTAACAAAGACTTAAACCTAATTTAGCACAAACAAATTGACTTGGCACTGTACAAAGCTACTTTCCCAGTAACTTCAAAAATCTAAACTACTACCGGCATCGAATGCCCATATCTTACGTTTCATCAACTTCATCGACGGTTATAATAGTTCTGTCTGCATTCATCTTCAGCATGGCTTCTCGTTGCTTCTGCTTCACGTAGTTCCTCCACGTCTGCTGTAGTAATCTCACAACAAAGATCTCCCGCTGTCTCTTCAAAGTACTGCTAACTGGGTTGTAGTTCTTACGTTCTGGTCCTTTCTTGATGTCACCGAGATCACCAGCGGCTTCGGATGTGCCGAGAAAGTTCTTGGTGAGACCGTCAAGAATGTCGACGCAGTGGATCATGTCACCTTCGCAGATCGGAATGTCCAGAGAGACCAGCCTGTAGTAGTTTGGTAGTGACACTCGGAGTGGTGGTTCTAGTGCATTGACGAATTCACACAACTTACTGAGGTGAATGTATTGAGTAGCATTTTCGTCATACTTTTCCCAAACCTGTGTAATATTAAAAATAAAAGCTTCAGTTTCAAATTGATTAAATTTTGTTTATCTAAAAGCAATGTCGTAGAAGTAGTTGTGATTTCTCATTGACTTGTAAACAATCTCCAAACCTCGTAATACATATCAAAGTCATCTTGCGTCAGTCCTTGCTGGACGTCCTCTGTGGCCTGAGAGAAGTTTTCAAGTATGACGGCAATGTACATGTTTATGACTACAAGAAAACTAATGACCAAATAGGTCACAAGGAAGACTACTGCTTCCCCTGAACTGCCGCAATCACCGTTTGGTTTGGTATCGCTTGATGTCTTATTGCATTCTTCCTCGTTCATCAAGCCTGCCAGCACTGAATCCCATCCAGCGGAGGTTGAGATTTGAAAGAGAAGAATCATACTCCTGAAGAATGTTTCAAAGTTGAACATGTCGTCGATTCCTTTTGTGTGTTTGACGTGCATGAAAAAAGACATGCCGAAGATAGAGTAGATGAACATGACCAGAAAGAGAAGGAGACCAATATTGAACAGAGCTGGCATGGAGACTGCTAAGGAGAAAAGCAAAGTTCGTATGCCTTTGGCTGACTTGACCAACCGAAGTATTCGACCGACTCTGAAAACTCGAACAACTCTGAGGAGCGTCGGTGATATCGGGAAGTTCTTTAAATGTTCAGAAAGAGCCGCCGCTGCAACATGTTTCATTGGTTAAAATTTAGTATATTTAAAATAAAGATAAAATAATTTTTATAGTAATTTTGTGGGATTACATTTTTTTTATATATTTTTGAATTGCTATCGGCTAAAAAAAAGTAAAAATTGCTGGCATTTGATAAAACTGTTAAGCACAATGTGACGTTATTGAGTGCAAGTTAGGTGAAAGAAAGAAAAATTTAAACGCACTCAGAACCGAAGAGATGACGACGACAAAGTCAAAAATATTCCACGGCTGTTTAAAGTAGTAATGTCGCAGTCCTAACAGTTTCATGACGCACTCGCATGTGAATATAAGAACGAAGATCTGATTTATAACGTGGAGAGTAGATTCCAGTTCATCAGATTGGTCGTAATGTTCAATGGCCATGGTCATCATGTTGAGAAGGATGATGATCATAATGAAGATGTCAAATTTTTGACTGGTCGTTACTTGGAAAAATATCAACTGGAGTTTGATCTGTTGAACGATGTAGACAAAAAATAATAGAACACGTTTTGATGGGTATGTGCATTCATAACGCATCAAATAAAAACGAATTTTTAAATATTATTTTTAAAGAGTTTTTTACCTTTGGCTTTGGAATTGGTTTCTGAGGCTGTTTGGAACCCAGCTTTTTCATGGCGTTGTAGTATTTTTTCTGATCTTCTGTCATTAACATTTCAAGAGATCCACCGGCCTAACAAAAAATACCCATAAACCCGTTGGTTGATTGTACATGATTTTAATGCTAAGTTAACTATTTTTCAAAATTAGGACTTTGTTTATTTTTTTAAATTTGCACAAAAGTAAACCTTTTTCTTTTGCATGTTAAAGTTTTCAATGATGACACCGATAAAAAGATTGAGTGTAAAGAAAGAACCGAAGACGATGAAGAAGACAAAGTACATGTACATCCCTGATCTGATTTCTCTCTCGGGCTGTTGGTCCTCCTGGAGGCATATAAGTTTACGATTGTTTCATTTTCTCAACGGATACATTAATAATACAAAAATAAAAAAGATGCCTCTGGTTTGCTGTCGATTGCATTGTCCATAATATCTGTCCAGCCTTTAAATGTTGCCTGGGATTAATGTTAATAGAGAGTTAGTGTTATTTAGTGTGAAACATTTTTAACAAAATGATAAAAAAAATTACAAGTTTAAATATTTACCACTTGAAAAAGAGCTAGGTAGCCGGTAAGAACGTTGTCGAAATTGATTTTAGGGTTGTGCCAAGAAAAGTTGAGGTGCTTTTTCGCTTCGCATTCTGTTTTGTTTGCGACTTCAGATGCGTTTGCTTTTTTGCCTTCAAAGTCGAGACACTGTTTGAACTTGCCACCAAATAAGTTGACACCCATGATGCTGAAAATAAGCCAGAATACCAAGCACACTAGCAACACGTTGAAGATAGCTGGAATGGCTTGAATCAAGGCGTTCACAACAACCTAAGATTTTTTTTATAAATTCTTTCAAAAATAGAACAGTTTATGCTAAGACTTTAAAGCTGACTATCGATTGATTACCTTCATTCCTTCCCATCTCGAAACAGCTCTTAGTGGTCTCAAGGCTCGTAGAGTTCTGAGCGCCCTGAATGCACCAATGTTGCCGTAACCAGCACTTTCGGCAAAAAGACTGAGCAGAGATATCTGAAAAATTTCAGTTTTAGCATAGCTAATTTTATTTTAAATTTTAAAAGAACAAGATTTGTAAATGAGGCTGGTCAATCGATGAGTTGGAAAAAGAATTTATTTTATACAGAATGTAACTGGCAATGTTTAAAATCAATTTGTCGACCAAACTTTTTTTCTATGATTAAAAATATATTTTAATTTGGCAACGAAAAAGTGCAAATGTCTATTCAACTTTAAAAAACATTGTTGGCCTTTTTGCCATGCTTTAAAAAAGACATGATTTATTAAATCCTAAGCCAAAATAGAATAACAAGTAGTGGCGTTATTTGGGGGAGTAGGAATGTTTTTGTCTTCCAAAGTTTTTTCAAATTAAAAAAAAAAGTATCCGTGACTCCCTTCCTCCAGGAATCAGCTATTTTGGAAGGAAACAGTGTATACGGTTTTAGAAAAAATTCAAAATGTGTTTTTTAATTATTTTTCTCCATGTTTTTACTGAAACGACGCTCCTGATTACAGAGATGTAAAATAGTTTTATCGTATTTTTAATTTTAACAAAACATTTGATTAAATCCATATTTTTAGTTTTTTTGTCATATTGAACTATTAACTTCAGTTATTTTTTATCTCAAGAATTATCTGAAACTTGAAAAATAAAATATTTTTTCGGTGTAACTTTATTAATTAATTTGCTGTTAATAATTTTTTTGTTTTTTTTTTTAGGTTAGTGAAAGGAGTTAGTTAACCCCGCGAGACACTTAACCTGAGCAATGCGTGTAAACTCCTTGCTTAAGGGAGCTACGATGGTGACGCCAGTGAGATTCGAACCGCCGACCTACAAGGCGACAGGCGAACGCTTTACCGCTTAGCCACTACCGCCATATTAAACAAATTAAGCCAACTTATCAATTAGTAAACTGCTTAATAAGAAGCAGTTAAATTCGTAATTAATATAGTTTATTTAGTAAATTATTATTAACAATATTACTCAAAAACAATACGAATATAAAAATTTATCCTAGAAAACTAACATAAATGAAAGCAAAAAGCTTTAAATGACTTACTACAACGATTACAAAGTCAAGCCAGCACCAGGCATCTGTGAAGTATTTCTTGAAGCCATAAGCGGACTGCTTAATGAACATCTCAAAGACGAATATGACAGTAAACACCTTATCCATCACTTTAAGTATCAGCTTTAGAATCCATCTTTCTTCATTTTCTATGTACACATCCTCCATTGCCTGACGCAAGCGTTATTTTTAATTTGTTCACCAACCAATCTAAATTCAAATGAAATAATTTCATAACCAACCAGAGCGAGACTACTGAGAAGAATCATTGTTATGATGAACGTTTCGAAATAGTTGTTCTCTACGAGATCGAACATGAACTTGCGGAAGGACCACCATGTTTGTCCCATCTTTGTAGCCTCGAGTAATCTGAAGCATTTGCAGAGATTCATGCAGCACTGGGGACAGCAGTCGTCTGGATATTTGACGAACACAACTTCGACTTCGTGTACTTCCGGTCCTTCGGGAGGCTTGCCTGAAAATGAAAAAAAAAAACTCAACGGTCATATATCAAATTGTTAACGAAGCTTTCTACGCTAATGTTCTGCTATGGCTCTCAGAGTTATGTATGTTTATTCTCTATGGTTTATTTTTTATATTTAAAACAACAAAAAAATCCGACATGAGTCTTTTTTTAATTAAAATATAATCTGTTTTCAACATTCGTTTTAAAAGCTATGTAGTAAATTTAATTTACAAGAATAAGAACCTTCTGCTTGCAGATCTTCGGCTGAATAAGAATAATTGCTGCTCGAAAGTATACTATGCTGACTTCCTCTGCCCTTGGAAATAGTTGGTGAAGTCGTGGAAGAAGTGGACGAGCTAGTCAGACTACGACGTGAAGGCATGCCAGTGTATGCCAGGCCTGAGATGATAGGCACCATCCTGCCTAACTTTATCGCATCGTCATTTGAAGGCTCCTAAATGTGGGACATACAACTTTGAGATTTGTAACATTGAAGCTTCAAAAATCGCACTATCAACTTTCAATTTATTTCAGCATGTATATTACCAAGAATATTGTAAAAATAAGAATTTACCATTTTTCTTTGAATTTCGTCTTTTTCTGAAAATTTTAATTAAATTATTTTAAATAAAATTTAAACCAGCCGAAAATACATAAAATGAAAATGGCCAAAATTAAAAAACAAACAAAAAACAAACTCACCAAAAGGAGAAATAGGTGAATAACCAACGTGAGACATGGGCGCATCTTTACACGACCTGTAACTTGCTGCATGAAGATCTGACAAAATTAATTGTTGTCAAAATAGTTGCTTTTTTTAACTTTCAGCAAATATATAGTAAGCAAAAAATTTGTTTATGGTTTCTGAGTGTTCAAAGTAAGTCATTTTTCACATGAATTCAAGTTAATGTGTTTCGTTGTGGACAATATCTTAATAATAGGACATTTCTAGACAACGCCAAATCACTACCGCTTAAACTAATGGCGGGGGCACACGAACAACAAAGTTGAACTGTTAAGTTGTACAACTCGAGGTGGACAGCAAAATTCTCGTTTGCGCGTCATACGTTGTCGTTGGGCAACTTTTAAAGTTGTCAACTCAGCTGCACAATTATTTTTTTTATCTATTATGTTTGAAAACTTTTTTTTTATTTATTTTTTAAAAGCTACTGAAAGGAGTTATCTCCGCGAGAAACTCAACCTGAGCTACGCTGGTGACGCCGGTGAGATTCGAACTGCCGACCTATAGGCTGATAGGCGAAACCTTGCCGCAATACTACCACTGCCTCTTAACAAACTTATAGTTACCCGTTTTTCTGTAATTAAACAATTGTTTTTGATGAATAAAAAAATTAAAATAGACTAGCGATTTTGCTATATATTTAATAAATTTTTGATGAAAAATATTAGTTTGCACAATGTTTTATCACACGATTATCAAATACCATGCAAAACCTACGAAAAATCGTGGCTGAATTTAATAATTTATCTTATCATAGAACTTCAACTCAAAAAATTCATACTTTAGTTAAAAGAACCAACTATTAATGGAAACGTGTGTGCGCAAAAATACTCCAAAATACTCAACTGTATTGCTCAACGGGTACAGGCCAAGTCGTCGCGAAAGCCATTTCGTCGCCGTGAGCATTTTCGTCGCGAAGTCGCGATGAAAATGCTCACGGCGACGAATAGGCTTTCGCGACCACATGGCCGGTATTCTGCTCAACTTTGTTGTTCACGTGCATTTACCTTTATAAAGATGCAACGTAAACGTTAAAAGATATTTCTAAATTTAATACACAACAACCATGATGATGGTGAGGAGAACCTTCTATTAACTCGACCAAGCTAACATCTCTGCCTCTCACTTTGCCGTTTTCACATTGGTCACCTTTGGTATATTGGATCGATTCGAAGTGCTCGTCGCAGGAAGATCTCAGCAATTTCCTTCGCCCACGAGCCTGAAAAAAACTAAACTGGTTTTATTTCCTTTATTTTTTTTGGCTTCAAATCTTGTGTATATTTTAAATAAATTTTTTAAATAGAACAATATTCATGAATATATGTTATATATTGTTACGATATCACCAAATTGTTTACCGGGCTCAATAGAATGGTTTTGCCGTTTTATTGGAAAATTAATTAATGAAGCTTAATAAATCCTATTATTTTCTATCAATGGGAAACTGATCGTAAAATCATCGATTTTACATGATTACCCCCTTCTTAATTCTGTTCGTCTCGAACAGCATAGTCGAGAAATGCGACTCGGCCACAAACACAAAATAACCTGATCTTTACTCGTGGCTTTGACCGCAAACAACATGGTCAAGTCTCTTGACCGTTTGATGCAGTTTCTTCCAGTCCTTCTTTGGCTCATCAACAGAGTCTTTCTTTGGCTCATCGTTGCCATTTCTGCACGGTTCATCCCAGCCTTTTTTGCATGCCTCGTCCTGAACATCTTTGCACGGTTTATCGAAACTGTCTTCTTTTTCGTCTTCCTTCACATCTTTTAGATCTTTCTCAGGAAACTCTTCAAAAGGTTTTTCAAAAACACGTCGTTCCGCAAATCCAATAAATCCCTTCATCAAACTGTTATTTGATTTTACAATTACTCTTAGTCTATCTGATTTAGAATCCTCTGTGGATTCATCTGATTTAGAACCCTCGGTACCGTTCTCTGTTCTTGGCTTATCTTTTTCAGAGTTTTTGCTTGCTGCATTGCTATTGTTGTTTTGGAGAAGCTCATCGCCGTCATGTTTGTTTTCTTCCAAGCTACCAACGAACGTTTTCTTTTCACATTCCCACTCGGCTCTTTCGTCGGTGTCAACTTTCGTATCGTCCAGCGGATCTTTCTTCAAATTATCGCCATCGTCTCTCAAATCAGTGTCTTCTTCTTTTGTCAAGTTAACTTTGACGTATTTCCCCATTGGAGTTTCGTCCGTTTCTAAATCCTCGGTTGTTTCATCCGAGTCAGATTCGTCACTAAAATCCGACCATGAATATTCGGTGCCGTCGTCTGTTATGGAGGCTTCCGTTTCAGAACCGTCGCTGTATGGGTAAGAGCCATAGTTGTTATTGCCATTATTATAATCATCATCGTCACTTTCATCCTCATCGTTTTGCATTTCGTTTTCAACATTCTTCTCATCTTCTTTAGTTTTGTTTTCGACGTCCAGACCGACTGTATCACTGTCACCATTTTTGCATGGTTCATCTTGAGCATCTTTGCAAGGTTCCTTATCATGACCGTCTTTGACAGGCTCATCATCATGACCCACCTGACTTGTGCAGTCTGTACGGCCGTCATCCGTCACATGCTCTGAGACACAGCTGGTGGACTCCAGTTCAAATTGGGTGTCGCCGCAGCAACCCACATCACCAGCAACCCGCTGGTCCAGAACCGTGTCCACCACTGCCTCAGTCAGCCCTGCGACCAAACTCTCCACAGTTGTACCGGCTGCTGCTACTTTGTTTTCGTGGCCAAGAATCATTCATTCTCCTGTCTTCCCCTGTGCTGCCATGTTTTCTCTCGCTTGTTGTCTTTCTTTTTCCAGCAATTTGTTTTTCAATTTTCTCCGCCTAACCACAGCTTCCTCGTCAATATCGAACAAATATTCATCGTCGTCAGGCCCATAGCCTTCATTCACTAACGCGGCTAAGAGGCGTTCCATAAATTTGTCCTTTTTACCTGTATCGCGCAGGCCACGTTTCTTCAGCTCGTCTTTCATTTCACTCGCCCAAAGCTTTACTTTATTTTTGTTTTTATGGTGGCGCCACGTTTCAATTTCGATGTCAAAATTAAAATTTGACATCGACGAAAAAGTTTGCTTGTTCTTTTTTATACTGCTTAGAACAATAAGCAAAAAAGGTTCGCTTGTTTGTACTACTGACTTTCATGATTGTTATCTGTTATTATTTTATTCAATTAGCAGGCACACTTCAGTCAGCCTCGTTTACTGATTTATTAAAACTCTACCAACACGATATTTTATGGTTTTTATGCATGGCTATGCCCGAGTCGTACCCCACCTATTAGCCGGGCATTTCCGATTTTGTTTATTGAATAAAGTCCTGGAAACCAAGTTTTAAAAAAATGATGAAATACGTATCTTTTTATTTTTTAAATAAAAATCTTGGTACCAAATCTAGAAACCTTCTTATTATTGGTTTTTGAGAAAAAAGTTTACCTTCCTGTTTGATCTCCTCAGGAGCAAAATTTTTAAAAACACTTTCTCATTGAGTGGTTATGCTAAAAAAGTACATCAGTTTATGTTTCCTTATCATAAACTCTGTGGCATTTTTGTTCTACTGAATCTTTTGTTTTGCTGAATTTTATGTTTTCTGTTAATTCGACATGTGGGATGCTTAATATAACGTTTGTGTACCAATTGTTCGACATTTTCGTCTCTTTTGGTTTTCTGTTTGATTACTCTCCTGGTTTAATTTTTGACCCTGAGGATGACTGATACAGTTGAAACGGTCCGTCGGTCTTATAATAAAATTTTAACAAAGAAGCTTTTGACTAATTGTAGTCCCGGACAGCGATTGTTATACCGAAAAGTTGAGGATTTGGCTCAAAAAGTTGTTTTTAAATTATATATATATTATATATATATATATATATATATATATATATATATATATATATATATATATATATATATATATATATATATATATATATATATATATATATATTATATATATACACTAGCTGACCCAGCAAACGTTGTTTTACCTTACAATTTATTTTAGTTATTTTTATTAAAAGTTTAATGTACAAATTATGTCAATTTAAAAAAAAAAACAATGTCTAAGAGCAATCGAGTGTACAATGTTTTTTGTCACACCATCTTTGGCCAATTTAAACAAACTGGATGGTTTACCCTCGCAAGAACATGCCACGTATAGGTAATTGTTCGTGAGAAAATATGGCGTGCCCAAATCTAAGCCACAAACAGACATCGTTTGGTCTTGCGACTTATTAATTGTCATTGCGATTGCCAATCTAATTGGAAATTGAATTTATTTGTATTCAATATGCACTTCTGTGGGAATCATTGGGATCCGTGGCAGCAAAACACTTTCGCCTCGGAACTTGCCATTCAAAATGCTGGCTTTTACAATGTTTTTTATTAATTTTTTAATTACTAATTGCCTGCCATTGCACATACGCGGTGGGTTCAAATTCCAAAATAGAATAACCGGAGATCCAAATTTAAGTTGTAAATGATGCGGTGACATGCCTGGCAAATCCAATGAGTTCAAAAACTCTGTTGGATAATTTACGGCTTTGCTGGCATCGCAAACTGTATCAATCGGTTTGTATGACACCAATTTGCCTGGCAACAACTGCTGTATCTTAAAATTTAAATCATTGATATCCACATTTTTTGCTGCAAAATGACTTTTTCTGCCAGCCACTCATGATTCAGCACTGTGGCCATGGATTATTCTTTTTTTATGTTGCCCATTGCTTAAGTGCTGAATGAGCTGTTCTTCCTCCATCTAATAAAGTTACTGCATTGCCAGACGATGTAACGGCCAAAGCTATGCCATTATTTGATCGTATTTCGGCGAGAATTAGAGAAATGTTTTTCCAGTTCCACCTGGTGCATCAAAAAAAAAATCCACCTTGTCCTTCCAAAACTGCCAGTATAATGCGGTTGTAAATCATTCTTTAGTGGAACATAGCGAGTAACAATCGCTGCCATTTCTACAGTATTGTACCTTAGTTTACCTTAAAGGAATCTGCCATGTTTTGGACCTCAAAATGCAAGAAGATAAACATTTTCAATCTCAGACAGTTAAAGATACTTTTTTATAGAAAACAGTATAAATATAAATCATTGATCAAACTTTCTATCTGTCTATCTGTTGCACTTTCCTATAAAAAAGACATATTTGCACCTTTTTGTTTTTCCAAAATAACTTTTTTAAATAATTGTAAAAAAATATTTTAAATAGCGATGGAGCTATCCTCAGATCTACCAAATGTACACAAAAAATTTGATAAAAATCGGTTTCGGAGGAGTTCAATTTCAAGCACTATGACACGAGATTTTTATATATATAGATATATATAAATTTTGGAATATTTTTTATCTATTACTCGCTATAGATATAGTAATTAACGACATAATTAAAAAGTTATTTTAAGGTAGAAAAAGACAGATACTCAGCTTTATTTCATTATCTTTAAATAAACTAGAAAACTATTCCAAATTACGATTGGCAATATTGTAACATTTGGTGTCAGAAATGGGATTAAAAAATGGTTTTGCAGTTACTTGAAGAACTTTTCTTTGCTGAATTGAGGCAGAAACTAAGAAAACAAAGACTAAACGCTAAGGCATGAAAGGCCGAGCTTGCGGACCGCCTCCAGACGTCATTGGAAGAGAATAGGTTTGACCCAGAAGAATACGAGCTTGATACAAATGAGGAATTAACAAACTTGAAAAGCGAAATGACGAAAAAATTAAACGAAGCAGCACAGGATAGAGTAAAAAGAGCTATGAACATGATGAGAGAAGAATTATTTCTTGGCGGTCAGGTTTGTCCTGAAGACGTAATAGCAGTGGCTGGTACAGTGTGTAAGATGTAGATGTCACATCTTACGTATAATTGTGTAAATAGCTCATTTTATTGTCTTTTATTATGTTAATTAGTGTATTATGTATGTGCGTCGCGTGTATATATATATATATATATATATATATATATATATATATATATATATATATATATATATATATATATATATATATATATATATATATATATATATATATATATATATATATATATATATATATATATATATATATATATATATATATATATATATATATATATATATATATATATATATAGCTAATTTGGCAATGTTTACACAGTGATGCAACCAGTGAACAGCAAACAAATGAATGAAAAAGGGGGATCTTCTAGTAGTGATTTGTCTGAGTTTTGTCTGGATCGCAAGGCTATTGAGAGTCTGGTCACAGAGACGGCTGAGGTAGCGGTGGACACGGTTCTTTTGGACCAGCGTAATACTGGTAAAGAAAATGACGTGGGTTGCTGCGGCGAAACCCAGTTTGAACCGAAGTCTACCAGCTGTCTTAGAACATGTGACAGTTGGCGGACGTACAGACTGCACAGATCAGATGGGGCACGAGGAAAACAAAAAAAAGAGAATTGATCCAATTTTGTGGTGGGATGTCACCGAGGTGGGCTCTGTAGCTGAGTGTTGCTGGACTCTGACAGATTTTGGGAAGTCGTCGGATCTATCGGAGAAATCTCGGAGGATTGCTTGATCAACGTAACCAAAGATATTCCTGTTGCAGAAAATGTTTTCGACAGTTTCGTGTTTGGTGGCAGTAACTTGAATGAAGTGAGTGGTGATGACAATTGTGATACGGCGTCTGGACAGGGTGTTTCACAGTTTTGCGTGACGGGCCGGATTTATTAAGTGGTCATCAGTTCCAAGACATTGGTGATAAGTTTGTCTTGGATAAAAATATTTCTTAAAAGTTTAGAACGGAACTCCAGGTAATGTCTAATCATCTTATCGTCCATGTTAGTGATACTGCCACGGATGAGTCGGCTGATGAGGTTGCTGCCACGGATGTTGCGGGAAAGATAAAAAAAGTTTTTTAAGAGGCTGTTGAGAGATGTGGGGGTATAAGTATTAAAACGACTGTTTTATTTGAAGAGTTTGAAAATGCTTTTACAAATACCAATGAAGCTGAGGCTCAGAGCGGTTTCAGGTTTCACCAAATATTTTGTGTTTCAGTGGTGGCTCGCAGAAGTAGAGCTAAAACTTCAGAAAGTCGGACATTTTGCATTGACGATAATCTTGTGTTTAAAAACTTGACAAACTAAAATACAAATATTAATGGTGAACGAACTTTTTAAAAGTAAAACTTTAAGATGTTCACAAAATATATTCGCTTTCTAAAAACGTCTGCTAATGCTACAGAATATAAATAATAATTCAGAAAAAAACTAAAGAATTAACAAATGAAAAATGTAAACCAACGAATGTTTCTTGAAATTAAATCATTTTTTTTGGTTTCTTCTGAAATGGTATAATCTATTTTGGTATAATACAAATAGGGGTGATTATGATGACGGTGGTGATACCAAAGTAGAGGATGATGATTATGATGTTGGTGAAGATAATGATGGTGGTGGTGATGATGGTGATGACGATGATTGTTATAACGAGAGTGAGGTTGGCGATGATGATGATTGTGACAATGATGGTGAGGATGGCGATGGTGACGGTTTACAATGATGATGAAGATGGTGACATTAATGACGACAATGCTGATAATGATAATTTTACCTTGATGCAGAGAAAAAGGTTTGACTTGACAAAAACGATGAATCTGTTTATCCGGTCGATGGCTTCTTGAAGTTTGTTTGGTCCTTCATCTTCCTCGCTGTGCTTCAAACTTTCAGCTCCAAAAGAGCTCAAAAGTAAGGCAAGGAACAGGTTTAATACCTACATTGAATAAAATTATAATTTGTTTTTAATTACCTTATCCAACGAGGGACCATTGCCAGAAAGGGTTACATCTTATATTGTAAAAAATTGTTTAACTATTTTGTTTCCTATGTTACTGGTTGTGACTTGCTTGCCGGTCATGCCGCTCTTCCCGTTACCATAAATATGCCAGATATAACATTTTTGCAGAAAATATGACATGCAAATCTAGATGAATATAAACATAAATAATCTAACCACAAGGTTTCCAATGATCATCGTGAGAAGAAAAAAAGGAATGCAAATTGCACCAGAGCATCTTATGCAATTCCACATAGACTCGATCCACTCGCCACACAAAACTCTGAAGACGATCATGAAGGAATGCAGGAAGTCACAAAAATTCCAGCCTGGAATTTCTGAGCCGAAGAAAGTGAAATAGTTCGGCCCAAACAGTTGCATTCCCATGACGGCAAATATAAAAATGATAATAGCCAGTACAAAGCACAAGTTACCCAGAGCACCCATAGTTCGGCCAATTATACCGATCAACAAATTCAGAGTAGGCCACGATTTTGCCAGCTTAAATACCCGCAACTGAAAGTAAAAAAAAGCAAAATGTAAACAACTTTCTGCTACATGTACATTTTTGCGTCTACATCAATATTTAAATATGTCAGCAAATTAGAATCTCAAGCACATTTGTAAGCAGAGTTTTAAGAAATAATTACGATTTTTTAGTTTTCAAGCAAAAATTGTTTTGTTTGTATAAGGCAGCAAAATATCTCAATTGATGTGTTCTGGCGTCAGGAAATAATTAATCATTTCGTCTTCATGTTTTAGGTCAGCGCAATTTTTTTTTATTTTACAGTAGTTTTTCCACAAGTCATGGCTTTCAATAATACCATTTAATTGTCAAAAACCACCAGTAGAAATTTTCTACCAAGAAACGGCTGGTGTCTATTTTAATCATTTGAAAATTTTTATAATTGGCGATGCATCATTCAGCAAATATTTCTATAGCAATCATTTCAAGTTAAAAAGATTTTCAGGCAAAACATTGAATCAAGCAATTAAAAAGCATAAAAATGATCAAATGAAAGCACACAGTCCTAACCAATCGAAAAGATCGTAGTATGGACAGACCCTTAACACCTGACAGACCGAGTTCAATAAGACTTAAAATAACGATGACAATGTCGAAACAGCTCCATTTGTCTTGCAAGTACTTGTACAGTCCCAGTGCAAGGATCTTCAGCACTGCTTCAACCGTAAATATCCCTGTGAAAACCTTTGTGAAAAAACCTAAGATTAGGCATGCAGTTAAACTATAAGAATTAAAATCTATAACATAAAATTTATAAAAGAACTAGCCAAACACAACTTTATCTCAAATTTTTTTGGTTATTCCTAGTAGGCTGTTAAACAGTCAGTTTCACAAAATCAAAAATTAACAATCCAAAAGTTTATTAATTAAAGTTGCGAATATATAATAATATTATTATTATTATTACAATTATTTTTCAATTTGTGTGTTACAGTAACGATTACTGTTGGTCGAAGTTATTACTGTAAATAGTTGACTAACGTAATTGCCGTATTTGAGTGTGGCGATCATAGTAGGCGTCATTCCGTCATGTTCCATAGCCATGAACAACGTGTTGATGACAATGCAGAGTGTTATGAACAAATCCACAAAAGCATCCATGATGAACAAATCAACGATGTGAGCAAATTTGTACCAGCTCGGACAGCACTGCCAACCAAACATCAACTGATGACACTTCATCTTAAAAAATTCCTTCTTGCTCTGTCCTTCGTCAAGGCCGAAAAATCCTTGAATCGATTTAAAAAATGCTGAAATTTAAATTTGTAAAAAAAGATATTATTATTTTGTTAACATTTAAAGTCAAAACTTTCAAAATTATCCAAAATATTAAATTACTTTTTTTCCCCGAAGCGTGGTTTATCAAATCTTTGAGCACCAAGACATCTGTAATAATCGAGTCAATAATTAAGCATTTTATGGAGAAATTTGATAAATCTAATTGATCAAACATGCTGGACAGAAAAGACACTAAAGTGACCTTTTAAGTTGACAGATGATGGACTTGGAGTAAGACAGATGAACGGATTGTCCGCAAACATCTTGTCTTTGCACGAGTCAAAATCTCGCCCGAAGAAAAAGTCCTGTTCGATTAGAATTATTCTTCAGTCTCTCTTTCTCTCTCTCTCTCTTTCTATATATATATATATATATATATATGTATATATGTGTGTGTGTGTGTGTGTGTATATGTGAATATATATAATTGTGTAGTTGTGTTCCTAGAATAAAATGTCATAAAGATATAATTCTATGCCAAATTAAATATACTTTATCGAAGCCATTAGCAGGTTATTAACTAACCCCTGTGTTTTTTCTGGCTGTGGTCAATAGCGAATCATTAGCTGTTTTTTGTCTGGCAGCTGTTGTCCAGTGAAAGTGCGTTGGTTCGCATTTTCTGTCGGGTCCTCTATTTCGGAAGGAGTCGGTATTTCGTGGAGAAAATTGTGCCGTCGGTGAAGTAAAACTCAATCTAGCACCATTGAATCTTTTGGTTTTTTAAAAACATTTTGTTTTTTAATAATAAAGTTAAAAAAAAATGCTGATGTGATCATATAATAACAAGCAAAACAGTTTTTAAGAATTTTTTGCACACAGTATTGCAAATGTTTTCAATTTTTTTGATGGTTTTGAAGTTCCGTATATGTAAAAACCTTGGCTGAGCGGCATTGAAGCGTTGTTTAAAGGCGGTAAAGTTGTGGGAGTTCTGAAAGTTGCATAGATGATCTGCCGAAGGCGTGTTGAGCGTTGAGTCATCTGCGTAAGGAAGATCCACGTTTTCCAGGCACGGAAGAACAAGCGGCCGTTTGTCGTTGATCTGCTGGTAGTCGTTGTGGTGACCGGAAGACGTACCACCCTGTCCCGGAAGATAGCCTTGGGCCTGGTTGTCCACTTTGAGAGGATAGTTGTTGTTATAAGGGTGAGTTGGTGGAATGAAAGGATGGCCAGTCAAGTTCCAGTTGAACTGACGAGTGATGGAGAACTTTCCGGGCGAGCCAGGTAGACTAGCACATATCTGAATAAATTGATGTTAAATTACAATTTCATAACATATCTAGAATTTGTGGACTATTATGTAAACTCGCATCAGAATCATCAACTACCAATTCTCAAAAGCGTCATTTTCTCGAGAGAGCCGAACTTTTTTTTATAACTTTTTCTACAAAATGCAAACAATTTCTAAAACTCTATACACTTTTGCTTCCGGAGGTACATTTTCAAAAAATTTTCTTAAAGTGTTCCCTCCCAAAAATTACGCCCAGCAAATTCTGAGTTGCTACAAAATTAATCGATTCCATTTAGATCTAAAGACGAGTAAACCTAAACTCTGATTTGTTTGTTTGTTTCAAAAAATCCTTTACGTTAAACTTTAGAAAGATTGAGGTTTGAGAATTGCACCGCAGTGTGACAAAAACAATCAGCAGTATGCATACAACTTGTTGTGAAAATTATTGTGCCCCTCAAGCTATAGCTTTTATTTAGATTTTTAATTATCTATTTATTTGCTATAAATTTTAATTAAAATTTTAGTTTGTAAAAAATCCAAGCTCATTTTTTCTGTGGAGTCAAAAAAGTAAGCCTTAAAAACCAGTTTTTTTCACAAATCCCTTATGTTTCAGGATTTGCCGGCATTTCATTTATTGCAGAAAAATTCTTTTAATACGAATTTTTCAATTATTGTATGTAAACATGTATATAATTGTATTTGATTTGTTTTTGTTATAAAACGCAGACAATTATTAGTTTAAATTACAAAAGATTTTTTTCAAAATTTTTTAAAGTTTTATTAGAATGCATTGTCATGAAGACTGATCCAATATTTCAAATTTTAGCTCAATAGGATGACGGGAAGTTAATTAATTTTCGTTTTCAAGGTTTGCAAACATTCAAGCAAGCAGCCAAGCAAACAAGCAAGTAAGCAAGAAAGCAAGCAAAACCGGTGGTGACGTTAATATAAGGGATTTAAAAATGAGTGTTTTTGTGATTATGAGAAGATAAAGTTAGGCATATTATTTTATTACCACAGCACATGGGTGGCAGGTAAAACTGTGTATTTTTTGTGTAAAATCATTCCTTGCTAACACTTAAATAACTATGATTTACAGTTTTACAATGTTAGCAAATCTATGTATATAACAATTTAGCCGTAAAAAACCAAGTTTTTCTACAAGTCCCTATATTTCTGTATTTGCCGTTTTTCATTTATTGCAAAAATATTCTTTTAAAATGACATTTTTTTGAAGATTTATAATTTTATTTGATTTGTTTTTTAAAACATGAATAATTATTATTTTTAATTAAAATGTTTTACAAAAATTTTCAAAATTTAGTTAAATGCAAATTACAGCTCAATTGAATGACGGGAAGTTAGTTAATTTTCCCTTTGAATGTTTGCAAACATACATGCAAGCAATAAACAGGACCGGCGGTGATGTTAATATAAAGAATTTAAGTAGTAAGCTTTAAAAACGAGGTTTTTTTTACAAATTCCGCATTTTTCAAGATTCACTGACACTTTATTCAGATTTGTGTTGGAGTTAATATAAGGAATTTATAAATGACTGTCTGTCTGTTTGTCTGCAATACAAATGCAAACCGCTGGGCCAATTTTAACCAAATTTGGCAAAGAATAAAAAAGGATAGAGTAGTTTTTATTTACATTTTTTTCAGTTTTTTTTATGACCAACACATTCTTAGGCCAAAAGTGCCTATGTAGGAACATCAAAAGGTATTGCATAACAAAATTCAAATTTACTTCACGTAACAAAGTTTGAAAGTTCAAAGCAACTTTTAGCAAATCTATTTTACGTTTTATGGACAAAAATAAGTTAGGAAAGAGAGAAAGATAAAAAGGAGTAGGAGCGAGTAAGCAAGCGGGAAACGAGCGGAATTTGAAAAGTGAGTGGGAGCGGGAGATTAAGCGGGAAAGGAAAAAAAGCGGATGAGCGAGCGGGGATTGAAACGGGAGTAAGCGAGAGTAAGAAAGGAAACGGCGATGGAAACTGGCGAAAAAGAAGAACGATAAAAAAACCTCAGGCAGCGCCGGGTAACCCTAATAGTCTTTAAATAAAAGCCATTATAAATCTTGTGTCTTAAACACAGAGGACACGCTCACATAGTTTAATTTGCAGGTTTGTGTGTGTGTGTGTGTGTGTGTGTGTGGTTTATTAACATCTGTATCTGTCTGAGACGGTATGTATGTTTGGTTGTTCTGTGACGCGTTTATGTGGCGTGAAACGAGTGTCCGTGTGTTGTCTTTGGGCAGAGAGGCCGCCGAAAGCACAAGGCTTTCGTGGGCTAATGGTTCGATTCACTCCAGTCCTCTAACTACTAAAGTGCAATAAATTGAACAGTGCCGGTATATTGACTTCACCTTCAGTTAGCAATTTAACCAACCTTGTATGAAACTCAAAGGCTTTTGTATCGCTCTCAACGTGCAAACACATCTATCCGTTGAGTTTAATTTGCATGTTGTTTTAATGTGTATATACTTGTGTCAGGAGCCAATCAACGGGCTCTATTTAAATGTATTGACAGATCCAAAAAAAACATTTGTAAGCGCGTTTGATTTAAACTTGCAGCATGATTGTTATTGTCGAGTCATGCAAGCACGTGACCCTTTGGCGCATCGTTAATGTGACATTTTTTTTGAAGTTTTGGCACGCCCGATCATCATTGGAGGATTGTGCAACCACGTGCTTCTTGAATAGAGTTGGCTATAAATAGGAGCCTAGAGGATACGAGCCTCACGATATCTGTGTTTGATCGTCAACGAACTTTTTAGACATTTACTTTTGCTCAATTTGCTTTTAATAAATGTTTACAAATTAAATTAAACTGTTTATTTTTCAACAATTACGTACGATCCTTTTGTGGAGTGCGTGACATCCATAACAGAAAATAATTAAAAACCTTTTTGCCGGTGCTGTTAACGATGCTGACCCTTCTTTGGTATCCAGTACCACAATCAGATTTCATACTCAGTGACTCCTTGTCAGTTGATTTCCTCGGTAGGTATCGATCCATGCTGGAACTGGACAAATCTGAATGACTGAACCTGCCGTTGAGTTGGAAAGCTGCGTTGTTAGTCATATCTTCCAACTCTTGTAATCTAGCTTCTTCTGCCTGTTGGTGAAAGATGTTATAATGGCAACGTATTTAAAATGTATAATAATACTTTTTAAATCAAGATATAAATTGTTGGGTTTTCTATAAATAATCATTTTTAAACTCGAAAAGGTGTTATATTATTTTGCTTAAAATATTTGAAATGTGCCTGAATTAATCATTAAATAAGCCCCTTAAAATATGAATCTACATCTAGCTCTTTATATTCATTAAAGAAATCAAACTAGCATGACAGTAAAAGATCCATGGGGCCCGGCCTCTTAGAACTTTAAACAAAATACTTTGAAGGTTAATTTTTTAGTTTAAATTAAAAACGAAGGAAATCCAGCTGATCGGTGAATAAAATGCTCAATTTTAATATTTTTAGGTATTACTGAATTAAAGAAAAGCTGCATAACGACAATAATCAAAATTTATAAAAAAAAAGAACTCCCCCCTACCAAATTCATGGATTCGCCACCGTAGCGTGAAAAGCTTTAAAACTACCTAATCGTTAAATGATTGATTGTTTATTAACAGCCCTCAAGTATATTTATTTTTGAAATTATAACAGTGAAAAGTGAATAAATTAGAATAAAATAAACTGTATGAACAGTATAGACATCTTTCGTCACATAATTATGTATTTCGTTCAGCTTCTGTTGTTATATTTCTTTCTGCTCCTGTTTATACATTCCCTACGTGAAACAGTGCTCTTATGGGTTTTCCATTAGGAAGTTCATTTAACGGGAATGAAAATATACGATTCAATTAATAAAACTCCCGGCCTTCCTGATTATATTGGAAACATTTCAAACCCAGACTCCAAAACGGCAATATACGAGATGATACTGTCTGTACATGTCTATTTTCTGATTCATTTTTTCAAGTTATAAGCAATTATTTCTTTTAATGTAAAAGCTGTGGTTGTTTAATTATTTTTTTTAAATTCGCTTGGTCACAATACATTAAAATAACAATAATTTGTAATTTTGTTGTTTCCATTAAAAGTTATTTGACTGTCTTTTTACATATATCATCAAACGAAACTGAATGTTGTTCAGTTATTCTATCTTTATAGAATTGTATAGTTTTGATCATATAATGTTTTGTTCATATTTACATTCATTCGATTATAAAAAATTCTGCACTTTATTTTATCAAAGTTATGAGTGAGCCTTGAAAATATCAATGTGTCATCAAGTCATTCCGTTCAAATTTTCTAAATTGATGATTTCAAACATTCCGCAAAGTTATATATATATATATATATATATATAAATATATATATATATATATATATATATATATATATATATATGTTTCTTGTTTATATATACATATTTCTGTATATGTATATTTAATCTTAGGATTACAATCAAAATATCATATTATTATTTGCTGGCTAATCAATAATATCTCTATTGAAGCTTCAACCCTTAATGCGCTATCAAGTAAAGATTACTATTACTATTTAATCTTATAATAAACGATGCAACAAAATCATATTTTCAATTTTTAAGATTAATTTTCAATGAACTTTTCATACAAACCAGTGCTTCTTCAGCTTCAGCATCTTCTGCTTCCTGGTCTTGTTTTCTGCAGTCATCGTAAGACATTGCAACTATGGCCAATATCAAGTTGACCAAATAAAAAGAACCCAGAAAGATGACGACAATGAAGAACAGCATGTGTCCAGGACCATTTGCTTTGATGGTCTACAAAAAATACAAAGAATGTTGTATTCACTTTTGAATTTTTTATTTGGTAATGCATTAAATGGTATTAATTTTTATTAGCATGGGTTTTTTAAATGTTCCAAACTAACTCCAATAAGGTGAACGAGAAAATCTTCATTTAATTTTTTTACTACTCTTTATCAGTTATTAAGAAAGTTTCAACAGATTTTTTGCATTAACGCAGATAAAAGTAAAAACTTTTTGAAATAGTGGCATATTTGGTCAATTTAACAATCTTTAATGTTTTGCAAATTTGCAGAATTTTAGGTCACACTTTTTTCACAATTAGTTTTCTACACTAGATGTGTTTTGGAATTTAAATATTTGCAGGCTGCAGATCCTAATTTAATCTTATATTCTTTTTCTCATTTTCTTTCCTCCAAGTTTTAAACTTGCTCGCATTAAGCAAGGTATAGTCAACCACAACTGAGTTTGAGCATATCTACTTCAGCCTGAATCTTCAATCAACCCGTTCTGGGGCCTGGCGATAGATGCTATGGAGTTACTGTCCCTGGAGTTACATGGAATGACTACTCTTTATCAGTTATTAAGAAAGTTTCAACAAATTGCCACATCTGAAACGGAGTTCTGTAGATTAAACCATTCTTTTTTCTTCCACCAATAGTCAGTGGCTCCGAAGCTCGTTCAATCATGGGGCTACTTAAAAAAATTCATTTCATACTTTCATATATATAAGCTTACGTAGCTTTTATATAACATATCAAAAGGTTTTCTGCAAGCATTTCATCTTTTACTTAGCCCATTCTGTTAGGCTTCAAATTTTTCCAGCCATTCTTTTAATTCACACCTTGTCAGCAAGGAAAGTAAAGGTAAGCAAGTAGAGCGCAACATTTTTGAACCGAGATTTACAGTGCATTCGGGTCGGGTTTACTCATTTTCACCTGACAGCCGCACGTGTGTATGAAATTTTACTTTATTACCATCAATCATAAATCTAGTTCCCATTTAACTGATCCAAGAAGAAATGGAAGGCTGAGTTGGTTGTCGGACGGGCTCTGTGCTTGAACTGATAATCAGGTAGTCACGAGTCGGGTGCGTTCAATGTTCTAAAATGTTTTTATTCCTTTATAAAATTCTCCCTTAGTTTTTTTCATACACAAAGTTAACCGCAAATACGTCTATCGTTTTTTTTTCTAGCATCACTCTTGACCACTCCAATTTTTTTTTTACAATTTGCTTGTTTTTGACAGGGCTAAAAATTAGGCTTCATATGTAAAGGGGGATAAAACAGTGTTCCTTTTCCTAAATAGAACTCCGGCTCCTAATGCTAATCGTATTTGATTTATGCATTCTATTATATGTCGCTATAATTCACAATGCTAATAAAAACCATAGTTGTGTTTGTAAAATAATATTTTTGCATACAAGCTGATAGAGGTTCTCCCAGTAATCTTGTGTCATAAGTCTAAAAGCGCACAGAAGGGCCCAGGCGAAGTTGTCATAGGTTGTGTAGCCAAAATCTGGGTTGAGACCTGAAGCAACGCACTTGAATTCAGCACCGCATTGGCTGAAAAAGCAACATTTTATACATTTAGTTATTTTATCAGCAGTTTATTTTTAATTTTTAAAACTTTATTGATTAAAAAACTTCAACAAACATAAACATTGAACAAAAGTATATTGTTCCTTGAACATATGCCCAAATGCACAGCCATATACTCAAACAGCGCACACATGTACAGTACAAAGCTATTTAGAATCGCAAAAGTCAAGCATGATTGATAGTTTGGTTTTAAAAAGCCATCTATGCAAGCGGAGTGAGAAATGTCCCTGAAGTAATAATTGAAGTAACTTCAGCTAACGAACTGACCTCCCACTGTCTCCACATATTCGCCCATCTGTTTTTTCCTCATCCTGCCAGTTGCCTGATGAACATTAAAAAAAAAGTTCATTTGCCAATTATGTTTTTGAAATTATTTTGTTTAATAAAAAACCTCCACACAACAACTTACTCCGATTAGAAGCGTAAGCTCGTTGATCGATCTTAGGGAGGTTTTCATACCATGTCATGTTTTCTATCCTGACGCATTTCTTCATCAAACTGCCTTGGTACAACTGCAGACCGATGAGAGCAAATATGGAAAGGACGAAGAGAGACAAAACGGCAACATCTCTCAACCTTCTAACTGCTTCCATAAGGGCACCGACGATTGTTTTCAGACCTGAAATTGTTCCAAATATCGCCTAATTTGTTCGCAAATTGGGTTGAACAGTTGAGCTATTGCGTATTATGCTGAAATAAAACGGTCTGGACAAGTTGACCGAGTGGTTGCATCTACGTTGAATTAATTTCTTACAAAAAAACCGGAAAATGACGAAATTAAACCAAAAACAAAAAAAAAATAAATAAAACAAAAACATAAAACAAATGACCGGAAAAAAACAGAAGGGATATAAAACATCTGAAAGAATATTTCATAGTCACAATGATAGCATTGTGTCGTGGTAGATCAAAATGAGGAAGAAAAAGTGTATATAATCACAAGGGTAGTGGGTATTCTATGAGGTTCATACATGCATTGGGTACACCGTCAATACAAATCTTAAAGGATGCTACATTGTAGGCTGTAATTTGTTTCTAAAATGAACTTATCGATGATGATAATAATGATAATATTAACTAAAACCATTACTATTATTTTAAAAGGCTGAATGAATTAATATTTTATAAACTGTTTATCAAACTGTCCGTCCAGTCTAACAAACAAGGTGCTGGTTGATGCTAGTGGGAGGTGGATATCTATCATGTTTATAAATTGTAAATATTGTCATACGTGCTTGCCTGAGCTTGGAGTAAAACAATTAAAAATGCATTTAAAATATCAATGTAAAACAAATCAATAACATTTTTTATCATTGAATATCTAATTGTTTATTAATTGAAACTAATTTAAATTACTTAATAATCATTTATTGATTATTAGTTAGTCCATTATTAAATATTTGCTTTAATATTCATATTTATTAATAGTTGTGTTTGAAATTTAATAAAAGGTATTAAATTTAAAATTTATAAAGAGTTAATATGTTTAGTACCTACTGATTTGTCTAATTTTTTGTTATTTTTTTATTACTCAATAGATTCAGTTAATAAAATCGTAATTCGCATCACTATGAAAAAAGAACTTTTTATAAATGCTGCCAAAACTCGATTATCCAAAATCAATATTAAAACGTCAAACTCAATTAAACAACTTGGCTAATATTACCTGGTACAACGGCCACAGTTTTGAGGGCCCTCAAAACCCTGAATGTTCTCAAGACCGCTACTTTGCCACCCAGATCCCCCAGAGCCATAGTCATGTACCTGGTAAATGTATTTGTATTTTTTTATTTTGTGCGAGTCAGCAATCAGTGATATTTGACAGACATAATTTGCATATAAAGCATTGTCAGTCACCAATTCAACCAGAATAGAATCGACATCATGCAAATAAAATATAGCAGCGCAAAAAATATCAAAATATTTTTGTAGCATTAGACGACCAGCGGCGCCAACATCATTTCAATCGAAGCAACACATATTGCTGCTGAAAATCAAAGAACGTCCTTTTGTATCGGTGACAAATTGTAACATGGTTGGTTCTTAGAGGTTTTTTTCTAAGTAGATGTTCAGAGAAAAAATGCTTTTGCATCATTAAAATATTTAGGCGACTTTAATCTGGAAGACCAACTGCAGCTGCACACAAATATTTTTATGAATGAACGAATAAACAGCATGCGATCAACACGCTATCTTGAACCAAACCACAACTTTTCTCACTAAATTCGTTCACAATTTTCCCAATTCATACATAAAAATTAAAAATTTTAAAGATAAAAAAACAAAATTCAAATCAGTGAGCAAAATAAAGGAAAAGAAGCGCAGAAGGCGTCTTGAATGAGATTTCTTCGTGTCCCCATCAATGAGTGTGCGTGTGCCTTAATATTGATTGAACTCAAGAATACACGCCTGCGAAGTGCGGCCCGGGGAAGGCAGCTCGAAGCAAGTCAACGGCATTATGCGCTCCAGCCTGCAGGCCCAAAACACCATTGACAAATCGCTGAGTTTTTGACCGCAAATAAATTTTACACGGTTGACTGGATTTTTTCATCGAGAAGGTCAAACGGGAATTTACCTCCCTTCTCTTCCTTCTACATCCACCCTTGTAAGTCCACCTTTAATATTCTGTTTCTCTGACGTATGAAACAGCCATTTTTGTTAGGCTCACAATTAAATGCAAACTAAATAATTCAATTTTGCACACTATAAAAATATTAGATGCACACTATAAAAATAATTTTTGCACACTACAAAATTAATTTTTGCACACTATAAAAATAATTTTTGCACACTATAAAAATAATTTTTGCACACTATAAAAATAATTTTTGCACACTATAAAAATAATTTTTGCACACTATAAAAATAATTTTTGCACACTACAAAATTAATTTTTGCACACTATAAAAATAATTTTTGCACACTATAAAAATAATTTTTGCACACTATAAAAAAAGTTATTGCACACTATAATTTCAGTTTTTCCACACTATATTTTGCACACTATAAAAATTTTTTATACACTATAACTCTAATTTTGCATACTGTATTTTGCTCATTATAAAATAACTTTTTGAAAGCAATGTAATTGGGAAACATGTTTTATGGTATGCATTTCAAATAGAAAATTTATTTTTTAAAAAAATTAAAGATTGTAGCAAATGATTTCATGGTATGTTGTTGTATGAGATTGAAATGCTTAAAAAACCTCAAAATCTATTGCACCAATAGAGCTTTTGTTGCTTTGGCTGGGCGACCTCTTTTTCTTTTGATTCCAATTGGGATGTTTTTTGCTGCAGGTGGTGGGACTGCCAGCTTCAGTCGAATAGCTAAACCAACAATGTGTTTGCAAAGCATTTTTTGAAGAATGCAGGCAGTTGCATTCTCGGTTCAGCCAGTCATTTTGATCTTTTGGTAAAATTGTGGTCCAAGAACAAAAAGCATTGATTTTAAACTCATCATAAGTCTCCCAGTTGTTAATTTCATTAGAGATTTCTGTTAATTCTTTTGCAGCAATGTTGTACACAACTCCACTCTCAGTTGATTTTGGCTTTATGGTTTTTTTCATCTTTGCCCACTGGTGAGAGCTAGTCCACAGTTCCAAGTCAATTTCTGGAAAAGCTTTGAATTCCATAATTCTCGATTCATAATTTTGGGACCATTTTTCAATCCATTCAATCAGTCCAACAGTACATATAAAAGAATGATTAATTATAGTTAGCAAATATTAATTATAGTTAGTTAATATTAATTACAGTTTGCATTTATTAATTATAGTTTGCATTTATTAATTAAAGTTTGCATTTATTAATTATAGTTTGCATTTATTAATTATAGTTTGCATTTATTAATTATAGTTTGCATTTATTAGTTATAGTGTGCATTTAATAATTATAGTTTGCATTTATTAATTATAGTTTGCATTTATTAATTATAGTTTGCATTTATTAGTTATAGTTTGCATTTATTAATTATAGTTTGCATTTTATAGTGTGCAAAATATTAAAATAGTGTGCATTTAAATTGAAGCGTTTTTGTTATCTGGCATCAACACTTTGAATACATTACAATTTCTTTTTGATTTTTCAGAATTAGTAAGCAGATATGAACGTAATGCTACGTTTGCAAATTTTTAAATTAATTTTTTTAAACTTAGTAATTATTCTTTCAATCTTGATGCTTCTAAAAAAATTGGTAGAAACACATTTTGAGTTTCTATGAAGTGCGTACGAAAGTCATATTTCTAATGTCTTGCATTGACGCATTTGTAATTTTTGAAAATTTCTATAGAAAAAATAGCATTCCTAGAAAAAAAAATTAATTTACACTTTCGCAAATAATAATTAGAAATGTTTTAAAATATAAAAAATAAAATTGAAAAGATAAAGAAAAGAGAATGAATGTTTGAATGAGAAGAGAATGAAAGTTTCAATGAAAAAGCTTTTCCTACACGTTAGTGGAACGTGATCGAGAGACGAATTTCCGTTTGTAAAGAAAATAACAGCTTGAATCATGAATATTAATGAGTTTCTCTTACATAACTTCGCTCCGAGCTTCATCGCCAGATATTGAAAGCGCCTGCCACCCCCCCCCATGTGCGGGTAACGTAGAAATCGGTGGAGGCCCATAAACGGCATCTTATGTTTCCACATAATTTCATTTCATCACTTGAAAACTTTCTTATCAATCTAATTTATTTTAGCGCAACAACATTTATTATTATAATTAATATTGTTATTTTTAAAATTTTATGAACTCTAGAAAAATTGATAAAACAACTTATTAAAATCAAGAATTTTGTAAGATAAAATGCAAAAACCCCTCTCTGATTTTATGACGCAATGACACGTCGACCTATCGAATTGTGATTGGTCAACAACGCACAAACACAAATATATGCGTCGCTGGATTTTCTACTATCGAGAAAAACAAACAAGTTTACATTCATGGTCACGTGACGGGTTTAAAAAATTAAATATTTATAAAGATGCCACGATGAAAGAAGAGAAAATGAAAATTGATGAGAATGGAAACTTTGTCGGATGAATCCAAGCTTTGAAAAAACTTCGGAAAAAAACTTCATTTTTTTAAAGAAAAAAAATTATAATTTTTAATTAAAAGTTTTTTTTTTAAAAATGAATGAAAAAAATTGTTTCTAACGCAAAAGAGACGACGATAAAATCTAGCCAGTTCCACATGTCTCTGAGGTAAGTAAAATCTGCCAGAATGAAACCTCTTGCAAGCAGTTTAACAAGACCTTCAACGGTGTAGATGCCTGTGAATGTGGCTCTGTGTTGGAAAGAATAAGATATAAGAAAATATTTTTATATATTCATGTAGATGCTTGTAAATGTGGCTCTGTGATGAAAAGAAGAAGATATAAAAATTATTTTTTCTACATTCATTATATTTTAACGACCAAAAACAAAATTACTAGCCCTTTTTCATTTTTTATTATATTCCAAAGCACAAAATATAACTATTTATTTACATATAAAGCACGCATATGAAATGCAATACTGCTTGGCATTCCATAGGTTATAAGCAGGATCGTTTATTCTATAGAAAACGAACAGCGCTGTTTCTTACTCGGTGTGTGGAATTTCTACGTTGATGGCCATGAAGATACAATTCACCAAGATGACCAACATAACACACAAGCTGAAAAATGTGCAGCAACAACAAACAAGCTAAGGAAAAACTGCTCGCCAAATCAAATTGTACACAATGGAGAAATGGCCAGTAAATGGAAAAAACATTTTTTTCTCAGAACTTGTAATGTTGTTTGGTTTTTTATTTTTGTTGCAAGCACTTTGTTAACTTTTCAATAAACTCATTTAGTTAGCATTTTTAAATTAAAAAAATATATAAAACAATCGTAAAATTTATTTCTGTTAAATTGCTGAAATTGAAAGAAAAATGTGAACATAAGAGGATGATGATAATGATGACGAGTCATGCAATGAGAAGTTAATTAAAATCCTTGGGGAAAAAATTTCTTGTTTATATCTTACAGGTGCTACAAAGCTGGTGTTGGCAATTTCATTATTTTTCAGAAACTGGTACAAAAGAGAAAATGGCTTTAAATAGTAGAAAAAGTTGGAGGTTTTCAAATGATAGAAAAGACTACATGGTTTCAACTGTTAGAAAAAGTGTATGGTTTCAACTGGCCGATAGCAGAATCGCGATTTATTTGAAAACATTTTGATTGGTAGTAGGAAAAAGGAAAAGAAATATGGTAACTTATAAAAAACGTGTCCTTGCAAGTGCTTACTCATATTGTATTGTAAAATTAGTAATGTAGTTTTACAATATATAATTAAGTAATTAAATACGGCTGGTATTTATTATGACAGTTGTTTTCATTTTTTAACATTATCAAAACATTTGAAAGAGAGAGATAGAGAGAAAAAGAGAGAGAGAAAAAGAAAAAAAAAGAAAAAAATCAGTCTAAGTTCAAGAGGAGTGGTTGGGAAAACATCTGTCGATTTCAGAATCAGAAACAATAAAACAGAAAATCTCTTCAAGCACTTTACTGCATGAATGCATTTCAATCGTCTGCCATTATGCATTTCTCTCGTGAATTTGAGTCCACTGTTCTGCATTTTGTCCATGGTCTCGTCAATTAGTCATCAGTAATATTTATGACACTTAAATTGGTCGATTGAAATTTTTTCTTTCCATAGAATTTATGAATTTTTAATTTTTATTAACCATCATGAGAGTGATACTTTTTTTGTTAGCTTGTTTGTCTGGCTGGATCGTTTTCAATATTTCTCCATGTTTTAGACGTGTTATAATATTGAGATCGCTTGTTTTAATCAATCAAAATTCAGTTCATCAGTCACATGGCAACTGTAAAAGGGTGGGCGGAATACTAATAAGTTTTTTTTATTAATATTATTGTTATTATTGAGATTTTCGTATTCTTATGATGGGTTTTAGTAATTAAATGATTATTATATATCTATGCTAACTATTAAGCAAAACAAATTTCTATAAAATTTTCAATGATTGCTATTCAATTGGTAATTATATAAAACTTGAAGCCAAAAAAAGGATATGGGTGAGTTAGGATGTAAATGGCTACTCTGCGGACGGGATTGAACTGACTGAGGAAGAAAAATCCATTTGATGAGCTGAACCGGAAGATCGTTTTGTCCTTTGCCACAACGACGAAGGTCTGAAGGACAGTATCAAAATTTAAATCAACATCAATATCAACATCAACATCAACATCAACTTCAATTTCGGCATCGACATCGAATTTAACATCAACATCGACATCGACATCAACATCAACATCACCATCACCATCAACAACAACAACAACAACAATATCAACATCAACATTGACATCAATATCCACATTAACATCAACATTAATATAAACATTAACATCAACATCAACATCAACATCAACATCAACATCAACATCAACATCAACATCAACATCAACAACAACAATATCAACATCAGCATTGACATCAATATCCACATTAACATCAACATCAACATTAATATAAACATCAACATCAACATCAACATTAACATCAACATCAACATCAACATCAACATCAACATCAACATCAACATCAACATCAACATCAACATCAACATCAACATCAACATCAACATCAACATCAACATCAACGTCAATATCTACATCAACATCAACATCACCATCAGCATCAAAAATAATATTCAAAGAATTTAATACTTTAATATTTTAACTTAAAATATTATATATACAAAGTACTGTGATGTATTGCAGAGTGATATGACAATTAAATGTTGCTGACAACGTGTGAAAACAATTCATCACAACTATCAACTTGCTGTCTTAAAAAAAGGCGCTGAAATTACTGAGACCAAGCAATTAAATAGTACAATAGTGACATTAGTTGTCAAAATCGATTTGAAACTGTTTAAGCTTAATTTAAAACTGTTAATTAAAATAACGCACGTATTTGTTATGGTAGTATTCATCAAAGTCTTCAATTGGCATGCCGCACATTTCAGGTGGAAATTCTCCCATTTTACTGGGCAGTGTCATACCCTGCATCAGAAGTGGATTGGGACGAGGCTTTTCTTCGTCAAAGTTTTTTTTGTCTTCTTCTTTTCCGAATTCGAGTTCTTGTTGTTTCTGAATTTCTTTCAATTGTTTTTCTTCCTGTATTCGACGCTTGATCTTCGTCATAGACTCCCTGGTGAACAATCGGAACATTGGTGGATGTGTTAGCGATCGTCCGTCAAATCCTCGAAAGTCCATCGCCCAACTGGTTCTACAAATCTGATAAAAAACAGCAAAATTAATGTGTTTTTATATTTTAAGTTGAAAAATTTTCGGGACCAAGAAATGATTTGTTTGTGAAAAAGATTTTTGTTTTTTTTTATGATTTTGAAAAATCTGTTTGTTAAAGTTTACTTTGATTTATGGTAATTTGTTAGTGTTTGCATAATGCAGTATTGTCATGTTTAAATTTTAAGTGTGTATAGTTTTTAGTTATTTAAAAATCATTAACATCAATTTAATGCATTTTAAACAATTTTATTTTTGTTATACGGGCTTAACAATTTTAATTTGAAGTGAATAACTTGCACTTAGTTCATAATATTTTTGAAGTAACTTAGCAAACATTTTATCGGAAACTGTTCTCAATTTAAACATTAACTAGAGATTATTGAAGTTAAATAAGTTAAATCCTTGTTATATTTTAGCAATGAATTTCATCAGCCACTTATTTCGTTAATAAATATTATCTGGATAATTGACAAATATTATAGAATTAAATATTTAGTCTACAATACATTAATTCAACATTGAATCAATAGTACATTTTTGATATAAAAATGCTAATTGACTTGTAATTTTTTATTTTATCTGCTGAGGCTCAGTTATTAATTAAAATGAGTTTCAGGAACCATTTTAAATAAATAAATTCTAAATTTACCACACAGTCCAGGGGCGGATACATGGGAGTCCTGGGGGTCCAGACGCTTTCGCTAATCCTGTATCATCCGCCCCTGACACAATCAGTTATCCATGTGTTAAAAACTGATTTGGCTTCACTAGTTTTTATTTTTCATGTAAAAATTATTTTTATTTCAAAGACTTAAACAATGTAAAATGTTACTGGTCAGCGCCTCATTACAAATTCATCTTTTCTAATTAATTTGAAGAAGTAAATGAAAACAAATTGTGATTTAACAGGTACTCGTTAAATTTTCCAAAATGATTTTTATATTTTTGTGATTATTTGAATGATTTTAAAATCTTCAACGTTATTTTTGTAAAGAATTAAAACAGATTTCGAAAACGCTAAATGAGATTCTTGAGACTACGATTACGATATCCTAAGTGAATGTGATTATATATATATATATATATATATATATATATATATATATATATATATATATGATATATGTATTAGATAACCAAGGAACTAAACTCTTGTGTTGAATTTTAAGCTTACTTTAATGCAAGTTTCGCCATTTCGCATTCTTTTGCATTTAGCATAGTATGAAGCATGTTTACATTTATGGCGGATTTTTCCTACCGGTGGACATCAGTAAACTAATTTAAAAAATCAAAAGCTTAAATTTATTTATTTCATATATATCGTAAGGCAGTTACTAAAAATGGACCCCGAAACCCGAGAAGAACGTAAAAATCAACTGGATAACGTTTCTATTTCTTTTAGATCACGGGGCGGCTTGCCGCTTTAAAAACATCTAGTCTATATAAGAGTTACATCCTTCATAGTATGACCTTCACCTTGTTCTCGTTTTGAAGACTGAAATATAAACTTTCAGCTTTTTCCATCTCCTTCCGACTTGTAATTTTGGAACAAAATTTCACATTTTTTCAAATTTGATACAAGTTGTATAATAATTCTGCTTAGAATGAGACTAAGATCAGCACATCTGTTTGTTGTATGGACTCAATTTGATTCAAATCTGACAATTACACATCGGTACGTCAGAGCATATGGAACTTTATGACTGCGAACAGCAAGCCTGCAACGTAACGACAAACATGTAAAATGCATTAACACTTTAACAGCTAATAAAAATTCCTGTCACTGCACTGGAAAACTGCAGAAGAAAACAACGCCGTTTGGTTGAGTTTTTTTCTAATTCTAAAAATAAATATAAAGATAAGAAGTATTCTGCTTGAAAGAAATAAAACAAAATTGATTTTTCTCAGAGAAAAACTCGAATGAATAAAAAGTGTGCATGCCCCAATGTTTGTTTTCTTTCTTTCTTCTGAAAAATTATAAAATGAGTTCCAAAATGTATTTTTGTTTTGACACCTAGCGACGCTACAAAAACTTCTCTTATGTAAATGAAGTTCATAAAAACGAAACCTATATATACATCATGTTATACATGCATTCTGTTCAACAGCTATCTTTTTCTTCAAAATTTCTTTTCTAAATTTGCAAAGAAACCATTGGAAAAATTGAGATAAGAAATCCATGTTGCACATCCTGCAAGCTGTTTGCTTATTGAAGATCTACTCAGAATGATGAATGACCGAACTTTTTTGTGATGCATTTGTTTGTTAGTAATGCATTTTATCTAATTCAAGCTCTCAAGCAAATTTGAATAGTGGTGTAAAATTAAGATTTCTCACTTTGTAGATACTCATCTATTTATATAAATACAGAAGTAGATATTTTAGAAGTAGATCTTTTTACAAAACCATTTCAAAACAAGTTTAAAGCCGTTTAATTAAGAATATGATCTAGAAATATGAATATTCGAAAACGCTTTCAATGATACTTTAAATGTTTTTCAAAAACCACTTTAATTTTATAAACTAAAAACATAAATAATTATCTGGTTATGTATAATTTGTTAACTTGCATACATACTGAGAGTTAACAGTAAAATTCAATAAGCAAAAATGGGGGTCGCATTAGTTTTAGATTCTGGAATGTGACGCAAGTTTTTAGTTATAAAATTTTACTGTTAGTATGGTTTATGTAGATTAACAAATTATATATATATATATATATATATATATATATATATATATATATATATATATATATATATATATATATATATATATATATATATATATATATATATATATATATATATATATATATATATATATATATATATAACCTAATAAAATAACAATAAATCAATTATACTTTCAACAGTTTCATTATTTAACCAAGAATATAATTAAAAAAGTCTGATTTGGTTAGATAGATGTAATACGCGCCATAACGATAAAATCTGTAGTGGTCCTGAACATGAGCGGTTACAGAATTCTGAGAACATGGGGGAACCGTTTTAACATTGTTGTTTTTATGAACATTTTTATTCATTCTATATTTTCCGTGATTTGCATACTTGAATTTCCTAGATTTTAACATGACATATCATGTCTCCTTTTTATTTATACACTTTATCGAGTTTAACTAAAAAATAGGGTTTGGAAAGTCTCTGCAAAAACGTTATCAACTTTAAATGACGTATAGTTTTTAACATTATATATATATATATATATATTCTTTTAGATAGGTTTCGTTGAACCTTTTAGTCCATTCTGCATTATAGATATTGAGAGAGAGAGGTAGATAGTTAGATATAGATAGTTATATATATATATAGATATATATATATATATATATATATATATATATATATATATATATATATATATATATATATATATATATATATATATATATATATATATATATATATATATATATATATATATATATATATTCTTTTAGATAAGTTTCGTTGAACTTTTTAGTCCATCCTGCATTATATATATATTGAGAAAGAGAGGTAGATAGTTAGATATAGATAGTTTTATATATAAATCGATTCGCAAGATATTACTGCATTGACTCATGAAAGTTATAAATTTACGTGATAATCAATAAACCATATATTTGCTTCTGCAACATGTATGCAATGATGCTATTTTTATCTTCCGGCATGTTCTACGTAAGCAGTGACATTCGCATGCCACACCTTTGTATATAATTATGTTTGCTAATTTTCTGCTTCATTCCTCTTGACGTGTACTGAGCAAGCATCATCGCCGTGATATATATATATATATATATATATATATATATATATATATATATATATATATATATATATATATATATATATATATATATATATATATATATATACATATACATACATATATACATATATATTTACAGCAAATTTGGCAATAAATGTTTGTGCATATCTGCTTGAAGAAAAACTGCTCTAAGCCTAAATGAAACAACTTTTCTCATAATATGTTCCACTTTTCTAAACTGTGGAATAATACCAGCCTGAAACAAACTATTGTAATTCATAATACGAGGTATTTTTATTTTAATTAATGCCGACGCGTTTCAGAGAGAAACTCTCCCTTTTTAAAGGAAAGTAAACACAACGGAGAACCAAAAGCACAAAAACTAGAAGAAACGAAAATGTTGCTCAAATATTCGAAAAGAGAAAAATAAACAAACAAATAAATAAATAAAATATAATAACAAATAAATAATAAAATAAAATAAATAACAAGTAAAACACGTCATTCATAAAGGGGGGTGGGGATAAACATGATACAATATATTTCTTTCGCCTTCGCTGTGTAATGTTCACATTGTCTATCACATGTTGAAACATATCGATATCATGAGTAGAATCAACATCCAACGTTTCTGGGGCATCAGTACCGATACTTTATCCAGTAGCCAGTTAAATCGCAACTCCATCAGCCGTTTCCAACATGTGAGATCTGTCAACCTCTCCCTGAAGCAATGGCTCATCATCTTCATCGGGAAGCAGATCAAGACGGGTACAGTCGTGACAACACGCAGCTAAGCCATCAGTCGCAAGCTCAGAACCAATGACAGGAGAGGCAGACGGGACAGCAGCAAAACTGGTATAAACCAGTCCTATTATATATATATATATATATATATATATATATATATATATATATATATATATATATATATATATATATATATATATATATATATATATATATATCTGATATGCAAAGAATATCTGGTATGCAAAAAGAATAATATCTGGGATGCAAGGAGCTCTGCACGATCTCCAGGCATGTAGATTTCCATCAAAGTTCAGCCCTTCGGCATGAACAATTCAAAAATCCTCATTCAAGATAAACGTTTCTTTAAAATTACAATAAAATTATTTGAATTTCTTAAAAAATAGCGCTTAATCAAACTTATAAAACTGCCAATTAATGAAAACAAAACCAATAAAGTTTTGAAAAGTTTCAACTCAACCATCAGTGTGAAGATTAAATTTTTTTTGCTAGCTTAAAATGGAATGCTTGTAAAAAAATTGAAAAACTCTTTGAAAAAATTCAGGTTCACTAACTGATTGATCATAACAAAAAACAATACGTTTTGTATCATTTCCACTAAGGTGCATTTCTTCATGGCCGATGACAAATGTTTCTAAAAATAAATAAGTTGGTTGAACTTCCATACTATTGGTCACGTCGGTATTTAAATTGACGAAGTGCCAACAAGTTAGCTACTAAGCCACCCGAGCTAAACTAGTTATTTTAAACTTTTAAAACTAATATTTTTGTCGACAGAATAAGTCTCAAAAGTTTCTGTTTTTTAGATTTAAAAATCGAGAGAAAGAATGAATAAAGAAAAGAAAAAAGAAAACGAGAAGCTTTACAGCAAAGATACAAATACACGTTAAGAGCTGTTTTTGAAACAACTTCCTTATTAGCTTTTTTATGTATATAAAACGTTTATTAATTCAACAAGGTTGATGAAAAGAGTTACTTCCGCGAGACAACCTTAAAATGTTGTAATTGCTTGCTTCCTTCTATATATGATTCAAAAAATCTGCCATCATTAATTTCACCAACTTTCTGATATCGTTGCGAGCTGAAATTTTGCACACAGTCCTAGGTCGGGAAACAACAGCTTTTATTAAAATTTGAACTTGATCCAAAATTACCGACCCCAGGAATCGAACCCACGACTTTCACTTTCTCGGACCAATACGTTCGCCTTGCCGATGTATGAAAATACAATATAAAGGGTGTGATCAGAAGTTATTTTCTACTTTTTGGCAGGTTTTTGACAAAATGACAAGACCTCTTTCAAGAAGTTGCTTCTTTTTCTAGAAATTTTTTCTTTCACTTTTTTAAACGTTAATTTGAGTTAGTGAAAACTAAATCGATTTGTTCTACAAAAGTGTTTTCTGATGTATACAGGCATCACACAGGTCTACTTCTATTGTCTCAAATTGATGGAATGGATGAGTCCTTCATATCCTTCATAATAATGTGTACATTTTAATACCTGTTTGAAAAATATCTCTCGCATGTAATAATGTATGGCTCTTTTGAGTGTAAAAAAAATTAGGAGCATATGTTTGAAAAAATAATTACATATGCAACAATTTTGTTAAAAAGTGACGCATAAACTTGCAGTCATATTTCGAAAGTCATCGTCCAAATTTTTGAGTTTTTTGTTGAATTTCTTAAACGTGAACAAGCACATCAGAAAGTCCATTTAACACAAGTTTGAACAGGGAAGAAAAACGTTTTTAGATTTGAAGGAGCGAGTTTACACAATTTGACGGACATCAAGCTATCTGCTTCGCATTGCAAACAATTTAAGTTTTTAGAAACATAGAATGATGCTCAGACATCAACAAAATTTAGTTATTTTTTACTTATCAAATTCAAATTGCAGGTCTTGTAGTTATTGTTAATATTCAACGTGTAGTAATTATTATATATGAAAGTTTCAAATATTAATATGCAAACGTGCAGATGAAGTTATATAGACGCTAAAATGTATGCATCACTACATACATAATAGGCATTTTTCGGGGAGATATTGGCCAGAGAAAATTGTCCAGGGACATTGTCCCGATACCAGAATTAATAGAAACCATCGTGTTGATGGATGAACGATAACAAATAACACACACAACGACCAACGTGTATACACATACACACAATCACACACTCACACAAACAAACACTCACAGACATATACACATGTACGCACAAATAGCATTCACTCCAACTACGATGACACGCACATCTTTCACATTACAGAAAGTTCTAGAAGCGCAAACATTTTTTCTATCTTTTCGTCCGTTAAGTAAATTGTAAAAACGTTGTGTGGGTAGAAAGTCTCTATCATCTTCCACTCTCAGTTGATCTGGCGGTACTCGGTTGACCACGAGTCGATCCCTTGGGACACTGATGAGCTCTGTGTCGATTGTGGCACTCAAGTGCCCGACCCATCAAGGTCACCACTCAAGGCGTCCACAACACAAGATTGAAAAAAACCAGAAAAAATGAATGCTACAAACTTTTTGTTTTTTTTTTTATTTATTTTCACATAATACAATTATAATGACATTACTAGGAATAACAAACACGTTTATTAGATTTTTCCAATTGATATTTGTATATAATTTGATCCAAAAAGTTTTGATCGAGATTTTCTTGCCCGACTGAGAGAACTATTCTGGTTAAGAAAATTTACATCTATAGATGTTCAAAGGCAAATCCGATTTTTAATCGAGTCAAAAATCTCTTTAGAAGGGCTTGTGTTCTTCAAAGAAATATAAAAAGTTTTTATGCCATCTATTTAGCATGATGTGGAAGCATGTCTGGCTTGTTACACAAATCTTGTTAGCTAATATTTTTTAAATATTTTTTTTCAACCAAAAGGGTGTTTTACAAATCTCAAACCCACCACATCAGATCGTTTACAAGTAAATACACTTTTAAATTCAATTTGGTTTTATTCAGGTCCAGTCTCTCGGACATCAGTCAAACGAAATGTGATATCTGGTTTGTTAAAATGTCATACCTGGCTGGTTGAAATATGATATTTGGTTGGTTGAAATGTGATATTTTGCTGGTTGAAATGTGTT